>JH651236.1:852029-1101211 GCA_000260095.1 Tetrahymena borealis | reverse complement strand
CACCTCACTCATAAATAATTAATATACTTAACAACCATTTTAATTTATTTCAAATTAAAATAGAAAGTAGTAATATTGATTACAAAATTGCATTTGGATTAAGATAAAGTTGATCAAACTATAAAATGATTTAGACATTTAAATTTTAAAGAACAACTTCTATTTAAATGAATAGCTTAGAAATAAGAAATTAAATTATGTTTATTTATTTAAAACAATATAATAAATAAATAGTGCGTAAGACTAAATAGAAAGGATATTAGTATGAAAAACTAATTTTTTAAAATATGAATTCATTAAGGAATGACTATTAAAAAAATTAAAAAGAAATATAGAAACATACTATCTATTATATAACATTTGATGTAAAGGAGAAGAGATAAACTTGAATATTAATTATATTAATTTTATTCTTATATTAAAATTTAGCCAGTAATTAAGACTTAATAATTTTTTACTAATAAAAATAAAATATATTAATTTTATTATTTTATTAAACAGAATGTAATAAAAACTAGGTCTTTTGAATGATTATTTAGACCATTAATAAAAAATTGATATCTTAATTTATTTAATTTTAATTAATAGTGCGTAAAATATTGATAAAAAAACAATTAAATATAATAATATTTAATGAATATTGATCAAAATATTATTTACTATACCTTAGACTAATTCTTTTATTTTAAAATAGAAAGTAAAATTTAAAATCTTTTACTATAAATTAGCAATAAAAATTTCAATATTTATTATTTTTATATTTTAGGAGGTACAATGATTATAAATTAACCATGAATAAATAATAAAAATAAGATAAAATTGCAAAAGAGTAAGTTTTTATTTCAAAATATTTATTAATTTATCATTATTTTAAAACATTTTTAAATAAATAGAAATAAGCATCATTCCATTTTCATAGTGAGAATTAAAATATTTAAATAGTTTTTAATTTTACCTAAAAAGGATTCTAATGTAATTTATTAATTCTTCATTTAATATACAATATTAACTCTTCCCTGAATATTTAGTGGACATTCAAACCTTGAAGATAGCATTGAAAGGGAAGGGAGTAGTTTTATTAATTAAAACGAACCTAATCCTTTCTATTTTATTTGATAATAAAAATAAATTACTAAGATATTATATTATGTATTTCTATGTATTTATATGATAATAGTAAATTTCTATACAATAAATTCTTTTTTTAATTAATCTTTAAATAATTTAATCTCTTTATCACATTAAATACCAACTTTCTGTAATTTTTACTATACTTGGTTTACAATGAAAGGTTATTTTTGACTACTTATTTCTTACTTTACCATTCTTTAATAGTCTAATACATAAATTGTATAATAAATCTTTTTATATCTGATTTTAATTATAAATAATTTAAAAAAATTGAATGAAAATATCTTTTGAATTAATCAATTTTTAATAATTATTGTGAAATACTGTAACTTTGTTATAAGGTCAATTGAATTGATAGTAATTTGCTTATAATTTTATGATTGATTAATTATAAATTATATGAATCTCTCTAAAAATCTTCGTATAATAATATTTATAGTTTTACTACTTAGTTATTTATAAAGAGATAAATCTTAATTTCTATTTCTTCCAATAAGATTCTATTTTCTTAATAAGATATATTCTAAATAAGAAATTTAAGAAATAAATATTGATAGATAGAAATAAAAAATATTTTTTAAAGATATTTAATTTAAATTTTAGTAAAAAAATTGCAATAAAATTTGAGTATTTTAATATTAAAAAATAATAACAAATAACTAATACATATAAATTCATATTATTTAAGCATCAATCATTAGAGTTCTAAGAAATATTAAAAGTAATAATCATGCTTGAAACAGATGGTTTCTATTTAGGAAGATTTAATTTAATTATTTAAATTAGGAGAGTAGATTTTATCAAATATGTCGGAGTTGAAATATCTTGTCATTCCACTAATAAACTATTCATACAAGTCTAAGAGATTTTCATCTATATTTTTATAAGAATTTTTTGAAAATTTAATTCCATTTTAATTGCAAATTGCCTCTAAGTAGATAGTAACTTGTTCTAAAATATAATTTTAAACTGTATCAATATGTATAAAAGTTTAATTATTATTTTTCATATATACTGCTATCAATTTAAAGAAATGAATATAGCATCGTTAAAATAATTTTAAATAACTTGAATTTATATTTTACTGCCTCCAATGCTTAAATGTTGAACAAAATTAGGCTTAAAAATAATATTATTAAATTTGGCCAGCAGAATTTATTTCTATCTCGATTGTGCTAAATTAATTAAATATCTTATATAGCTATTACAAATATAGAGGATTATTAGGCAAATTTGTTGGTATTAACTATGATACTTTTTCAATTATAAATTTAACAAGACTATCTTACTCTGCTATTTAATTGGCTGATTTTAATTATGATTTATTATTAATGTTTTAGTCTTTTATTTGTTTCAAATTTTTACACTAATTTTCAATATATTTAATTACTTATTCACCTTTAAAATCAATCAACTAATATCCATCTATCTGATTTGGGTAATTTGAAATACCAAGACTATTTAAAAAATCAATTACAAACTGATTATATTATAAAACTCCTTGTTATTATTATGCCTTATCAAAAGTAGAAGTAATTAAAAATATGAAATTCCTCCATTCACTTATTAGTTTTTAAAAAACTTAAGATATGGCTTTCCAATTTTTTTTATTTAATCCATCAATAATTAGGACTTTATACTCAGAGCTATTCATTAAAGGTTAGAATTCTGAAATGAGAGAATCAAGAAAGGAATCAATATCTTTTAAATTAATATTTTGCAATTGTAATATAAAAGGTGTGTATATAAAAGGATTTGTGCCAAATTAGTTGATGCAACTCTTAAACTGGAAATTTCTTTAATTAGGTTAAATTTAAATTTGATCTTATTATTCCTTTATCAATTCAATTAATTTTTAATGAATACTTTTTGCTAATTCTGTTTTTCCTTAACCAGAATTACCTTAGACAACTATTACCTTTTTAATAGGAATTTCTTTTACACTAAAGTATTATTTTATCAACTACTATTGTACATTTTTAATAGGAATTTAAGGGCTATTGAAATTAAAAGCATATTGTTCTATATATATATTGGTATTATTTTTAAATCTATTGAATTGTTATTCAATGTAGTTTTGGTGCATAATTCTACTTTGAATGAATAATTATCCTTAAATATCTATATTTTTAATAAAATTTACTCTGCTTTTCATCAATAAAAAATCTTCTTCATAGCTATCTTAGTTTAGAGAGAATGTTTCACCAACACTTTCATTCTTTATTCTAGAATTATCATTTTAATATCCATCTTGAGATTCAATAATGAGGGAAGTTTAGATGGCTTTCTATTAAATCAAATTTTCTTATTCTTTAGAATTCATATTCTAGATTGCCTTGAGAAGTTCTTTATTTTTGAGAATTAAAATGTAAATTTTTTAGTGAGGTTCAAAGTAATATCTAAAATAAATGGCTTCTAGGATGACTTTTAAGAGTTGATTCTAAGGTTATTTTTTGGAGAAAAGTTCATAGCATCTAATCAATACTGAAAGAGAGATATATCTAAGCATTATATTCCTCTCAAAAGAAATATTCTCCAGCTTCTTAAACCAATATTATTTTTCACTGAAATTAATTATTCCAACTTAGCCATCGTTGATAAAGGTATGAAAGTAATTCAAAGGTGATTCATTGACTTTATAAAGAGGATCATCAATCATTCTTTATATTAGTTTGTCTATTTACATTAATGCATAGTACTACACTCTGAAATGAGAGGTTAAATCTATATGCTAATGCCTTACTTATAATTCTATATCATAGGAATCTTAACTTCCATTCTTTGCTTTAACAATTTAATTAAAAGATTGAGAATTGAAAACTAAATTATTTGCACTTACTTGTCTAGAATAATCTCCAGTAGATTATCTTGAAAAATCTTAAATTGAAAAAGATGTATCTGTGGATAAGGTATTATTTCCTAATTATGAATCTAGATTTTGCAGAATAATTTCAGTATATTTTATAATTCCTCCAATTTTATCACATTATCTAAATGCTCCATATAAATTCTTGCATTTTTCTATTAATTATCTCAGTGAATCTTTATCTTATTTATACAACACAACGAAAATTTAAAATACACTTTAAGTGCTTTTGGTTAACTTCTGCATATTTGTTTAAATAGATTTAGAAATAAAGAATATCTGTCTTATGAGCTTCATGTAGAAAATATGATTTTATAGAGGTTCTTCTTTCTAAAAACTCTACAATAAGATTACATAATTATCTATTTATTTTATTAACTCAACTTTTTGATCTTCAGTAGCTATTAATTAAGTCTTACTTTACTAAAATAATAAACGATCTGCACAAAGTTCCAGAAATTCAAGTAAAAGAGGATGACATTCTTTGTTTTCAAAGAATACCTAATTAAAATCCCTAAATTTCTAAAAGCAATAGGTCTTTGAATTTGATTAAAGATGAGTCAATTCGTCAATCATCTTTTTTAATTCTTCCATGCAGCTTTTTACATAAATACAGCTTTTCTACTCATCATCTTCTTCTTCTAAACATTATTTCATCAATTTTTCTTTCTCTTATTTTAATTCATTTTCATTCTGACTCCAGATATTTCCTCCACCTATTAATCTTTCCTTAAGATGTATCACAATTTTACCATTTAATGATTTTTGTTAAAAAGGTTGATTTTTCATAATATTTTAAAGTTTCTTCTCAGAATTTAATCCATTTAAATGCATCAATTATTTTAGCAAAATTTTTGCACATTCATCAATTTGTGTTTCATATCTCCTATTATTTTTTATAGTTGAGCACTCTAAAATTTCCATTTTTAGATTATCTATCTTAATATATGTATTGCATGATTATGAAAACTTCAACCATAAAGTGGTAGTTCTCTAATTTTCTAAAGTATTGATCCTTTAATAGAATGATTAATCTTCATGTACTAATGTATACTTCGAACACCTCTCGATCATACTGTTTGCCTAAACTAAATTATTATAATACTTAAAACCTAAGTATTTTTAATCTTCCACTATGAGACTAGATTTTTTGAGTTTTAAATATAAAAAATATTTGTCAATATTTAATTATCAAACTTGATATTCTAAGAAAATTTCTGATTAACTATTAACTTGTATTGAAAGCTTCGAAGATCATATTTTTTTTAGAATATTAACACATCAGCAAACCAATGTCTATTATATATATTTCACCTTTTATCTATCATTTAGATAAATTAAAATCCTAAAAATATTGAAGTATCTTTCTTCCTTAAATGTACTAAATAATAACATATTCTAACTTTTATCTTTTTTAGAAACTGATAATATTATCTTTTTATTTTCTAGATCTAAGTGTACAATTAATAAAGATTTATAATTAGTAAAATCCTAAAGACTAACAAAAAAATGTGCATTAATGTAAATTTAAAGGAAAGAAATTTAAGAAAATTTATTATATATATAACAGCATTATTAATGAATTGGGTAGAGTAAAATCATAGATAAGTTGAAAAAACATAAAAACTTTAAAGACAGTACAATTTTTATATTCTATAGATTTTAGTTAACTCTAAATTAGATTAATAAATCAATAATATTATTAAAGTAAAAAAAGTACAAAAAATTGGTTAAATACATTTATATTTCTTTTTTATTTGATGGAGATCTAATTGATTTGATTTAAGACTCTCTTGTAAAAATAATTTTTAGACTATTTATGAACTGAGTTAATATAGAGTATATTTATTTAGGCATCTCATTTAATCCTTAAAGAGTAATTATGGATGTAGACAAATTAAATAATTTTGTTATTAATTAATTTGATTAAGTGCTTTATCTAATACAATCAAGTATCTTTGATTTTTTATAAATATATTTTAGAAAATTATTTTTTGGCAGACTTAATTAAATAAATTATCAAATCAATTACTTAAAAATGTATAAAATCTAGAAAAACTGTTTTATTGGTAAAAAAAAGCACTTTTATTAAATAAAAGTGATATTTTTACTTGATAATTTTATGTTTTCAATAATATTAAAATAAGTAAAAGAATAATTCAATAATTTTAGATGGATAATAAGTAAAGCTAATAACCCAATTGTCACGACTTCCATTTGAATAATTGCAGAAAGGAAGATTGTTAGTTTAAGCATACCTAAAAAATGCTGATGAAGTGTATTTATTTAACAAATGATAGACATTGTAGGTTTAATTGTTAATAAGGAATATGTTGCCATGATTATCATTTGGGTAATTGTAAAAAAGGAAAGTGCTGCCAATTTTCTCATGCAGGTACTCCGCTAGGTTAATGCATTCTAGAGTATAATAATTACCCTTGCTTTTAATGTTAAAATTAGAATTAGGTTACTGATAATTCATCAATTGTGGCGGCAGACCAACAAAACGATGAGGAAAGTATCCATTAGATTAAAAGATAATATAAAAAGTTTCTAGATAATTTTCAAGAAGACTCTTAAAACCAAAATAATTAGATTTAGAGAGGAAACAGAGAAAAACCTTAACTTAATTAAGAGACACAGCACATTACTAGCACTTCAGGATAGCTAATATGTTTAAAGTTAGAGAATTATAATCCAAATTATAATGCAAATGAAGATTCTGATAATCCTCCTTATAGCTGCAAATTATGTAATAGGAGAATATGCCACCATCATTTTCTAACAGGAAATCTTTGCGTTAAATGTCCTTACTAATACTATCATGTTTAAACACCTTTGAAAATGTGTATTTTCAAAAATTCTAAAGAAGGATGTTAATATTGTGAAGTAAATAAAAAATTTATCCCTAATAATAAAGTTTGCCACAGCTATTAATTAAGTGGAATTTGTGATAGAGGTGTTAACTGTAAAATGGCCCACTCTGATCCACCCCTCCTAGCTTGTCATTACCTAGAAAGCTTATCAAAAGATATCCCTGACTAATCTAGGTGCAAATTTTGCTAAAAAGAAATTTGTCACAATCATTTTTTAACAGGATTTTGCTTAAATCCCTCTAAATGCTAATATTATCATGTAAAAGAACCTAAAAATTTCTGCTATAAAAGAAATAAAGGGCTATAGTGCAAATTCTGTGGAACAAAAGACTAAATGATTAATATTACTGATATCAGTGAAAGTGATTAAAATCGTAAACAGAAACATTCATTTATTTATTTTATTTTATTTTTTTAAAACAATAAAATTATTATTCAGATAAAACTCTTTTTAATAAAAATATTTTTTTAATAACTATTTTAAAAGATAATTAATCCAGTGAAATCAAACCTATCTGTGAAGACATATCATTTTAAAGGCAATATTTGTATGAGAAAATGAATGAAATTAATTTATAAGAGTTAAAGAATTATGAAAAAGTTATTAAGGAAATAAAAAGATAGGTTTTATTTAGAAAAACAATTACTGAATTGCAGAAGAGTAGCAGAGTAGATGCATAAATAGATTCTGTAGACATAATGTTTATAGTTGATTGCACTTCTTCAATGGATCCATGGATAAGTGCTGTCAAAAATTACATTACTGATATTATTGATTTTCAAAATAATAATATTTCAAGCAAAAGCTAAAAGAAGTGTTTCTTCGAATCACAAATAATTGAATAGAATAGCGAAATAAATGGTGAATACTAAGAAGAATTTAATCAAATTGAAAATAAACTTTTTGTAAATAGACGAAACTTACAAAATGTGAATAGCTATAATAATATCTAATTCCGTTTATCGTTCGTAGGGTTTAGAGATTACACAGATTCTCAAGTAGAATACCTTGACTTTACTGAAGATATTGGTGAATTCAAGAGACATCTGAATAAAATAACTGCAGAAGGAGGAAGCGATATTTGTGAAGATCATTTCACTGGATTATAGATTTCTACTAAAATGTCTTGGAATAGCTAATGCAAGATAGCTATATTAATAACAGATTCACCTTGCCATGGAATGAAGTATCATGACTTGAAGGAAAAATATGATGATTATCCCTTAGGAGATAAATTCAATAGATCTATTGAAGAATATATACAATACCTAGCTTAAATAGATGTAGATCTTTATTTGCTTAAACTTAATGAAAAATGTGATAAAATGTTTGGAATCATTCAAGAAGTCTATTAAAATCAATCTAGAAATAAATAAATCTAATATTTAGACATACAAAAGCCTGATGTTAAATTGCTCAAACTCTTATAAAAGTCAGTATAAGACTCTATTTCTTAAAGCAAAATATCAATAAAATCACGATTGGATACAGAGGAGATTACTTCAAACAAAATGAGATTGTTTGATTCTGATGATGCAGAAAATATTATAGATTAAATAAATTAAGAAGAGGAAGAAGAAGATTTCTACCTTAATTAAGAAAAGTTATTCAAATTTAAAGATATAGAAAGAGGAGTTTAATTCTAAGAGAATTGGAACAATTATTATTAGCAACGTTAGGAAAATGTATTTTTTGTGAATTGCTACATAAGATTTCAAGTATCAGAATTAAATTCGGCTATTATTGATTGGAGAAACCTTAAAATTCATAGAGAAGAAGTAAATAAAGAATACACTATATATAGAAATAATGATTATTTCGATGAAGATGAGAATTTCACTTTTATGAAAGGGTATGATGCTACTTTAAATAAGCCCCTCATTATCTATAGACCAAGGTAACCAGTTAACAATGAGTAGAGTATGATGATATGTATGAAGAATAAAGCAATAGCTAATTATATTCTCAAGAAATACTAAAAGATTTTCTTAAAATTATATCCATAACGCTCTAATGATATCGCCTTATTACCTTCTAACTTTGATATATTTCTCTTTAAGAGTGGAATCACATATTTTCTTGCTTAATTTGCTCCGAATATATCAGATTAAGCTTAATTAAATGAAGTCTCTAATTTAAAATTATCTACTGAAGTTATTTCATCTATAATTCACTTTTCATTCCACTACACTAGAGGAAGATATATCTTATTGAGAAATCAGAATAGTAGTATTTAAATATTTGATGTAATCAGTAATGATGAGATTAATAATGCTTAAGAGATAAATTAAAGAAATAACAATAGAAGTAAAAAGAAAACCTCTTAACAAAAAATAATAAGCTTCTTTTAATAGCATTAGTGTAACGAATATTGCAAGTCCCTACAATTAATTCATCCTTTTCATATAGATGAAAAGTTTGTTGCAAATTACTGTAGAAATAATTTAAATTATGAAGGGTCAATTTATCAGTTCTATGGAAATTTTGGGACAAAAACTGATGTGTAATAGAATATAGAATTAAAGATTTTTTGCTAGCTTTGCCATAAATTTACTACTAAATCTGTTAAAGAGTAGGATAAAAACTAATAATAATGCATTGATTGTGAGAGATTAACAACTTAAAATATATTAAAAGAGATATGTTCTAACTGCAAAAAGGAAAGCTTTATAATCCCAACATACTGGATTAAAATGATAAGAGGTAATATCCCAAAATAATGTAGAAATTGCATACAATTACTTTCACTCAAAGAAATTGTAGAAAATTACTAATATGATTCCAATTGAAATTTCTAGTTAAGCTAATAGAAATAATTTTCCATAAATTTTAAAATATATAATAAATAAATACATTTACTATCTAATCAAATCCTAAATAATCATTAATAACTTATATTTATTTTATTTATATAATCTATTTTATAAATTAATTACTTCTTCTTCTTCTTTGATTACTTAAGAAATTAATAATTAATTTAATAACAACCTTCAATATTTTTCGTATTTTATCTATTGATTCTATTCTATTTTATACATTACTTTATGAATTCTACTTTTAATAAATAGAATATAAATAATAAATTTAAAGTATATTATTTTTCAGTTAAATTAATCTTCTTTCAATATCCCTCTAACCTCTAAGGTCTTTTCCTAATCTTTGATAAAATATTGTTGCTTTTCCTTAAAATATTTCTAATTTATAACTTTTGATTTTGGAAATTATTACCAGAGTCTTCGACAACTTTATCTCATCTTTCAAAATCTAAATTTCTACATTTTATTTATCAAATTTATTAGTTTACTGTTCTTTTACAGTTTTAAGATAATTCATCTCATCATCTTTAATTTATTTTCAAATTGGTTTTGTTGTTTATGTAATTTACATATTTTCTTTTGTATAAAAGTTATTATCCTTCTTTTCAATTTTTTAAAATAACTTTTGTGATTTTGTTTAAAATTTATCTCTATTGTTTTCAAATAATTCTAGTAGATCTTCAAAAACATTAAGAAATTATGGAAAGGTTCTTTGAAATTAGTTTTTTAGTATTTGATTAAATTAAATATTCCTATATTTTAAATAGGAAGAAATAAATCAAAATGAATGTTTTTCATATTCTTCATCTAAGAATTCTTACTCTTCATTTTTTCATTCATACTTTTACTATTTCATATTGTAAAATTCTACTTTCATTTACTTATTCAGAAATTATAGAAATCAGAATAATTACTTTTGATATTTGTTTGAATAAATCTAATTGACTTCTTTAAGAGTTTTATCAGGATAACATTCATTCAACTTTCTAAAGGTAAGACATTTATTACTTTATATTTTTAATCTTACCTTTAATTTCAATTTCAATAGAATTATAGATATAAAAAATTTGAGTAGGCTATTTAATATTATTATTGATTTAATTTAGGAGATTCCTCATTTTTAAAATACTCTTAAGTGTTGAATTACTATAGGACGATGAAATGATTAACTAATTCAATTTTTTTAAAATTTCTTTATTTTAGTTATTAAGATTCTGATTTTTTTGTTTACTTACAGGCTTCATTTCAAATATTTAATGTTTATTTATGTTTTTTTTAATGGATAATCATTTAAAAGATGTAGTAGTAAGCATTTTCATTGTTGAAAAATAAATTTTATATGAGAAGAAATTTAGATTTATATATGAAACAGAAAAACCTTAATAGAAGGTAAGAAAGTTTATAAAAATGTATGAATCGCTTGTTAGGAATTACAAAGTTACTAAAATGCAAGTAAATGAAAGATTAATAAAAGAGTATTGAAAGAACAATTGAATAAATGCAAAATGAATAAGTGTATGTAGAAATCAAAATGAAGAAATGATTAAATGAGAGATAATATCAATAAGTGATAAAGTGCAAATTGATATATATATGAATAAGACAACTAAAGTTGAGTTTTATATACGGGTGAAAAAAAGTTATAATTTTTCAATTATTAGTGAATTTATATGTTAATTTGTTAGTTATTAGCTCACTTAGCCATCATCATTCTAACGAATTCTTCGTAGTTAATGTGACCATCACCATCAATATCAGCCTATTTATTATTATTTATGGAACAAGTTAAAATTGTAAATTAAAGGAACAGTTATTTTTCATATCTTTCTTCATCATGCAAAAATATGTGTATCTTCCAGTATTTAATAAATAATGGAATATCCAAACAAATTAATAAAATTATTAATCATGGGTGATGCAAATAGTTAAATATTTAGTGCATGAAGTTGGATGGGTATTATATCGAAAAATTAAACTAAAGTAATTACTTCTCTAATCATTTCATCGACTTCTTCGTCAGTGAGCTTTTCACCGAGGTTGGTCATGACGTGTCTTAATTCAGCAGCAGAAATGAGACCGTTACCATCTCTATCGAAGACCTTGAAGGCTTCAATAAGTTCTTCTTCAGTATCGGTATCTTTCATCTTTCTAGCCATCAAACTTAAGAATTCGGGGAAATCAATAGTACCGTTACCATCAGCATCGACTTCGTTGATCATATCTTGAAGTTCAGCTTCAGTGGGGTTTTGACCTATTCATCAATAAATAAATAAATATTAATATCTCAGAATATATCTTAGCTTTATTATTTTAATTCTTCTTCATTCTTTAACTTTCTATTATCTTTCAGTCCGCTTCTGATCTCCTTTATAGAAGAGATGGCTATTCATATATAGTCTGACTGCATACTCACTTCTAATCCTCTTCTTAGCTATTCAATTTCTTTTGATGCATTTCCTACTTATATTTAACGAGATCTTATATGTTCATCTGCTAATTAAATCTTCTTTGCTTTTTTGTTTGTATTTGAGAAGAGGAAAGATTGAATGAAAAACGTTAAGGAAGTTTTAAAACTAGAGGATATGCAGAGCAGCTAGAAGGTTGGGAGGCTTTATTTTGCTTTTTTAAAAGGGTAGAACTACAAGCGAATGCATCACTACTCTTTTAAAGGCAACTCCCATGTGAGAGTATGTATTTTATTGTTTGATAATGAATATTCTGAACTTCTTTTTCTAAGAAAATTTGTTTTTTTTCAGATAGACTGAGTACTAAACTTTTTCGCGGTGTGAAAGAAAAGAAAGGAAAAAGGATGAAGAATTGTTTTTAAGGGGATGAATTGCTCATTTACCTAAAGATCTCATAACAGTACCCAATTCTTTGGTAGTAATGGTACCATCACCATCCTTATCGAACAAGGAGAAGGCTTCCTTGAATTCGGCAATTTGTTCTTCGGTTAATTGATCAGCCATTTCTTTTATTTTTCTTTGTTTGTTTGTTTTTTTTTGTGAGTTGTTTTAAGAATAATATTAAATCTTTTATTTATTTATTTTTAATATTTTTCAAATTTATTTTCTTTTAAAATAAAATAAGCGTGTCTTGTCTTTTTTCCATTTAAAAATAAATCAATTACCCACCTCTGGATAACTGTTTTTTCCCTTTTAACAAAGCATTTTTATGCAGCATACATATTTTATTATTATTTATTAATCCTATCAATTAATTAATAAATGAATCAACCAATTCAATCAATGAATCAACCCATGAATAATTCAATAAACAAACAAACAAACAACTGGCTATACAATCAACAATTATTCCTATTCATTTCATTCTTTTATTTTTAATAACAATTTTCAATTTTTGTTTCTCATTCTATTCTTCCCCTTTTTTTCTCCTCTTTACATTAAAAATACAAAAGGTCCTCTATTATTTTTTATCTTTTATCAGATTACCCTTTCTCATGCAGTTTTGCTTTACTTATTCATTCATTTATGCATCTATTACCTCTCTTTTCTTCTTTCGTATTGTTTTGCCACTGTTAAAATCTTTTCAACATCAGCTTCGGTTAACAAATTTATTCCTATTCCTTTAAGATTCATCGATTTTCTTACATTTAAAATCCTGTCAGCCCTCTTCTGTGAGTTAGTTTAATTTTATCTTACCCTTCATTTATTTTCTCGCTAAATTTCTAATTAAGCAAAACGAGTGAGTGAATAACAACAAGATAGGTAAAATTGCATAATTATTAAATTCTACTACACATCATTGTAAAATACACAAAAATCAATCATTTCTATTATTTTATTATGGAAACTATCATTTCACTGAAGGAAAAAAATAATCCCAGTTCTTTTTCATTTATATTTTTGAAGATTTCTCTACATCGTTTCTCATTAATATATTTCTTTTTAACCTTTTCAGTCAAATTAGTAATCAGAAAAGATACTTTGCTTGTGTAAATAAATACTTAAAAAATTACAAAGTTTTCAAAAAATTCCAATCAAAAATATTTTGTGATTAGAGAGATTGATTATAAAGAAATTTACACAGAGAATTTTTAATGCATAAATAATTAATTTTTTCTTCCTTACTCCTTGATATTTATATAACCCTAAACAAAATCTTCAATTTTTATATAAAAAAGTATTTAAAAAAACAGTATGAAAGACCATTTATTAATGCCTGATTTAAAACTAAAAATAGGGTAAATTTTATAAAATGTCTCATAAATTCTTTAAAAATAGCATATTTATGCTTCATAAACAACGCTCTATTAATTTAGTTTGAAACGGCTTTTTATACTTTGCTCCTTCTATTTTATTTACTATTTCATCTGAGCATTAATATCCTACTTATTATTTATTGTAAATCTTTCTATTTCTATTTATTATAGAACTAATTGTTAATTAAATTATGATTTTTTTAGTAAACTTACTCTTTTTTTGTAGTTGATCATTATATTTTTTTCAAATAGTTTTGTTCGTAAGATATTTTATACTAAATATAATACTAGCTCAATTTGCTTAGTGATTGATATATAGATAGACACACAAAGTTTCTTCAAAAAGATATTTTTTCAGAAATATTCAAGCTTGTTTAATTTTTGGGAAATGCGACAAGTTTCACTGAAAAGATAAATACTTTTAATTTAATTCTAACTATTTTTAAGGTAAGAAATGCCAATATCTAATTCAAGGGATACATGTATTTCAGTTTGTTTTCAGAAATAAAGATTGGATAATCAAATAATATTAACGCTAAGTAAACTAAATTAGTAAGGGTTGTTTACATAAAAATAAATGAATAGTTGAACCTTTCTAATTTGGGAATGATAGAAGGTACTGATTTTCTCTAAAATTTATTTTCTTTCACTCAAAATCAACCCCTTTTTGTAGTGTAGTATGAATCAACCTTTATATTTTGGGTAAAAGATAGCCAGTCCTAAGGTTACCAACATAGATAAGTTGGACTGTATTTTTATTAGTAAGTTTCTTGAAAGAAATTATTCAAGCACAATATTATATAATAATATTCCCATAATTATTGAATTGTGGAAAGATATTAAATTTTTCTTAATATTTTAATAAAATATTCAATTGGAAAGATATTGCTTATTTCCATCTAAAATAGTGCATTTATTCTATCATAATTATAATGGTAAAAAGAATTAATATAGATAGGTGCATCTTAATCATATTACTATGCTAATCAAATAAATACATAGAATTTTATTAAAATAGCAAAGAATTACTTTTTATTTGCTTTTCTACTAATGCTTACATAAACAATATAAAAGAAAAAATAAATAAACTAATAAGTAAAATAATATCATTTTGTTATTGTAGCCTTTACACTAGCACTCTCAGCTATATTTTAGTCCATTAAAATACTATAGGCCCATTTAGAGAAATCTTGGCTTTAAATATCTCCATTAACCCAATCATTTATATCAGCAATTTTCCAACTATTTAACTCAAATAAATTCTATTTATTTTAATCTTAATATACTTATTTTTTATCATTTTATAGTAGAGAAAAAGGCTCATTTTATTCTAATTTTCCATCACATACGTAGCAGACTTTATATCCAACATATTAATGGGACTATTATTGTTAATGTTATTATTTACTTTCTTTTTTAAGCTAAAGCCTCAAATTACTATAAATGAAAGCCTCTACAGCAATCGATTTTTATGTAAATAATCTATGCACTTTTAATCCTTCTATAAATAACAATCTCTTTACCAAAAAGTTTTTATTTAAATTGTATACTCTCCATTTTTCAAATTCTTTATTGTTCAACTCATTTCTGAGCCCATAAAGGTAACTATAACTAGTGAATCCTTAAAGTGAAGTACTTGGGTTTTCTTTTCCCAAAAGTTAAAATTATTCTCCTTTCTTTGCGACTTCATTCATCCACTCTAGAGTCTTATCATTTAAACTCTTTTTAGTTACTTATTCAATAGTAACTCTATCATTTTAGCTAATCGCTTCAATATATTTGGAAGTGATAGATTCAAGATTAGCAATAACTTATTCGCTTTATATAGATTTATCAACATATTCTTAAAGGGAATCCATACTGACTCCAACACCACTTCTCATAAATCCTCTTGTACTAGAGGAAAACTAAAACTTGCCAAGTTTAGGATAGTTTCTTAAATAACTAACTATCATTTTATTTGTATTTGTATTATTTCTGATAGAAACTATAATTGGATAGATCTCCTTCAATAATATATCTTTTGATTAATTCTTTCTAGGAAATTCTTAAAATATCTTTGGTACAAGTATACATAAAAACATTTAAAATATTCAAATTAAAATAATTATAATCATTTCAAAACTTCTATAATAAAAGGATTTTAATTTTTAGAATTAATTAAATGAATTATAGCAGTAAGTAAAGCTAGCTATTGCAGGATAATCAATTAATTTGGAAAATAAATTTAACTGAGAAAGCTTTTGAAATATCTCAACAAATACATAATTTATAAAAATATTTTAATAAAAACTTAAAAATTTGATTAAAATTTATAAAATATCTATTATTTATAATATAGATCAGTTTAAATATTGGTTTGTATATCTAAGAGAAGTTGTAAAATCATTCCTATTAAATACCAAATTAGTTAAATTAAAAAGTTTAATTTACAAAACTTTATTTTAGATTAAATTATTTACTTTATAACAGGTGCATAGGAATTCTCATTAACAGCATAACCTTGCTATTCTATCTCTGCAGGATCTAGTAGCTTTTCCTTTTATTTTCTATTATTTATTCTTCTGGCATTATATAAAGCTGTTTATTCTTCTTTACGTTTTCTAGTAATAATTTTGAAAATAATTTAAACATTGTATAATTTATATATGCTAAAGTTACTTAGATTAGAAGGCAACATTAAATACCAATTTTACACTTCCTTTACTTTCAGTAGTTAAATTATGTCTATCAATTGCACTTTATGTATTCTTTTGTAAATATTTTAATGCAATTTAATTAATAACACAAAACAAAATATTCTTTACTTCATCATTTATAACTGAATTTTATGCTATCTTTTTAATATCATACAGCTTTGTTTAACCTCCTAAGAAGAATTCATGAATTTTTTAATATATACTTTAAGCTGGAGCCCAAGATTTTACTGTTATTTCATGGTAACCAGCTTTACGAGGAACTTCACAATAAGTGTATCCTAAATATTAATAAATATATTAAAGTTAATAATGTAAAGTCTATTAAATTTCAATCATCTTAAGATCCTATTTACCTTCAAGCTTCTTTCTCCCCCAAGAGTCTAATGAGCTCAAAGTTAAGAATAATACAGGGAACTTAGATAATTCTTCAACTATTTTAAGAATATAATATTATTAATTTCACTATTAATAATTAATTTATTAAAAATTTATTACATGTTTAACTTTTAGTTTAAACTTGAATATCAAAAGGGAAACAGAAATTAGTAACAAGCTCATTTTCACCATTCTTATTTTTCTACTAAACAGGTGATGAAGACTGAGTGATAGAAGAGCTAAATTTTCATATATTTTAAAAATAAAAAGGAGATAAGCATAAATTCTCAAGCTAACAGAATTAAACATCAATAATTACAAAACATTCCAATCTCTCTTCATGTCTTCACTAATACTTCCTGATAAGATAGGCATATTTTCTTATAAATCTTCGTAATCTGGTTACCAATGTTAAGGCAAGAAGAATTCCCATTCAATATATCTAGATAATAACATTTATGAAGTTTATTTACTGGAAATACTTCTATTTTATAAAAAATATTTTACAAATCATCACTATCAAAGTTAATCGCTTGCATTATTTCTCCAATTACGTTCATTCTAACATCTTTTGATATTATTTAAATTATAATTTCAATCTAATTGTTCCTGATTTATCATGTTATCATTTAGTATAATATTACATCCCTATCTTTTAGGAGGCTTTTAAAAACCATCACCAATCAAATTTGCTCTAATTTCTTGATTTCTATTTTATATAAGATTCAACTTATGAATGATTGCCTTGCTAAAATTGCTAATTTTTACCCTATCATATTTCTAAAATTTATATAGAATCTCTCTCTTTTGTAGTACTGCTATAATTATTACTGAATTTGTATTATTAATTTTTTTTTGAAAATAATAATTGCACGATTTTTAAAAACTGGAGTTAATAAGATCGATAGATAGATTCAAAAAAGATATTGAAAGAAAGAATAAAATATTGGTCTGCAAATAAATATATTTCCAATTAATAAATTCCTTACTTCAATCTTAGCCAAGCAAACTAATATCTATAAAAAAGCAGCAGAATGCAATAACAGTTATTTTAAGAAACTTTTCAAATAAAGTAATAAAATATTATACTTTATAAACTAATTAATATTAATTTTTCATCTAAATTCAATGAATTGAATTTGAATTTGATCAGTAAATAATATCTATTTTTATACTTGAATGGTTATTGGCATATTATAAAATATTGAATGAAACTTATAGAATTTATTTAAAGAATTTGGTAAGTGTGAATATTATGTAAATTCAGCACAATACATGCATATTTGCTATGCTTTAATATAAGGAAATAGAATAGGTTAGATAAGGAGAAGTGAAAGAAGAAGTAATTCATATAAAAAATTGTTTCAAATCACTTAGAGATTTAATTAATTAAATTAAGGAGCTCAATAGATATTAGCAGTAGTAATTAGGATTAGATTCGAAGTATAATTTAAGCAATACTTTATTTTGGATGAGTACTCCAAATACACCCAAAAATTCTGTATATTCAATGAGTCCTGCTGCATCTCCCAAAAACAATATGAATTCGGCATACAATGAATAATTCTTTTATGAGAATTAGCTACTTTCATTTTAATCAAGTTCATAAGTTTCGCGTATTGTAGATCATTTAATTAATTGTGGAGCTAACGTTTTATATGATAAGTATTTACTTGAAAGATCTCCTTTCTATGAAGCAGAAGATATATGCAGATGGACATATACAATGTTTCTATAGGAAAATCTTGATTATGATAAAGGGGAAACACCTGAAAGTATTAAAAATTAACTTACAGAGGAGGCGGAACCAGTAAATTAATTCATTATTTCAAAACAGTTGATTGGATAGAAGTTTGTTTAAAGTAGTAGAGTTTAGCTATATCATATAGATAGAAATACAAGAAAATTAATAATCCTAATCGCTTAAATTAAAATAATGTTAAATTATAATACAAATAGCCAAATAAGAAGTTAGATAGCAGATCATGTCTGAGTGCAAAAACTGAATATAAAATTATTTATCCAGAAGCTGAAAATGATGATTAAAGCGAAACAAGAAGTAATTATAGTAGAATATCTGGAATGTCAAGGCTATCAAAGGTAATAAAAAATATAAATAAATAAATAAATCAATTGAAATAGAATTAATTATTAAGAAGTGAAGTAAAAGTTATAAATTGTTCGTTTCAAATAATCAATTTGAGAGTAAATTATATAGAAATTTAAGAAATTGCAATAAAACACTAGAAAAAGTATGCTAGCTAATTCATAGTCGTTACAAATATTAATGAATTTAAACTTATAATTGGTATTGTAGAATCTGATTGTTATTCTTTAATCTATTACAATATCAGTACTTTGCTTAAATATATACAATTTTAATTTAATAATAAAAAGGTTTCAGCTATTAAAAAGATGAAGAGAGTGATTACTGCAAGTTAAATTATGGGTTAATCATTAACAAATATTAGTAGAACTTCTATGCAAAATATTGAGAGATAGACTAGTGGAGAGTAGGAGTTGCCAGTTTAACCTAAGAAAGAAGAATTTTAAGTTGTATATGTTGGAGATGATGTAGATGAAGAGAGAAAAAGGAAGGAAGAGTAGGATGATCCAATATCAGAAAAACTGAGAGATTTAAGGGAAAAGAAAGATAAAGAAAAGTAAATAGATATGGCTCGTAGACAGAAGATGTAACAAGAAGAATAAGAAATTGATGATAGGAAAAAAGAATAAGAAAGATAATTAAAGAATAAAGAATTCACTTAAGATTATGATGGAAATGTAATTTTCCTGAATAAAAATAGATAAGAAAATCTTCCTAATGATTTAATTGTGCTTGACTGTAAAAATAAATAATAAACTGATATTGTAAAGCCAGCTCCAATAGAAGTAATTTTACCTTTTATTTAATAAAAACTAATTAGATCATATTATAAATAGACCGAAATACTTTCAAGTCCTGTAAAATTACTTAATGAATTTACCAAGAAAAAGAAAGAAAATTTAAGTGCTGCTTTATTGTAGGAATTTCATAAATAACCTCCCTTACATGAAATATTAAATGTAAAGATTATAATAATTAAATATTTTGTCATATTTTATTTATTTTTTAAAAGCCAAGTGAAGGTGTAAAAGTAAAATTCTAGACAGGACACTAAAAAATTGGATCAGATTTTAAGACAAAAGAATCTTAAATGTCGAAGAAATAATATAACAATTTGGTATCTGATTAACCAAATAGACCAATTCCAAAATATATTCAAAACATAAGACAAGTAAAAGTAGATATAAATGATAAAGCTAATCAAATTATTGAATTATCTGAGCACAGCTCAACTACATCTATGAATAAGTTGAAAAGATAGGTTAAACCTGCATCAGCTGTAATTTAATATTTTAAATACAATTTCATTTTAACAATTTAAATTTTACTTTGTAAAGGGAATGAATATAGTTAATAGAGATGCTTTATTAATGATGTTATAAGAAGCTCCTCCATTTATGAAGCCATCATCAAGTCAATTAATCTAAATGACAGCTAGTCATAAAACGATAGCATCAACAAAGAATATAAAGAAACCCGAGATGCCTGAAATTACTAAATAAACAGGGGCGAATATAAAAGATAAAATTAAAATATACGATAAGAAATCTCAAATGAAAGAATCACAATGTAAATCTATTATTACTTAATTGATAACTAAAGCTAAGATATTTATTTTTAATTTAATATAGAAATGTATTAACATATGAGTGAGTTCGAGATAAATGAGGATTTATAAGATCTCGGTATAAATTTG
Organism: Tetrahymena borealis; assembly: GCA_000260095.1. Classification (NCBI taxonomy): domain Eukaryota; phylum Ciliophora; class Oligohymenophorea; order Hymenostomatida; family Tetrahymenidae; genus Tetrahymena; species Tetrahymena borealis. The sequence goes on along the minus strand of JH651236.1, from coordinate 1,080,422 downwards.
AAGGAAGTACAGAAAAAACCTTAATAAAACTTGAACATAATTGTAGAAAAATTTAATAAAAAGATTATGGCAGATCCTTAATGGGGTGTTCCCAAAGGAGAAGTAGATATAGATAAACCTTAACCAACTACAATGAAAATGCCAACAATTTCAAGAGTTTAAAGTGCTAAAAATTATACTAGGCCAGATTCAGCAATTTCAAGATTTACAGTAAAATCAGGTAACATAAATCAGTCTTTCAGACCTACATCCGGAAGACCAACAACAGCGAACACAAATTCTAGATTATCTTAAAATAGGAATTCATTTTTTGGTGTGAAATAGAGCTGAAAATAAATATAGTAAGTTAGTAATAATAAATAATTTAAAAAATATAGGATTTAAAGGAATTATTATGTAAATATTTTGTTTGATAAACAACCAAATAACCAACCAACCAACCCAAACAATCCAAAAAATAATTTAAGATAAATTTATATAAATAATTAATTATTCCATTTATTTGAACTTCTATAGTGTGTATGTGTATAATAGCAAATGTATTTTTATAATATTGTATTAAATTCAATTTTAGAAATAGTTAACTTCTATCAAATTAAATTTAGAAAAATAAATGTTCTTTGATTAAATTTTAGAGAAGAAAAAGACTTAATTAATTAAATTAAAAATATAATAAATTTTAGTAATTGCAAATTATTTAGGAGAATCTATTTAAATAATAAATATAACCTCATTTAAAATTAATAAACTTACAATTTATAAAAAAGCTAATATATTTTAAGTAAATAAATCCCAGATTTTATAATAATATTATGCCAAAAGATATCACTATATGACTACTGACCCTTCTATAATTAATTTAAGGTAGTATATTATTAAAATTCATTTTTATTAAATTAAATCTCTAAAATAGGTACAATGATATTTCTGATAGCAATCTATCAATACTATCAAAAGCATTTCTTGAAATAAAAAATTTAACTCAATTTACATTAATCTTGCTGTAAATTTAGATTACATTTATTAATTTATCAAAAAATAATGAAATTAGCGATAATAAAATAGGTGATTTGGGCGCATAAATGATAGGTGATTTTATTTCTTAGTGTTAAAATCTAGTATCATTTAATATCAACTTAGGGTATTAATTTAATAATTTTATTTTCAAAATTATTTCATTTTAAGTTCTTTTTTAATTCCATTTTATATTAAAAATAGTCGCAACTAAGTTGAAAGCGTTGGAGCACAGAAATTAAGTTAAGGAATAGCTCAATGCTAAAATCTTATTTCATTTAGTTTATCTCTAGAGTATTTATTCATTTTTCATAATTTAAATACTAAGTTTTGAATGGATAAACTTATAAAATTAATTAAATATTATCATAGATATAATTCAATTGGATAAATTGGTGCAATTGAATTAGCAAAATCAATTTCAAAATGTGAAAAACTAAATCATTTTGATTTAAATTTAAGGTAATTTATATATAATTTATTATCTTATTTTCTAAATTTTAATCCAAAAGATTTTTGTATCACCACACCACCCTACTTTTATATAAAAACTCTTGTTATTCTTTTATTCATTACAGTTATAATAGAGCTGGTAAGGAAGTAGCTATTCATTTAGGGAAAAGTATAGCTTAATGTAAGAATCTTAATTCATTCATTCTTAATTTAGTGTAAAATTTTAATTTATTTTGAAGCTATAAAGAAAATTATTTGCAATTTAATTATAAAAATAGTTATAATTTGATACATACAGAAGGTGCTTATGAATTAGGATAAGGAATTAAAAAATGCTAGAATATCTAATCATTCGTTTTATACTTAAGGTAAAAAAATACTTTTAAAATTAATTACTTTTTTTAAATAATTTAAATTATTAAAGCCGTAATTTGATTTATGAAGAAGGAGTTTTAGCTCTAGGTAGAGAAATCTCAAAATGCTAATATCTCTCTACTTTCACATTAACACTATTGTATATTTATTATATTTAAAATACAAAAATTAATACAATTAAAAAATAAATAATTGTTTATTAAATAGTTTAAATAATGTGAATGCTATCATTGAAACTAAATTTAAATAGTCTTGCTTTAAAGGTTTAAGGTTAGCTTAGTTTGAGATTTATAGATGATTAATATTTTTCTTAAATTTCAGACCTTAACATTTGTAAAAGAAACATGTATTTTAAATACATAAGTTTTATATCTTTCTATTATATAAATTGTACATTCTATTTTATTATGTAATACTTAAATCAATTAAACTTTTAATTTAAAAAAATAATTTTCTATTTAATAATATAGTTACTTGTTGATACAACAACATATAAATCTCTCTATAATAAAATATTGTCTAAAAAGAATAAAGAAATAAATAAATACCTACATAATTTAACTACATTTCTTAAAAGGTTAAGTGCTTTGATATATTAAAGGTTGTTCGAAAAGTTTATGATAAGAATGTATAGGATCAGATATTAAAATGAATAACATCGGATTGGATTGATATTGAAATTTTTTTCAAAAAGAAAGAAGTTTAGTAATTGAACAGAAATATCCAAAAGATAAGATAGAAGAATATTTTAATTAATAATTAAATTGAAGAAGATGAATAAAAAACAAAGAAAATCTGAAGATATATGAATGATTTTTAAATGAATATCACCAGTGAATTACAAGAAATATTAATATATTATTATTTACTTAAATAATTGAAAATTAAAAAGGAAATAAAAGCAATAAATATAAAGGAGAGGCTTATCAAGCTAATTTCAAAATGAGTTAAGAAGAAGAGAGAAAGTAGGATTTTAGTGAAAGCAAAACAGCTGATAGTTAATAAAGAGGATTTCTTAGAAAGGTACATGAAGCATATTTACTTTCATTAGAAAAATCAAAGGATTTAGACTCAATTGGCTATTATTTGACAGAACACTTACGTATAGGCGGTGCATATTGGAGTTTGAATGCTTTAGCCTGTTTGGGCATTTAATTACCTTAAGACAAGAAAGATAACTTGGTTAAATGGATTTTAAGTTGTTAAAATGAAGACGGAGGTTTTGGTGGAAATACTAAACACGATTCCCATATGACATCTACTCATTATGCAATTTTGACATTAATTATCTTTGAGGAATTAGACAAGGTTGATATAAATAGGGTAGTAAATTATATTAAATCTCTTTAAAAAGAAGATGGTAGCTTTATGGGAGATAAATGGGGTGAAGTTGATACCAGATTTTCTTATTGTGCATTAAGTAGCCTTTCACTCTTCAATAGATTAAATGAAATTAATGTTTAAAAAGCAGCAGAATATGTTTTGAGATGCAGAAATTTCGATGGTGGATTCGGAGGTTGTCCTGATGCTGAAAGCCATGGTGCTTACATTTTTACAGCTATTGGGGCTTTAACTATTGCAGGTTATTTAGATACCTTTGATAAAGACTAGTTAGGATTCTGGCTATCTGAAAGATAAACAAGTAAAGGAGGCTTTAATGGTAGACCCGAAAAGTTAGCAGATGTATGTTATTCTTGGTGGATCTATTCTAGTTTCAGAATGATTTAAAGAGTAAATTGGATTGATTGTGAAGGTTTAGAAAACTTCATTCTCGATTGTTAAGATGCTGAAGGAGGTATTGCTGATAGACCTGAAAATTGTGTTGACGTCTTCCACACTTTCTTTGGTATTGCTGCTTTAAGTCTTCTCAATCAAGAAAAATACAATTTGGTTCCAATTGACCCAACCTTTGCTCTTCCCAAACCTCTTCTTTTGAAAAATTTCCCCCATCTTGCTAATCTTGTTAATACTTTATGATCAACACTAATTTAAACTGTAATAAAAAGTATTTATTTGTATTTTCTTGTATTTGTTCATATAATAATTTTAAAAGAGTTAATCAATTGTCACCAAACATTTAAAAGCAATTCAATAAGTTAAACTATTCTATAAAAATATTAGAAAAAACAAAAATCGATAAACATTTTATGAATAAAAAGTTAGTAAATAGACAATAAAAACTATTCAATATTATAAATTATATTATAAAAATTATATATTTAAAAAGATAGAATTCTTTAGAAATAAATGGTTTACTTCTAATATTTGATATTTGAATTTATTTAAAGGTAAAAAAATGAAATTTAATATGGATACTATTGAAATACACATTATATACAGTATTTAATTTGTCATGATAGGAATTTCTTTAAGTTGTATTCTCTAAAGATTTAATCATAATTATACTTTTCAATGGTATCGATACCTAATTCCTTCAAGAGAGAGTTAGTCTCGATAGGAGGTAAATTTTACAACTTATCGGTAACAGCTAAGTAAGATTCTGATTGAGTTATATTTTTAGCATAAGTTTGGAATATTTCAAGAAGTTCATTCGATTCTGCAAAACTATAAAGACTTTTTTCTACAAACTATCTAAAGAAAGTTTCGAAAACTTTAATATGAGGAGCTAAAGCAAAATCTACATAAGACAATTATTCTCCATTGAAATAAGACTTAGGATTTTTCTTTATTTATTATTCAAGTCCTGAATGCTTGGTGAAGAATTGAATGTTTTCTAAGATTTCTTTAGCTTACTTTTAAATACCCTCTTAATTATTAGCTTTCTTGAATCCTAAAATGGGCCAGAACTTACTGATAATATTTTGGTCAAAATAATTAGCCCAAATTCTATGATGAGCTCTAGCAAAATCATCCTTAGGAAGAACATTTCCAAAGTGATCATCAAAGAATTCAAGGAGTGTTAAACTTTCATAGATAATCTGATGTTAGTTAAAAATAATTGTTTAATATTTAATTAAATAATAGCATCATTAAATATTTATAAAATTTATAAGTTTATTACCTATTCATTTATCTTGACAGTAGGAACCTTTCCGAAAGGATTAATCTTCAGATATGATTCATCTCTTTAAGCATTAGCATATAAATCAATATGAACGTATTCATAATCAATCTTCAATGCTTCAAGAGCAAATCTAGCTCTTTAGACATATGGGCACAATAGGAAACCGTATAAAGTTAATTTAGTCATTTTGTAATATTATTTATTTTTTGTTCGTGTTTATTTTAATAGTTTTATTATTTTATTTATTTTTTTTAATTTATGATTACTGTCTTCTTCTGGTTAAATAAATAATAATAAGCAGGATTATTTATTTCTGGAAAAATTCTTTTATGAAAGTAGAAGTATAACAAAATTTACAATTTAATTACTATAAAAAGCAGCTAGCTAGCATTAATTAAATCTTACACTTGAAAAAGCATTTATTTACATTCTGATTTTGTTTAAACTACCTTTCATCTATAAAAATAGAAATCTTTCTTTTAATAAAACTAACATTTTGATATAATAAAATTCATTTTATTTAGAAGATTGTTATCCTTAGTAAATAAAGTTTATCTTCTAAAAATAGTGATAAATATCTATAAATACAATAGATAATATTTCAAATTTATATTCAATGAAGTGAAATAGATTGAAACTATTGCCATGCTATACATACACTTCACTTTACTAATAAGAACTATTCTAGAAGATATAACATTTTCAATTAAAAACCTATAATTTAAAATCTAATTATCTCAATCTATTACTAATTATCTTAATTTATAAATATAACTAAAATATTCAAGTAGAATTAACATAAATTAATATACTTACTAGTCACGGACATGAATTTATGCAAACTTTAAAAAGAATGAGATTCACCAAGTATTAGCCTAATCTTGCAAACAAATAATAGACTAATCCCATTCGATTTTGAAGATTCACCTAGATTGATCCTCATTACTGACTTTTGATGACTATTTTCTTGTTAAGCTATGAAAATTAATATGAATGATATTCTTGTCATTGATTTATTTTTTAGTTTATAAACGAGTTCATCAAACTAATTTTAAAAGTTGAATAACATATTAAGCCATTTGATAAATAATAATTGATTAGAAAATATAAAATAGATTTTCACTCTTATTTATTTGAGATATTTAGTATTAGATAAAAAATAATTAAATAAATTTATTAATTAAATCTGAATTTTATCTAGTAATTCAAGTGCTTAAATCTACTTTGATTAAATTTTATTGTTATGATAAGCTAATAGAACTAATTAATGAATTATTAAGCACTACTGTATTAAAATTAATAATAATTTACATCAATAAAATATACAGTAAACTAATAAAAATAATATTATTATTATTAGCTAGTTATCTTTCTTTATTAATTGATTAATCAAGATAATTTTTTGATATAATAATCTCTAAAAATTTATTCATAATTGTATCTATCAAGAGTATCAATTCTTAACTCTTTAAAAAGAGAGTTAGTACTAATAGGTGGTAATACTTTCAATTTGTCAGTAATTGCCAAGTAAGGTTAGGATTGAGTAACATTCTAAGCATAAATTTAGTATGCATCAAGTGCTTCACTTCTTTCAGTATAGCTGTATACACTCTTTCCAATAAATTACTTAAAGAATAACTCTAATACTCTAATGAAGGGACCTATGACAAAGTCAACATAAGAAAGTTTTTCTCCATTGAAATAAAATTTCGAGTTTTTCTTAATTTGTTACTCAAGTCCAGAGTTTTTAGTGAAAAATTTAATATTCTCTAGAATTTCTTTGATTTACTTATCAAAACCTTCTTAATTATTAGCCTTCTTTAAATGGAAAAGGGGCCAAATCTTATTAATCACGTTTTGGTCAAAGTAATTGGCCCAAATCCTTTGATGAGCTCTAACAACATCATCCTTAGGAAGAATGTTCCCAAAGCGATCAGAAATGAATTCAATAAGTGTTATGCTCTCATAAATAATCTTCATAAAATAATGAATATATGGAATAAAAATTAAATTATTATAGAAATATTACTTGACCATTAGCTTTAATAGAGGGAACCTTTCCAAAAGGATTGATCTTCAAATAAGCTTCACTTTTTTAACCATTTGCATTTAAATCAATTTGTACATATTCATAGTCAATTTTTAATGCTTCCAAAGCAAATCTGGCTCTTTGAACATAAGGACACAAGAAATAGCCGTATAAAGTTAATTGATTCATGTTTTATCTTAAGAAATTAATTGATAATTCTAATATTGATGTTTTCTTTTTTATTTTACTTATTCAACTTTTACTCTTGAAATATTTACTTCTTTTTAAATAGATTATTATTTTCTCGAAATCTTCTAAAATATTCCTTAATTAAAGGAAATCAGAATCTTAAAGAACAATTTATTATCTTAGAATTTGGAAAATTCCTTAAATTCTGCCATTACTCAAAGTCAATTATTTAATTACATATTTATTTAATAAATTTACTGGGATATTATCTAAACTTACTATAATTTTTATAAGAAAGTGTCAGTATCACAATAAATTAAATAATTTATGCAATAAATAACAGCGACTCTAGATATATTTTATTAGATGATATTTAAGAACATAAACAAATAGTTTAAATTAATTAAATAATAAGATGAAAGTATAAATCCTATCTATTTAAATCCAATCATTTTAAATACATTTCCTAAATTATATTATTTATATTACCAAAACTTTTTTAATTTTTATTAATTACCTCAAAAAAATAGTAAATCTGAACAATTATTTTTACAGTCTACCCTCATATAGAACTTTCATAATCTTTTTAAGAAACTTGATTTTATCTGCTACAATAAGATATAAAAACGAATTATACTTAATATATAAAAATGTATGAAAGTCATAAAACTCTAAAATTTAAATTTTTTCAATAGTTATTACTAATTTAAAATAGAATTATAAATTCCTTAAATTACAATATTTAAAATTATTTTCAATAATTGTTTAGAATTATATAAAGATAAGTTAGTTAGTTCATTATTATTGAATAGTTACTATTAAAGTTAAAGTCAGGTAAAAAATAGAAAATAAATATATAACTTGCATTTTACTATTAATTCTTTTATTATGTTAGTTACATCATAAAAACATTAAAAGGGAATATTCAAAAGGAAGAAGAGTTAGATAAAGTAAATCATATTTTTTATGCATTGATTAGTGGATATAAGATCCTTAAATAGTCTTAGCTAAAACCCAACTCCAGAATCCACATAAAATTAATGACATATATGGGTCAAAGAACAACACATTACCAGTAGCTAAAAAAGATAATCCTCCTAGAGCAGCATTTAATAAATAATTAGGTAAGCCTACATTTTTTAGTGCCCAAAATGTAGAATCTTCGATATCATCTTCATCTTTAATCCTCTTACTCATCAAATAACCAGTACTAAAAAATAAAGCAGGAGAGAAAATTAACAAAGAACTATAATTAAATAATGGAAATGATGCAAAAACACCTAAACTTCCAAGTAAGAGTCCAAATTAGTAATATTTTTATTTCTAGCTAGGTAACTCCTATTTCCCATCTTTATTTTTAAAAAACTTTTAGAATAAGGAAAATGTCTTTTTAGAGTAGGTATCTAATTTAGATTAATCTTCCTCCTTCATATACTCTTAAATTCTATATTTTTCAAGCTTATACAAGGCTCTTAAGCCTATAATTCCTGCTACAGGGAAAAATACAGCTGCAGCAGTGTATATAGATGCTATTGAAATAATGTGAGTTGCAGTTACAGCTGCTCCAGTTGCAACTATTACTTTTCTCGCTAATTACAATCCTTCTTGAGAAATTTCAGGTTCTTCTTTATTTTTAGAATCTATAATTGGTTTATTTTCTTTTTTAGAGAAAAAACCATATTTTAAGCTCATTTATTAGGGTTTAAAATCTTTTAGATAGGACTACTATTTAGCAAATTTAGTAGTATAAGTTAGTAATCTAAACATTCTTTAAGTTATATTTTAGTGAAGATTATAAATAAATTGTTTCTTTATTCGTTTGATTTAGAAAGATAAAAATGCTTTCAAAATGTGTTTTATTTGAAATTAATTAATTATAACATTTATTTATTCGATATCAACAATGCTTTTATAATATGAGCAAATATTACATTGAGAAAATTTTATCTATCATTAATTGGTAAAATCCAAATTTGATTATTATTGAGAAGTTCATAAAAGTTTTTTATTTTTTTAACAGATTTGCAAAAATTGTTTATCATTAAAGGATCAAATTTGAGGATAGATAAGAAATTTCTAAAAGATACGCTTAGTAATAAATTGAAATAGATAACAGTTTTCTTATGGTTAAATATTCTAATAAGAAGATATCAAAAAAATATCTGTAAGACTTCCAAATCATAAATAACCTCCTAAATAAAGTTTCTACTTACCCTTCTAATATATCTATAATCTTTCAATGTAATACTGCAAATTATTAATAGCTTATTCACTTTTACACTCTAAATTCCCCCCGTCCGTCCTTTTCATAAATAAGTAATCAACATTTTTATCCTCGAATTTTAGATTTATATTATAATCCAATACTTGAATCTTATTTTTTAATTTTAGAAAGCAAAAATATGATATGAGATTGGCTTGATTATTCAAGTTAATTGCAATAATAACAAGATATATTTATAACAATAATCTATCTATATTTAATATTAATTTACTAAAGTAAAAATCTTTCATATTTAAGTCTGAAAATAATAGTTTTTGTAAAAAATCAAATTTGTTTGTTTAGTTAGATTATAAAATAAGTAAGCATTCTCTATAAAATTGGAAACTAAATGATTTTTATTGCCTCTTTTATTTTTCTAATCTAAAGGATTAAGAGTATTAAATAATAAATAGAAAATCTTAAAAATATAAATAATTTAATAGTTATGTTGAGATTTATAAATGAGTTTCTATTTTCTCAAGTTGTTATTTTAATGTTACTTAGATTTATTAAAATTTGTATCATTTTCTAACATTAAATATTAAGAGAGAAGTTAATGATCAATCAACTGATTCCTTATAGAATTAATAATAATTTATGTGAAACAAAATAACATTTAAATAAATCTTAATAATTATCTTCCATTAAATTATTATCATTTTATTGATTTGAAAAAATTTATGAATACCTTATTAATTTTAGTTTTTCTTTCAAATCTATACCTTACTTAAATTGAATTTGATTTTATTAAATTCTGATGAACCTTTCAAATTAATAAACTTTGAGGATAAACAATCTCCTAAATTAATTTCAAATTTTGTATATAATAAATATTAAAAAGTAACATTAAAATTTTTTCTATAATAAAAGTGTAATTCCAAAAAGAATCTAGTAGAAATAACAATTTAAATAATAAGCCATAGTTTCTCATATTTTAAGGACTTTATATATTTAATCCAATTTCATAAAACATAAAAATTGAATTTTTCATAGTTTTAAATGTTTAAAATTTTAGCTTCAATTCAAAATATGGATAAATTGTATTCATATTGTTTGTTATGAAATTATAGTTTAAACAAACTAAGCAAATAATAGGTAGACTCTATCTACCATTTTAATAAAATATAACTTCATTGATTTTATGATTTCGAAATTTTAAAGAAAGGTTAATTAAAACGCTGAATCTAAAATCAGTATAATAGTTTGATTGTTGAGTCTTTAAAATTTTATTAATTTTACTCTAGAGAAATAAACAATAAAAAATATATCTATTTGATTGCTTAATTTTGTAAAATTATATAAACATAATAAACTTATTTCTCCTTTTTTAAATTTATCGATTACTAGTTATTAAATCTTCAATCTAACTATTAATCGTTTAGATTGAAAAAAATATTATAATTCTTTATATTAGCTAATTAACTTAAAAATGCCAGAAATATCTGATTACATAGTTTCAATAGGGCAATAAATAGGAAGGCTCAATCCTCTTATTGAATTCGCCTCTAGTATTGTTATACTTATTTTCTTTTCGCTGAATATTCAAACTATGAGAAATGATAAGGAATAATTTAAAATTGTCGAAGAAAAAAATGAAAGTATTACTTATTTTTATATTATTGGTGAAAGTGTTACACTTTAGTCAATAGATACTAGTGAATGCTATAAATACGAATCTTAACCAGAAGATGCTTTAACATACGTAAATTCCTTTGGTGAAAAATACTTATTGGCTATTGGAATAATCTGGATTTTTATCCATCTTGCAATTAATACTTTTAGATCCATATATGAAATAGTAAAATATAATAAGCTATAGATGGAACAGAAAAGAAACCTTCATTACATTGAATCTTTCTGCTTGATTTTCAGCTATGTGCTATCTAACCTGTTGCTACCTATTACAGGTATTAATTATGAAACCCATAGTGCTAAAAACATATTTACTTTTATATTTTTCACTCCTATGGTTGTCTATATTTTTACTATCATCTTTCTTATACTTGGATTAATTTGCTATTTCATATGTCTATAAAATAAAAAATATAATCCTATATGGGCATTAATAATGATCCTCTATCTAATTCTTGCTTGCTTCTTATTAGAAAATGAAAAAGAAAATAAAGAATAAAATAAAAATAAAGAAGATGAAGAAAACAAAAAAAGCCTTAACAATTTGCTAGGTATGCTATCAATATTTGTATACATATCTGTTTTATTTTACTCATTGCTATTTTCTTTTTCTAACAGCTCTAAAGTAATAACAGCTTTTAATATTATTAGTGTAATTTGTGATATTATTGGATGTGTAAAAAAATAGAAAGAATTGGATGATGAATCAAAAAAGATCAAAATAAATGAATAAAAACCTTGATTTATTATTGATTAATTTACATGAAATGATCTAATTATTAATAATAAATGTATTCAGTAGTAATAAGCTTTTATTAGTAAATTTCTTTTAAACACTCTACATAAAATAAAAATATTATTTTTTGGTGAATTTGTTTTTCTATTCTTTAAATAAACAAATTATGATAAATTCATATAAAGTCTAGAAAAAAATATTAATTGAAATAAAGCAAAGGATTAAGGAATCTTAAGAGAGAGGTTACTTTTATTTACTATTATATAAATTTTGTTTGGTAATTTTGCTTATCTTTTAGATATTTTAGATAGCAGTAATTTGTATCATTTCTATGTTACTAGCTAAATAATAGCATAAATAATTTTATTTCATCCCTTTCTAAGAAATGTTTAAATTATATAAATTTAATTCAAGAATATGTATTAAATGATATCTCATACTTTTTAAATATTCTTATCATTTCGATTTTATAAAAATATCAATTAAAAGGAAGGATTATTAAATAAATCCATATTTAATTTAATTCCTTTATCTAAAATCTATACTTCCTTTTCCCAACTAACTGTATTAGAATCAAAATTAAAAAATATTCTTAAATGAGTGTTACTAACTATCTTTTTAATTTGAAATCGATAAAGTAATAATTACTTGGGGAATTATAAACATTTACTGCAGTTCGTTATTGAATAGTTTATATTAAATTTAAGGTAGATAAATAATATAAAAACAAATAAAAGTTATATTTTACTATTAATTTGATTATAATAATTGATATATAATGCTCATAAGAATATTAGAAGAGAGTATTCTAAAGGAAGAAGGGTTAGATATAGCAAATCATATTTTTTATGCATCGATTAGTGGATATAAGATCCTTTAATAGTTTTAGCTAAAACCCAACTCCAGAATCCACATAAAATTAATGACATAACAGGATGAAAGAATAACACATTACCAGTAGCTAAAAAAGATAACCCTCCTAATCCTGCATTTAATATATAGTTAGGTAACCCTACATTCTTTAGTGCCCATAATGTAGAATCTTCAATATCATCTTCATCTTTAATCCTCTTACTCATCAAATAACCAGTACCAAAAAATAAGGCAGGAGAGAGAAGTAATAAAGAGCTAACATTGATAAATGGAAACCATGCAAATGCACCTAAACTTGCAATTAAGACTCCATATTCGTAATTTTTCTTTTTCTAGCTAGGTAACTCCTATTTTCCATCTTTATTTTTAAAAAACTTAGAGAAAAATGATAATGCTTTTTTAGAGTAAGAATCTATTTTAGACTAATCTTCCTCATTCATATACTCTTAAAGTCTATAGCTTTCAAGCCTATAAAAGGCTCTTAAACCTATATAAGCTGCCACAGGGGAAAATATAATTGGTACAACGAAGATTGAGGCAAACGAAACAAGATGAGTAGCAGCCACAGCAGCTCCAGTAGCAATTATTGCTTTTCTCGCTAATTATAATCCTTCTTGAGAAATTTCATGATTTGGTTTACTGTCATTTTTATCCTTTTTAGAGAAAAAACCATATTTTATACTCAATTATTAGGGTCTAAATCCTTATAGATAAGATTATTATTTAAAAAATTTAGGAGTAGAAGCTAGTAATCTAAACATGTTTAACTTTTATTTTAGAGAAGATTAATAATAACTTATTTATTTGATTTAGATTGGTAAAAAGCTTATTAAGTATCTTTTATTGAAATTAATTAATTATATTATTTGATTAAACAATCAATATCAATCATCAATCTATTTATATAAATTTTAATTATAATTGCCTAGAAAAGAATTTATCAAAGCATACATTTGTAAAAATACTAATTGATTATATTTGAGAATTTCATGAAAATTTGTATTTTTATTAAGAGATTCGCAAACATAGTCTATTTATAAAAGATCGAATTTTGGATAGATAAAAAATTTCTAAAAGATAAGCTCAATAATAAACTGAAATAGATAACAATATTCATATGGTTAATATTCTAATAAGAAGATAGAAATCAATAAATCAATCTGAAACAATTCTATATCATAAAATCAAATTTAATATTCTAACTAACTCTTTCAATATTAAACAGCAATTATAAGTAGATTTTCAATAGTTTATTAATTTTTTCACCTTTATTTACTCCTGTTTCATTCAAAAATATTTAATAAATGTTTTTATCCTCAAATATTTAAATTAATCCTTAATTCTTATACTTTAAAATTATTTTTTTTATTTTAAAAAAATGAAAAACAAAATATGAGATTGGTTTGATGATTATTTGAGGTTAATTAAATAAAAATTAAATTTATGTCAATAATGTGCCATAACTATATAATTATCTTTAAAAAATTTACAAAAGTAAGCATTTTTAAGTGTTCAAGCTGAAAATTATAGTTATTTTATAATTCAAATTTGCCAATTTTTTTAATTTCTTAAAAAGGTGATTAAAAAAGAATTTTCAAAAAAAATGCAAAATAAATATAACAAAAATGGTTTTCGATCCAGGTTATAATTAATTATATGAATAAAAAGCCATAGAAATTTAAAAAATTTAGTTTCATTTCTTAAAGAGGCTGATAAATATGCCTCTAAATCTCAAGTCTCAATTATATTATCTCTTTCACTTTCTATCTAATCTATAAATACTTTTTCATTTTAAATATTAATAAAGAACCTAAGATTATACTTAAAGATTAAAAAACAAGTTTATTTGAAATAATATATAGTTAATATAAATCTAAATAATTTATTTGTTTTTCTATAAGTATTGCATTAGAAAATTTAGAATTTCTAATTATTTGTAGTGTTTATTTCAAATAAGCCTTAAATAATTTGAATTTGATTTGATTAAATTCTGATAAACCTTTCACACAAAACTATTAACCTTGAAAATGAATAATCTATTCATTAATTTAAAATATTATTTTTATGAATTAAAATTATAAAGAGATATTTTTTTTTTTTTTTTTTACTTAAATGAGAAATTAAAAAAACAAATATTATTAACTATTTAAATAATATAAAGTCAATGCTCATTAATTAAGGTAACCGCTACACCTATTTAGACACCTCAATTACCAGCCTTAAATAAACAACTTTTTATAAATTTTAATTGCTTGTCTTAATCAATTCTAATATTAAGGCTTTAAATAATTTTTTTATTTCTTAATCTTCTTCTTTAATTAAAGAGAAAATTTTATCATGTTTACTATAATAATATCTTTAAAATTGGTAATTAAAAAAGGTTAAAGATTCTTTCTGATAAAAATGTGAAGTTAAAAAAATAAAACAGTTTCAAAAAAAGCATAAAATATCATTTTTTATTCATATCAGTGGTCGGGACTGAGTTGAGTTTAATGAGTTGACTCCTATAAACTTGAATAAATTTGTAATGAGCTGAGTAGAGCTGATTTTTTTAAAAACAAATGAGTCGATTGCTGTGTTATTCGAGTAAGAAAATTCAAAAAATTAGAATTATATTTCGCTATATTCGCTCATTGAATCATTTTATAATATATATAGCAAATAAAATTAAAATTGAAAAATTGAGTGATTTTACACTTACATAAAACACTATTAATACTATTTAATTTATTATTTTATTTTATTTTTAAAATACTTATAAGTAAATGAACACTTAAACTTTGGTCAAATTTGAATGCTTTCAAAAAATATATGCTAAGTTGATAAATAAATAATTTTTATATTCTTCTATTTTATTTGATTGATGGGTGGATGGATGTATCGGCGAACTATTAACATTTCATTAATTTTAAAAAGAAAAAAAGATGAATTTCTGTAAATAATAGTTTAGTTTTTTATAATTGTATTAGCTTAATAATTTAATTATCTTTTTTATTAATATATTTATATTAAGTTTTTAGAATACTAAGTGATATGTTTAATTTTCATTTTCCTTTAAAAATAATTTTTTTATTTATCTTAAATATCTAAAAAATGTAAGGCTGTTATGAACTTTTAGGTTAAATATCTAGGTAGTAGGTAAACTCATACCCAAAAATTTAAAGCAAATATTACTTCATTCATTTTATGATATGAAAATGTTATTAAAAAATCAATAAATATACAAATTAATAATACATATATTATTCCTCTATTCGCTTGATTGATGAGTTGTTATAAGTTTATTAATTTTACTCTAGAGAAATAAACAATAAAAAATATATCTATTTGATTGCTTAATTTTGTAAAATTATATAAACATAATAAATTATTTCTCTTTTTTCAAATTTATCGATTAATAGTTATTAAATCTACAATCTAGCTATTAATCATTTATATCGAAAAAAATAATTTATTTCTTTATATCAGCTAATTAACTTAAAAATGCCAGACATTTCTGAACTGATAGTTTCTATAGGGCAATAAATAGGAAGGCTCAATCCTCTTATTGAATTTGCATCAAGTATTATTATTCTTATTTTCTTTTCGATAAATGTTCAAACTATGAGAAGTGATAAGGAACAATTTAAAATTGTTGAGGAAAAAAATGAAAATAGATCTTATTATTATATTATTAGTGAAAGTGTTACACTTTAGTCAATAGATACTAGTCATTGTTATAAATACAACTCCTATCCACAAGATGCTTTAACATACGTAAATTACTTTGGTGAAAAATACTTATTGGCTATTGGAATAATCTGGATTTTTATCCATATTGCAATTAATACTTTTAGATCCATATATGAAATAGTAAAATATAATAAGCTATTGATGGAACAGAAAAGAAATCTTCATTACATTGAATCTTTCTGTTTGATTTTCAGCTATGTGCTATCTAATCTGTTGCTACCTATTACAGGTATTAATTATGAAACCCATTGTGCTAAAAACATATTTACTTTTATATTTTTCACTCCTATGGTTGTCTATATTTTTACTATCATCTTTCTTATACTTGGATTAATTTGCTATTTTATATGTATATAATACTATAAAAAATATAATCCTATTTGGGCATTAATAATGATACTCTTTCTAATTCATTATTTTTTCTTTAAAGAAACCGAGAATTAATAATCAAATAAAAATAAGGAAGATGAAGATAAGAAAAAAAAAGCGAAATATTTAGTAGGTATACTATTAATATTTTCATACTTTTCAGCTTTGCTTTACTCAATAGCATTTTCTTTTTCTAATAGTTCCGTAGTAATTATAGTTTTTAATGTTATTAGTATAGCTTGTGATATTATTGGATGTGCAAAAAAATAGAAAGAATTGAATGATGAATAATAAAATAATAATGCACAAGTATAATAGTAACCTTGATTTGATTTAGGTGAAGTAATATAATTAATATTTTCTGTAGTAGTTAGGCTAATTATTTGTAAATTTCCTTTTATATACTCTACATAGTACTCAAAAGATTATTTTATTGGTGAATGTTAATTAATTATCAAATTCTTTTTTATAAGCAATAATTTCTTAGATTCATAATAATATTCTTTAATAAATAATTAATTATTTCTTTACTTTTTTAATAGAAGCGGATTGTTGTATAAAAAAATTAACAGTTCTAGAGTCTATTTTTCAACTCAAATTATTGAAACTTATAATTCATTAAGGGATATCCACCCTAAAATTATTCATCTCAAATTATTTCTTATAATATACCAATAAATCATTAATCCACTATTCTATTCTTTAAAATTAACCTCTCTCAATATTTTTTTAAAATTTTTAAAAAATATAAATTATATATACAAAAATCCAATAGAAATAAAAAAAATAAAATAAGGTATTTATCATTACAAAAAAATGCTTTGAAAAAATAATTAATTAAATAATTTTTTTAATTTTAGTTAAACCAATAGATGAAAAATATTAGAAATAGATTAAAGATAAAATTGAAATAAGAATAAAAGAAATAATAGTAATTTGAATTGGAGAATTTTTAAGTTGGAACCAAAATTTGTATTAAAATTATTCATGCTAAATATTTAGTTTCTATATATAGTTTAAACAATTATTCATAACTAAATGATTAATTTATGCTTAGTTATTATAACTTCAATACTTAACATTTATCAGCTGATGGTAGCTCCTTTAATTTATCATTGGCTGAAAGATATTCATCAGTTTTCATAACATTTTAAATGTAGATTTAGAAAATCTTTAAAATATTTTCGTGATCATCATTTTCATCATTTTTAGATGCAAAAATATCTATAGAGGATATAAGTCTCAAGAACATTTCAAACACTCTAAAGTGTGGAATAATAATAAAATCAGTATAGCTTAATTAATCTGTTCCGTTATAAAATGAGGAGTTGTCTTATTTTATTCTTGAAAAAAGTCCACTATTTTTTGTAAAGTACTTAATACTTGCTAAAATTTAATCAACAAGTTTGCTCATTTCCTGTTTGCTCCCTTATTTAGTGCATAATATTAAATCATAGAATCTAGAAGAGACATTTTAATCAAAGTAATTAGCCCATATTCTTTACTAAGACCTCTCTACACTATCTTTAGGCAAAATCATACCAAACTCATCAGCAAGAAATTCAATGATGATCTAACTTTCATAGATTATCTTTAAATTAAAAGTTAGAAAATTATTTATAATTTACAAAACAATATTACTTTTCCATTGTAAACAATAGATGGGACTTTCTAAAAAGGATTGATTTTCTTGTACTCTTCTGATTTCTATTCATTTACATATAGATCTACCTCTACATAATCATAATCAATTTTAAGAGCTTCTAAAGCAAATTTTACTCTTTAGCAAAAAGGACAGAGAATGTATCCATAAAAAGTTATTTTTGACATTTCTTAAACTTTTCAATTTTATTTTATATTTGGTTTATTGATTATAATAATATGTTTTGATTATTCATTTTTGCTTTTAAAGAAAGAAAAGAGCTTCACAACAATCCCTTTACATTTCATTATGATTAATTTACAACTTGATTCTTTTCAATTCTGACCAATTTTGTCTATTACTTTTGATTTGTTTGTTATATTAAATATCATAAAATAAATTGGATTAAATATGTATGTGTGTATGAATTAGTTTTTCTAAAAAATGATGCTAAAATTTATAAAATCAAAAATATAAAATAGATTTATTTTTTAGTACATATTAAAATAACTTTAAATATTTAAAATAATTAATTAATTTTCAATTCTAAATCAGCTTCTTTGCTTCAGGTACTTCTAAAGTTTATTGCTTCTCCTCATTTGGAGGAAACTCTACTTTCTTTGGTTTTTCTCTCCAATCGCGTGGTAAGAATTTAGGTTACATAGTCTTTATGAAATATTATCTCCACATAATAATAAAGTCAGTCATCTCCTGTAGATTTTTAAGCTATTCAACAACATATTTACCATGCTAATTTCTAAAATCATTACTTGAATTTTCTTTCCCAATTTTTCTGAAGTTATTAAGATCTAGGCAATATTAAATAAACTTAGCATCGATCTTTATGTTTCCACTCTTGGTATAATCAAAATAAGAATCTGGCTTGATTTCTATTTTTTTCTCTATATCTTTCAACTCTCTGAAATTTTTGTAGTTTTATCTTAGAATAACCTTAAACTTCTTTTTATTTTCCTAAGGTAAATTATCTTTATTCTTTTCATAAGATCTAGCACTTTTACTCAACTTCTAAATAACATCTTATATTACAGATGCATACTATAGACTAATTTTATCTACATTATACTACTTACATACGTTATCGATCATCTTATCACTGAAATTTCCAGCTCTTTAGTGACAAGTCATACAAAGAAGGAGAATATCTTGAGATCTATGGGTCTTTAATCTATCATTATAAATAATTTTAATTAATAATTTACTGAAAAATATGAGGTAAATAAATTATTTTTACAATTCTGGGAAGTGACGACGATATAGAGAAGGGATAACATAAAACTTAGCAAATTATTCAGTCGATCCACAACAAACACAAATGTTTTCTCTTTCTGTAACATAATAATAGTTATTCTCAAAAATTTCTTTCTCATCAATGTCAAAATTTCCCTTTCCGCTTGGTTAAAAGGTAAGTTAAATTACAACTGGCTCAGAACTCACCAAGGTTGCCAATCCCTTCTTAAGATACCATTAAATTTTTTTATTATTGCAATTGCAAAGCTATTGGCCATCAGGTGCAAGAATTTAACAATTTTCATAAGGAGTAGTTCTCATTGAGTATTTTTCTTAAAAGGTTTTAGTTTTTCTTTCTATTCGTTATTAAAGTGAGAGAGTTTTATTTTTATGAGGTATACAAAGTAGTTCATATTTCTAAATGATTTATTCTTTCTCCCTAAGATGTGAATTCAGAATTTACAATATTTAAGAAGAATTAGATTCTAAAAACTCTTGTGAAAACTTCTCATTGAATTATTCCTTATTTGAAATAGTATTTAATTCTTTGAAATGGAAAAGCTATTCATCAAAAGTAGAATATGTAATATCTAGCAGAGATTAATCATTCAATACACTGTTAATGAATTTATTATTCTGCTCTGAGTACTTTTCTCTTAATTTAGCTAATTCTACAAACATTATGTGCATTATCTTCCACTCTGTAGTATTCTTTAAGACAGCTCCCAGTTTAAGTATTTATCCTTTTGAAAGTTTTTCAAATGCTTAAAAGTAAAATTATTCATCAAAAGGCTTCTTTTCATATTTCTTTTAAGTAACTTTCTACATTTTGTAGAGGAATTCAATAGTTCTTGTGTAATCTAATCTTTTAATCATTTCATATAGCAACTCATATCTCAGCTTAATCAAGAAATGAGAATCCAGAGAAGCATAGTTCAGTTATTCGTCACTTAGGGGGCGATTGGACCATTCTGATAGCTAAATTATTTATAATTAAAATAAATTAACTTAAATTCAAATTTTATATATAAAATTAAGCATACTTAAAGTTCTTTTTTTTTCTTCTTTTCTAACGAATAGTCACAATACTTTTCTAGTAGATAAGTCAAAGACCAATTTTCATCTTTGTTCAAGAAAGTGGCAGCAGTTTAAACATCAAAATAATTAGAAACTAATATATTATAGTCCCTTTACAACCAAATAATATCTGTTTAGCCTGCATAAAAGATCTTGATGATGTTTTTGTCTAGGAAGACCTTTTCTACTTCTGATTTAATGAGATTCTTATCATTAATAGATAACAAGTCAATCAGATAGTCTTTCTCTTCAGTGGAAATTTAAATTAGACAAAGAAATGCTTCATATGTTTGCATAAAGCTCTATTCTGTGTCTACACCTATATTGTTTAAAATCAACTTGAATCATCTTGATTTATTTTTTGAATGACAAAATAAATTTCATTAACTTAAAGTAATATCCTACCTATTTTTTTGTACTATTTTATTTCTTAAATAGCTTAGCGAAGCTCATCAGCAGTTTGAACTAATGTGTATTTGTTGGTTACAAATGGAACCTTTTCACAGTAATTCTAATTGATGAAATCCTGTAAAGTATAACTAACTTTGATACTCATTTTGAAAATTGATGTATGTAAATTATTAAAATATATAATTTTCCAAATTTATTTAGAAATATACACATGTATCTCTCATTCTTTATCATACAATAAATATTAATTGGATTATCAGAATAGCTCAGATTAAAGAGAAGACACTTTAATCTTAACTTGAAAGTAGAAATAATCAAATTCCAAATTTATCTTTACTTTACATTATTTATTATACAATTCTTTTAGAATTCTAGAATACTAGACAAGTTATCAATGTACTTTTCCATCAAAATTTAAATTTTAGAATTAATTTTTTAATTATAAATAAATAAATAAATCAATGAAATTTATATAAATTTTTAAAGAGATATAAATGTATTTAATATTATTTAAATTTCGTAAAATGTAATAAATTAATAATTATTGTTTTATTAGAATTAGTTTTCAATTGGCAAACAAATATAAACTTATTAGTAACAATATTGATTATGTTTCTTAACACTAGATAGGTAGATGATAGAATAATTTATAGTTAAGCTTTTTTCAACTAATTAACATAAAATAATCGATCCATCTATCTTTTCATTTATTTGTGATCTCAATCAAAAAAATAATTTATATACTACACCAAATGTGAGAGTTATTAATGATAAAATGACTATTTTATAAGTAGTAGCAGCTGATTAGTGATTTACTCTTAAAATACTATTTTCATTATCTTCCTTCAAATCTTTACCATCAAATTTCTAGTATCCTTCACTTAATTGCTAAGCAGTACTAATACATTCAAAAGTCACCTTTTAAGGTAAAGTCTAATCCATCAAAGATTCAACAATTATTTTACCAAGAGTAGCTCTATTAATAGATCCAGTAAGTTAACCTCCTTGACTAACTTAATAGTTTGTTGGAGTGTTTTATTATTGTTTATTGCCTTTTAAAGCACCTGGTCTAACTATGATATAGTTTAAGCCACTTTCTCTCAATATATTTTCTGCTCCAACTTTATTGGAAATAGTATTTCTTTCAAAAGTATTAGCAAAGAATGCAGAAGGATGAAAAGGATGATTAACCAAACAAGAGCTAAGGAGGACAAATTATTAAACTTTATGTTTCTTACATAAGCCAGCCAATAATTTAATAGATGTTTCTTCTAATATTCTTGAATCATCATTGCTATTCATATCTATACTTAATGCGCTAATAAAAGCTTAAACCTTTTCACCCTTTCTTGTAGGTTCAAATGCTAATTCTAATAGTGATCTTACTTCTTTACCGGTATCAAGTTTGGGTTTTTATTGCTTAGTTTCAAAAAATAGATCACATTCAAATACACTTTCAATCTAAATAAGATCATTATTAAAAGCAAGTTCTGCAGCATTTCTATTTTTAGTTATCAATCTAACCTAAAAACCTGAACTTAAAAGTTCTTTAACAATGAAATAGCCAGTTCTACCAGTACCACCAGCAACAAGAATAATGCCGTTATTAGGGTTCATCTTTTTATCTTCTTTTAATAAATAATCTAAGAAATGTCTTTAAATCTTAAGTGAATAGGTAATTAATTAATAGTTATATTAAATTATTATTTGTAATTTAAAAATAATAAAAATAGATAAATAAAAACTAGCAAGCAAGCAAGCATTATCTAAAATTAGTTAGCCAGTTTCTTATCAAATTGTCTATAAATTTCTTTAAAAATCTAAAAATTATCATTATGCTAATAAATTCAAGGATAAAAGATATTTTTTCTTTAGAAGAATATAAAAACAATTAACTTTTTCATTGTCAGAAAAATTATTCCTGATATGAAAAAGTATGAAATTTTAATAGCAATAAATAAATAAGTACATTCTAATTTATTATAATTTATGAGTTTGTTTCAAATTTCTTTTAATATCATACCTAAAATACCTACCTAGTAATAATAAAATGATTATTAGCATATATTACTTAGCTCAAAACACCTTTTAAAGTTATTTCGTTTCTTAATGATCTTAAGTGATGAATTATATTCCTTATTTTTTTTACTAATTCCATCCTTAGTAGGAATAATATTAGAGTATAACTTTATCTAATGGAGAAAAATTAATTGAAAATATTTCTAAATTATATTATGCCAATTAATTCATAATAATGCTTTGTTTTTAATAATTATTTGTTAAATAATTTCACTTATTGACTTAAAAGTAATTAAATTTATTAAATAAATGTAAAGATTATAACAATTAATTGAATTTCTTCTATGTATTAAATTAAAAAGATAAATGATAATTAATTAATGTTAACTCTCCCATTATTTACTTAATAAGTGAGTATATACTATATTCAATATATTTAGATATTTATTAGAACAAGTAAACCTGTTAGATTGATCAGTCTCATAAAATAGCACCTGTTTTAACTGGGCAAAAAATTTATTACCAAATCTTAAATTTAATTTATTTTCACCTTTATAAACTGGCCAAAGATTTTAGGAAGATGAGATTTTATTGTATATTATTATATGAAATGAGTATTCTAAATCTATTATTTTTTTCATGAGTTAGTTATAAACCTCTTAATTTGGGCATAAATATAATAATTTATTTCTTTAAATCTTTAATTTAACCTGTCTATGAGAAATTAATTATATTTTCCATAATTAATTTTGATTTAACAGAATTAATCATATTTCTATTTTTCTATAAATCTTAGCAAATATGACTGTATTTTCTACATCAATTTTGAATTTTATAATTTAATATAGTTCTTTTAGAAATGATTAATAATTCATTATTAATTTCAAGATTGTTCCATTCTTCTAAAAATTAACTTGTCTAGTCAAGATTAAGATGGAATTCCATTATACTTTATCAGAGAGTTATATTATTAAATAATTAAAATTTGTATAAAGTTACTTTAATTATTAATGTGTTTAAAGTAATCAGTCTGGTTTGTTTGTAATTAAATATCTTAATAAACAAATCTTAAGAAAATAAATATAGT
This sequence comes from Tetrahymena borealis, assembly GCA_000260095.1. Lineage (NCBI taxonomy): Eukaryota > Ciliophora > Oligohymenophorea > Hymenostomatida > Tetrahymenidae > Tetrahymena > Tetrahymena borealis. Next base: position 1,056,248 of record JH651236.1, on the reverse strand, counting down.
GAATAGGAGAACTAATAAAATAGGAAGGATATTACAAAAATATTTCTAGAACAAGAAGAAATGAAAAGCTACACTTTATAATAGTTTGTAGAATACAATTAATGTAAAGCTAATGAATTTGAAAGTGGAAAATATACTTTGATAGAGACTTTAGAGTAACTCGAAGATTTGATTCCTCATCTATTAAAACATACTAGATTAGGTATTAATAATTCATTCACAAAAATTGGAATTTAAATTATTTTATTCTATTTCTTAATGCATTCAATACAGGAGTAGACACTGAATAAAGTTTTGCAAAGACTTATGAAGGATTTTTATGTTTAATCTAGATTTCAACTGAGTAAAATGATTATTTAATAGATGTTTTATAGATCAATAATAAAGAAGGAGTTAATAAATGTCTTTCTTAAGTATTTATGAATAAAGATATCATAAAGATATTCTATGCAGGACAATAGGATATCATATGGCTTAAGAGAGATTTTAATATCTAAATTGTTAATTATTTTGATGCGAAGGAATGTGCTAGTTTCTTAAACAAATCTGAAGATAATTCCCTTATTTAATTGATAAGCAAATTTTGTAATTACTAAATGGAAAGATAGAAGAAGAAGGAATTGCAAGTAAATTTATATTCGATTTATATTTGTACTCATAGTTTATTTATTAAAAAGATTTCAGAGTGGTCAAACAGACCATTAAGTAAGGAGTAGTTAGATTATGCTGCTTTAGACTCTCATTATTTAATTAAGATAAGATATGAATTGTTGTGTACCTGTTTTAAGAATGTTGGATATAAGAGAACACTCGAACTCCTTAACTAAATTCAATAATAAACTCTAAAGAAATATGAAAAGAAACAATTTGATTACCAACATTTCTTTGATTTCTTTTAGAAACAATTCAAACACTTATCAGAGCTCTAATAGTTTGTGGAGAAGTCATCTGAAGAATTCAAAATAATGAATGTCATTTTCTGTCGTATTGCTAAGTTAAAGAATAAATATGCTGAATAGAATAATAAAAATGCCAATAACCTATTAATTGAACAATAATTATTAGAAGTTGCAATTAAAATTTATAATTTGAATGAGAGAAAGTTAAAATTAATTGAAAATTTAGATTTAAGTCCTTATAGTAATGAATAGTATCCCGATTCACTAGTATTTTTGCAAAGCTCGTCTTCTTAAATACTAGAAGTAATGAATTCTTGGAATAAACCAGAAGAAAGAAATAATATTTTGCAAGAATATAATAAATACGGATAAAAGAAACAAGGTGCACATATTTTAAAGCTAGAAAGAAAAGAAAAAAGAACTCAATAATTTGAAGAATAGTTTTGTTTAAAGAAAGAACCTTATGGACATTGTTAGATTCTCTCCCCTTAAGGATTAAAATTATGCTGCTGTGATGAAAAAAAAGTTAAGTGGTACTTGGCAAAGGATTTAGCTACTTTAGTAAGTAGTGAACCTCACTTAGTCATTAAGTTAAGATTTTAGCCAAATGGAAAGCCTCACGAAGAGTTAGAAAATGAAATAAATTTAAATGAAAACTAATTCTATGCTAATAAAAGAGAAACAATGTGTGTTGTTTGTGGAAGAGATGAAAAATTCACAAAATACCACGTGATACCATCAATCTATAGAACTTATTTCCCAAATAAGTAAATAATATTTGTTAAAATGATAATTTATGATAGAATATTAAATTTTAAATGAAAATTAATTTAGATATAAAAGTCACAGATCTCACGATATTCTCCTTTTATGTGTAAAATGCCACTAGATTGCAGGAAGAAATGCAGATATCTTGAAAGATTAACTCCTTAAAACTTATAAAATTGAAAAACAAGTATATTTCAAATAGTAAACTGTAAAATACATTGCTTAAAGAATGTATGCAGCCGTTAAGTCATATTTAAAGAACAAGGCGAAGATGAATATAGAAAATTAATAAAAATGCAAATAAAATATCAGATAATATTTATTAGAATTACTTAATACTCCAAATATTACAGAAAAATTCCCTTCTCTAAAAGATAAACAGTTTAAAACTACCAGCAGTGGAAAGATTAAAATCGATGAAGAGTTTAAAACTTTCTTCTCAAACTTAGATTCAGATTCTAAATCCTTTAAAGATGAAGAAAGGCAAAATGAAAGAGTATGGGCAGGCCAAAAAGTTGTTGAAAAATTATAAACTGAAGAAGAAATTGTTGAGTTTATTAAATTATGGAGATAACATTTCTTAGATGTTATGCAACCCAAATATTTACCAAATGGATGGAATGTTAATCATAAATTTACTAGAGATTTTGGAAAAGATTCAGTTTTCAATTAAGAAGTTTAAAAAGGGGATGAAGAAAACCAAAGTAGTGAAGAAGAAGATGAAGAAAAATATAATGAGGAAGTTTAATAAGAATAAATATCTAACTGAATGATATTTTAGATTATTTTTAATTATCTTAGTTTAATAATATGTTAAATCATCTCTAATTCTATAATATGTTAATTTATTTTATTCTTTTAATTCATAAATTATAATAAATTATAAATGTGGGTTTGCTTTAATTATTTGTCCTTCAAGAACTTTTTTATTAAATTATTTTTAAATTATTATTGGAAAAAATGAAGGGTTAGTCAGATCTACCTCCTCATAATTTATACAATTATTTTAAAATCTATCTGTTTAAAATTAAATCTAATTAAAATAACTGTAATTTTTGAGAAATAAAATAATACAAAAAGTACAATTCATAGTATAAAAGAATATTTTTTAAAACATAGATATTAAATTAATTACATTTATTATATTTATTTGTGAGGATTCAAGAGTTTAAAAATTTGTAACCACAACCTTGGTCTATTAATCTACATCCTTAATCAAAAGGGCAATCTTCAGTAAGCAATGAGCATTTTACTAAATTTTAACAAGAGTATGGTTTAAAGAGTTACCATTCACAAAATGGATTTTATATACAAGAAATTTTATTAACAGGACATGTAACCAAGAAATCTAAACAAGAATATTCTTCTTTTAAATAACAGTGATCATAGCTAATACATTCTTCATTATCTAACTATTCACATCTAAGTTAAGGTTTTTACTGGCATTGAAATTTATCAATGGCACATTCTTATAAATTAGCACACTTTTCTATTTCTACATCGCGGCATTCGAAATCTTTATTAAAATAACAAAATCCTATTTCTTCTTAGATTCTGCAAAATTTATAATTTTCACATTCATCCAATTCTAAATTTTTACAAAGGTCTTAATCAGTGTTACAGATTTTTTGAGGGGGCGTGTAATGACAATAGTTTTGATTTTATTCACATTATTTGTCAGAAAGTTAATTACAGATTTGTTTATTTAAACAAGCATATTATTTTGGAGGAGTATATTTGCATTCTGCTTGATATTTCAGGCAATTAAAAGAGTTTAAAAAATGACATTCTTTCTAAAACCAACAAGTATTTGTATTGTCATCATATTAACAATTCAATTCATTTTCACATTATGATTTATCTTAAATTTTAAAGCAAGGTAAACCCTTACTAACACATTCTGCTGATAAATTTTCTACTAATGTGCAATATTATGATTATTATTTACAATCGCTTTTATCTAAAACCTAACAAGATTGTTTATTCCTGCAAGTAGATTCCTCAGAAATTAATTTACAGTTATTTGTTTCTTTACATTCCTTTTCAGATTTTGATAAACAGTACTCGGGCTTCACTGTGCATTTTGCTTTTTAGAAAGTTTAAAATTAACACTATTGACCCTTCTATTTACAAGATTTTCTGTCTGAAGCTTCGCATATAATATCATTTTCTTGACATGAACCAGTAACTTCACAAAAATTTGATTATTGCAAGCATTATTACTGATCCATTTAATAGCAATTTGGAAATGTATAATTCTTTTTTTGCATACATTTTTTATTCACTTTAAGGCTGCATCTGTCAGATTTTGCTTAACAAGATTCTTTGTCTAGGCTAAAACAACTGAATTACTTTTATATACACATTTCATTTAAGGGAGGATTATATAAGCATTGAGAACTTCTTTAACAATCATTCTATTACAATAAAGAACAATCTATTTAATCAAGACATGTAGGATTTGCATACCAAAAGCATTAGCTGTCTTAAATACATGCTCTTTAACTGAAATACTCGCAGATTCCATTAACTTGTTAAGAAAAAATTTATATAAGTGCAAGAATACAAACTATTTTTAACATTCGATATTTGATAATCTTTTTAAATAAAAATAATTTATTTACTTTTAGAATGACCCTTACCTAAGTTTTGATTATCTCTGCTTGTGGCTGATCTTTATCATTTAATTTGATCTAAATTCGATTCATTTTGGTTGAACAGAATCTAACATACAGATTGAATCAGAGTTAAGCAAATAAAATTTATTATTTCAATATTGATTCATATTTAATCAAAAATGTATCTTTAATACCACACATTAATCTTAATTACACATCATTTCCTTCAAAATTTCAAACAATAAAAATGAAAAATTTTTGATAATCTCATGTAACTCTTAATATTAGTAATGAAGTGTAATTAAATTAATAAATTATTATTTATTTATAAAATTTAAAAATTTGAAAGTATTTATGAATCTAATCAAAACAAAATAAGTTAAAATTATTTAAAAGTTAATATTTCAATTTTTTAAATAATAATATTTCAATAAGTCCTTTTATAAATACTTTACAAACATATTGTAGCTTTACAATTCCTAATTATCTTTTATTCAAATAAAGTTCTACAAAAATTATTTATATAAAGAGATAATTTTAGAGTAATAATAGGAGTGTCTTACTTAATTAAAGAGAATTTAAAGTATATAATTAATAAAAATCAAATATAATAAAATATAAAATGATTATCAAAAAGGAGTAAAACAAGCATATAATTATTATAAGATCATATAATTTTCAAAAGGAAATCTTAATTATTTATATTTTTTATAAACTATTTATTTATAATATATTTTTTATGAATAGGTTTTTAAGAAATTGTTGAAATCATTTAATGATTTCTAAATTTAAATGATGTATTTATTAAATCATATTTGAGTATTAAAATTTTTATTAAATTTTTAATAATACTATCTCTAAAATATTTTATTGAGGCACAAAATAACTTATTTTATAAATTTAGATTCATTTAGATATCAAAAGAAAAACTTTAAAAAAACAAAAATTATGATATTATAATTTTGTAAGGCATTTTACACTTAGTGATTTACATAAATTTAATAAAGAATACTTATAATTACTAAAGTAAAATTATAGGTCATTGTATTAGTTACTATTACTGATTAAATAGTTATTTCTACTTATGTTGCATATATGAGAGGTATACGAACCAAAAAACTCCTATAGTATTACCAAATAAAACTCTAAACTGTAAAGGAACAAATGAGAAGTTTATCATTTGAGCAAGAGGCCATAGTTTCCAACAATTTAGCATAGTCTCTCCTAGTTTATCTTATATACTTTATATACCTTTCTATAAAGATTAATATTCAACTAGATTGATAACTATGTAGAAATAGGCATTGAAAAATACTGAAAAAGTTGTCTGATCAAGTACCATAGTCATAGTTACTTTACTGAGGTAGGAGAGGTTATTAAATTTAGAGAATATGTATCTTTCAGTAAATCCAGGTACAAAATTGTACCATCTATGAAGTAATGGAGCAGCAAATATAGATCCAAAAAGAATACTTTTTAATGTCCTTTTATAATTATAATTTTCTGCTTTCTCAACAAAGTTTTAAGCTATACAATCACCTAAACCATAGGTAAACCCTGCAGTAATCATTTTTATTCTTAATGGGTTTTATGACAATTAGTTACTGTAAAATTTAAAAACCTTCATTTATTTATTTAGAATTTATGATATATTTTTTTTGTTTCTTTGTTGTGATGAATAAATAATTTATTTAGTTGAATAATATTTATAGAAAGAAAAAAGAAAAAAAATAGAAGATATTTGATGAATCTACTACTTTTTAATCACTTTACAATTTGAATTACAAATTGTATTTTAATAAGTTATATCATCATTTACAGTTAAGAATAATTCTTGAAATAACGAAATATATTCTGATCATTAAATTGTGCCCAAATTAATAAGCTATTTCTTTATTAACTAACTATCTATTTATTATTCTATTCTTATTTACTATATTTTCTGGAATTCAAATTATATTTAAATTAAATCTTTTTGTAATAGACAAATAAATATGAATAACAACAAAATAAATAATATAAAATTGATTATATTCTCAAGACTTATAAAATTTAGATTAGATTAGGTTCATTTTAAAATATTTTATAGTTAAATCCATCGATAACATAAGCTGCATTTTAGAAATTAAGAGAGAAACAATTTAAAATACACTTAAAATATATAAAATTAGAATTGTAAGAAAAAATATTATGTATGAATGTAATAATGTTCATAAATGATACAAAATAAAGAGAAATTTACAAAGAAAATAATTTTATAAAATAGGAAGAGAGGGGATCTTATAAATTCCACAAAATCAATTATTTTTCTTTGATCTGCTTCTAGTATTTCTCTTTGTTACTGAATTGTCATTAGGGTTAGATAGCTATTATTGAACTTAATTTTCGATTTTGGTTACAGTTTCTTAAACAACGACCTTTCCACTTTCCTTTCTCTTTGGTTTAGCTTATTAACTTCCTTAAGATTTTTCATCTTTTTCAGTAACTGAAGGTAATGGAGTGTTTGATAAATTTTGTTATTATTATTATGATTCTTCAGAAATTTACTAAACTTCAGAAGAACTGTTCTTTTGGATAGACTATTTTGAAGTTTATCTTGATAAAGTAATTTTTTTAACTGGTACTCCCTTTTTATTATCTTGAATTTCTCCCAAAACATCTACTAAAAGATATACACAGCAAACGATTAGAGGGCCAATAATTATACCTTTTAAATCAAATACACTCATACCCATAGCAACACAGATACCTGTAATTAATTTTATAATTTTTTAGAAATCTGATGATATGATAATATAAATAAAATTACCTGTTATAAAAGGATGGACAGCAATATTCTTTGAGTAGATTGCATCAATTGAAAGAAGACTTATGTGGAGGTATCCTACAAAGAGGACAATCATTTCAATGATTCTACCTGAAAAGTAGAGGTAGATGCAATAAGGAATTGTGATACAATAAACTGGAACAATAGGCAAGATGGCAATAACACCAGCTAGAATAGATGTTATAAACGAGAAAGGTAAATCAAACAGATCTAACATCACCCATGTCAAAATTATATGATAGAACGATATTTTTAAAGTTGAAGCAAATACACCTCTAATATTCTTTTCTAAAGAATTTTCTAACTTGTACTTTATTTCTCCTTCCAAAGGTAAAAGTAGCAAGATCTTGCTGAGAGTGAATTAAGGTGAACTTAAAAGGTAGAAGAGACTAGTCAAATAAATGATTGTTTGCAAGAAGTAATCAATAATAGAGAATAAGAAAGTAAATAATGATTAGAATATCCATACTATAACTTTCTAAATATTTTAGTAAAGATTGCCTCCTACATTCTTTACATTGTTCAATATCTATTTTCATAATTAATTATATAGTTACTGTATATCTTCAAATATTAAATAAGAATTAAATAAAATAGAAATCTTTTCTAATAAAATGTAAGGAGGGAATTTTAAAACACAAATTTTCAAAATTTTTCCTTAATATAGAATATTTAAGGTATATATATAGGATTTATGAAATAAACTTTAAAAAAATACCTCATTAATGTTAAAATCCATTTGTTAGATGAATATTTGAATGTAGCAAACAACTGCAGTTACTTCATTAGCAGAGTTAATTATGAAATCAGGAATATAAGAAATATCAAGATATTTAATGTAACCTTATTGACATTCTTCAATCTTCAATCTAAAACTATGGGTAGCATCAATTTCTTCTAAGGTTGAATTTGTATTATTGAAATATGTATTTACAACACCTAAATTAATTAAAAAAAGATTCTTAACTCACTTCAAGTAATTCCAAAATATTCTATAATTTTAAACAAAAGCTGGGACTGATCAGAAAATAAATATTTATTTCTGCTGAAATTAATTAGTGAATTAATCTATCAGTAATATTATTAAATTTTATTAAGAAATAAGATATGTGGGAATATTCAAAATTTATGATTTTGTGAATTAAACCATATCTTTTTGATTATAAAATAGGATTTTATTTATTCAATCAAGCTTTGAAATAATATTTACCTTAGAAAACTTAAATAGCTGGGAGGAGATTGGATTAATTGATATATGTATCTAGCTTATCAACCTAGCTCAAGACTTAATCTTTAATAAACTATTCATCGAGATAAGACTTAATTCCCTATTGTTCTATTAGCTTATTAACTTCTTTGAGTTAAACTTACAAAGTCTGACTAACTTTATTACGCATATCTATGATATCCCATAAGCACAATCCACCAAAAGAGACAAGGATGAATAATACAGTGCTAACGAAGGCAACTACACAGAGAGTAGACACCATAGAATTGTAATATTACTCTTCTTCTTATTCTGCTTTCAATCTTTTTTAAATAACTTCTTCACTTTCATTTTATTATCCAACTTATTACTAGCTCTTATGATTGCTTCTTTTACTTTTCTTAGTAATGTTAGGGGATTGAGGAGCTTCTAACTCTTATTATGCTAATAAAATTTCTGGGGTTTTCAATTCAATCTCTTCACTATTACGAACAAAGATTCTACGATAAGTGTAAATAACTAAACGGACTAGCAAATCTAAGAGCAATAAAGATCCTATAGCTACAGAACTGAAAGTAATACCAACTTTGAAGACCAAAATATATACCAATGTAATACGGAGTAATGAGTAGATGTCAGTTCTAAAATGCTTGACAGAATTCCAAATTTCAACAATAAGTTCCCAAACACCCATATATCTATTTTTAAAGTCAGTTACTAAATGGTAAATGCCAGTGAAGAGCTTGATTAAATAGTTTTCCTCTAAAATATTCTTTTTGAACTTATTTTTTCTTCCTGATATTATCGAATACAGGATATAATCTTTTGTTGGCTTAATTGCCACAGCAGAAATGAAGGAAAAGCATAATACTGTTAAGTAATCCTTTAACAGATAATATGTGAGCAAAAGTAATGCACCCAATATTATCAGAAATACTGTGGAAAAAATATTAGCCTTGATACTTTCCATAACTAACCTTGTTTTTGTTTCTCCTTATCTATCCATTTCTAATTTCTAAGAACTTTGATATCTAAATTGAAAATATTTCTAATTAATTTATCTAAAAAGATATATATTTATGATTAATTTGAAAACAATTTAATGATCCAAGGTAGCTTGAGTTTATTAAATGCATCCAATTTGATAAAAATTTTAAAAGACCTTTAGGTATTTGTCTGTCTGTCTACATTTTATTAAATTGATATATTGAATTATAAGAATTATCATTATTTTAATAAATAAGTGATTGCAAGAACTTGCATCATATTATCCAATAATCCTAATTTGCAATAATCTTAAATTTGTAATGTTTTCAAATAAAAATAAATTATTGAATACATTTTAATATTTTTATAAAGGTGAGAAATTCTAATTAAATACATAGTCTAATAAAATTAATAAAATAAAGTTTAAAATTATTATTTAATTGATTATTTAATAAATAAATTAACAGAGTTGTTCATATGGTAATATGAATTAATCTTAGATATTTACGAATAATGATTTATTTAATCTTTTATTTATTAGGTTTATCATTAATTAAAGAATTTAATTATAGTGTGTGAAGTAGTTTTAGTTATTATAACTATTAAAAGAAAAATATCGTTTCTATTGCATCGTATCTTTAATACACAGATAATTTTAGAGACGTTATATTTTCTAGAGCCAACAGACTTTTTAGCAATAATGTATTATCTATTTTTTTAATTAAGTTCAAGGGACGGATGTTTAACTCAGACAAAGATGTATAAAATTTCAAATTATCAAAAAAGAAATTCAATTCCTCATCACTTAGTCTTTGCCATGTTGAGAATGAGAGCTTTAATCTTTTTAAACTTTTGCATTCTTTGATTCCAATCATCAAAACTTTAATTTCTTCAAGCATAGAAAATTAATCATCTATTATTAATTTTAATGAGAAATCTTTAAGCTATTAAAGATTTTTCAAAGCATTTCCTAAGTTTAAAAGGGCAACATTATTGGCACTTCCTCTTCTAATTAAAAGTTTAAGATTTAGTTATTTCAAGTTAAATAAATTTTGTATTGTTTTTCCGATTGATTCATGTATTATATCACATTTTTTATTATAAATATTTAATTTTAATGTTTCTAAACTATTGAGAGATTTCATATTTTCTAAGAATGATAAATATCTATCTGTATCAAAACTCTACAGATCGGGATACACAAAATCTAACTCCTTCAGATTTGGAAAAGAAGAGATAAAGTTTCCTAAATAGATAAGTTATCCAAATTAAAAGTAATTATGATATTAAATGAATTTAAAGTATTTAAGATTATCAAGCCTATCAAAGCATTTATCTATTAGCTAATCGGGATCTGGGCACATGAAAATACCTTAACCCAAATACAAATATAAGTGTTAAAGCTGTTTTATTTAATTGATTCCTGCTAATATTCCTATAGTTCCTTCTACTTATATAACATACTTGAATGTGAGTGACAAGAATATCAAACTTTTGAGATATTAAAAACCATTACACAAAACTTTTGTTGCTACACAGTCTGAAGTTTATTCTTAAATATAGAGAGTTAATCTCTATAGGTTACTTAAATATTTGAAACTCTCAGCAATTTTCTCCATTCCAACAACTAGTACTATTTTGTTATCCTAGAATTTTAAACTCAAATCTTTTAGATTGATAAGTTTTTAGAAAGTAAGGGCTAATTCTGATAATCCCGATGAGTGAATCCTGTTCTTTCCAAATTCTAAATCCAGGCTTTATAAATTGATTAAATTTGAGATAGAATTTGCTAAAGGAATAAAAATTTTTGTACAAACTCTATTTAAATGGTGGATACTTAGTTTTAAGACCCTTAACTGGGTTAATTAGCCCAAAGATTCTCCTATATCAATACAGCCGCTTCCTATTTCATTGAACCATTCAATTGATAAAGATAGATTTTTTAAATTCTTCATAAGTTTTAAAGAATTAGCCAATTCTTTTGATCCTCTAATACAAATATGAAGGTAAGTATCAACAACTATTGATAAATCCTCAAGCAATGGATATTAAGATAATAAGTATGATAGATTATATTTTTCATCATAATGAGACTCAAACTCATTAATTGAGGGTAATAGTGAGTTTTCTAAATTACAGTTCACTTTTAAGGCTTTATTCTCCTTCATTTATTTTCTATATCAATTAAATTTGATAGATTATCTTCTTCTTCTCTTTTTATTATTTCACTTTTCTATCAATTAAATGTGATTTATATTTTGTATTTTAATAAAGTATAACTCTGTCGCAGAGTTGTAAAAAATAATAAAATCTAATTAAAGGTTGCTTGCTTGCTTGCTGTTGAGTTAGAAACATAGAAGTTTTACACTCAAGATTTTAAAATTGAGGTGAATTATATATATATAATTCTAAAATAATATGATATTTGTATTTAAAATAGATGGGAAAGATATTATTTATTACTGGAATATATGGTTGGAATAATAATGTTTGGATTGTAATGCATAAATTTAGATGTTTAGTTATTTTATTTAATATATAGAATAAGAAATACTTTTTAAATTTAATAAAAATTATTGGATAACTTCTCTGTAAATTTTAAAAGGTTCTTTCTGATTATTGAAATAGATTATTTTTAGTTAAAGTAACTGGTCTGGCCTTGATTGTGAGACAGATCATTTCCTTCATTAAACTAATCTTTTTAATTTTCTTTTACAGTAATTCACTAAAGCTTTTCTTATATCATAGTAGCAATAGTTAGAAGTTCTAAAAATACTTAGACTTTTAAGTTTTGATAAACGATTAAGCATCTGTTTCATTCCTTCCAAGTTCTCCTATTCAACTTTCCAAAACAAGCACAAAGTTTATAAACCAGTTAATTAGCCTATGTGATTACCTACCTCGATATAATCTTAATTTAATATCTTAGTATAGTAGCTAGTAGATATAGTAAGCTTTCTCAAACTTTTCAATTTTTAGATGTAAAAGCAAATTTGGCTAATACTTTAACTATGATTATTGCCTAAGAAAAATGACAACTACTACAAATTAGTAAGTTCTACCAATCCCTCCCCAAATCCTTTCAATCCTGCTTCTCCATTATAATCATGGTATCCAAATGAAATTTAGAATATTTCCAACTTTTTAAGAGATTTTAATCCAACTCCTAATGAATAATATCCCTCAGGATTTTCTGAATTTTCTCCACTTAAACGTAATTTTAAAATGCTAAGATTAGTCAAAAATTACAAAGAATGACCTAGCTCACATATATTTTTATTGTAAAAAGGTCTAGTTTCAATAATTGATACTTTTAGATCAAGATAATTCAAGTTTTGCATTTACTTAAAGCCCTCTTTAAATCCTTAAAAGCAATCTGAAGATATTTAATTGTCTCCAATATAGATAAAAAGATGAGTTAAATTAACTAAGGGTGCTAAAGATTTTCCAATATAGTTGAAACCTTCTGTATTTAACTATTAAGAGTAAATAAACATAACCAACTTCTCGAGATTAATGCAATTACTTAAAGAATCACCAAGTGATATACTACCTTAAGTTTAAAACTTCTAATATGTTCCTAAAAGTAAATTCATTTCCTTTAATTAATCAGAACCAAAATCCTTCAATAGATAGCCTAAACCTTCATCATCATATTTATTTTCTCCTCGCAGTTTTAGGGCTAGATTCTTTATTTGTTTCATTTTAGAGAATCCTTTACCTAATCCTTTAGCACCTTCATTATGAACATTGTTATCTTATAAATGAAAGCTAAACTCTTCAACATTCTCTAAAACGCCTAATCCCTCTCCGATTTTTAAGAGTCCTTCATCGCATAAAAAGTTAATTTATAAATCTAATAAAAGGTCTTTCAGTGCTTTAAGATTTTTGAGAGCTTCTCCAAGAGCAACACCCCCTTCTTTATTTACAAAATTTTTGCTACCTAGTTTTAGATGCAACTTAGTAAGTTTAGTTAATTGAGATATCCCATTTGCAATACTAATAAACCCGTTAGTGAAAGTAGTAGAATAAGTACCTAAAGTTAGCTCTAGATGATTTAAATTAACTAATTTAGACAAAGAATTTCCTATTATTTTAGCCCCTGAACATTCAATTAGATTGTAGTGATCAAATACTAATTATAGAGATTTTAGGTATTATAATTCTTAAATACAATCTGCTATGTCTTATGAGCCTTCCTTACCTATAAATAAATTGTTATCTATACTAAGCAGCAAGGCTTCGATATTCTGATGTTTGTTTAACTGCTGTAGAATTTTCTGCTTGAAATTCCTTTTCTCTTTAGGGTAATTGATTATATTCTTTCTATTGCAAATAACACTTACTCTCTATTCCTATTCTTTCATTTCCCTTTATTTTTAATATTTAGAGATCTTAATTAATTTATGGCTCAAAAAACTTTTATGATATCAAACTGAAAATTATATACTATTATCTAGGATAACTATGCATTAATCATTTAACTGGCTATAAATATTGAATTGAGGCTGCTGCAGAATTACAAAAATTAAAATTCATATCTCATATCTAGATAATCTAAATCAGAAATCAAAAAACACAATTCACTTATCAATTTATTAATTTTTTAAAACTAAAGGACACTACATAACCTTTTTATTTAAGATTGAAACCTAATTAAGTTATTAGCTTTCACTCAATTTAGATTTAATTATTTATTAAAGTAGATACTTCTTCTAAAAAGAATATCAAATAGATTGTTAATTGAAACATATTGTAATTCTTTATTAATAATTATTCATTTACATTCATACTCTTATTATTTATTAGCTTTACATTAATGAATTGAAGATAATCCATATACTTAAATAAAATTATAAAATAATAGCACTAGACAAGCACTAATTTTTTGAAAAATCTATTGGTCTTTTTGTAAAATTAAAAATGCTAAAATAAAATTTGAAATCAAGTATTCACTTCTTTTCTTATTCTATAATTTTTTCAAAAAAATTAACATTTCATAAAATATAATAAATGAATCTAGTTATAAATTATTAATCTTTGACTAATTTTAAATTATAAATTAAAATAGATAACAAACCGAACAACGCTAATCAACTCCAAACTATGTAATTCTTTGACAATAATTAATTTAAATTAATCTTCTTTATATTTTACCAATTAGATTTTATAAAAAACTCCTTTTTTTCTCAATAAAATATCAAAAAAGTAGGATATTAGATTGATATTTTATATAAACCAATGCTAATTTCTTAATAGGAAAATAAATAAATGAGCATAATCTAATTATAGATCCAATTGTGATCTAATTATTTATTTTATTCTTAGATTAAGTTAAATTTAAGCCTACACTTTTAGATAAAATCTCTCATTTTTTTCCTATTATTTCGAATATCTTTCTGACTTAAGCTGTAATACTTTTTTAAGGAATTAAACATAAAATCTTTTATATAAAAGAGTTTTAGTTAATCTAATTATTTATGAGACAGATGAATTATTCTATAAAGTTAATATACCAGCAAATTATTATTAATTTAATCTTCAAGTAATTTATTAAGCCAAACTACTTCTTATCCAATAAATAACCTCTTTTTATTTAATATTTGTAAATCATACCAAAATTTTTTTTCTTATAATTTCATGAAATCCGAGATAGTATAGTGGTTAGTATTCCTGCCTGTCACGCAGGAGACCCGGGTTCAATTCCCGGTCTCGGAGCTTTTTCTTTTTTTAGATAAAAATAAAAAGGAAGTCTATTTATTTTAGTGAAAAAATAATTAATAATCGAATCTAATCATTTCACAAGGTTTTTGATATTTTCAAAATAGTTAATTATTTAAAATTAAAATTCCTTTTAAATAAAAAACATTAAAAGATCTCTAAATTCTTACTTATATTTTCATGAAATCCGAGATAGTATAGTGGTTAGTATTCCTGCCTGTCACGCAGGAGACCCGGGTTCAATTCCCGGTCTCGGAGCTTTTTCTTTTTTTAAATAAAAATTTAATGGATGAGTTATGAATTTAATTAAAATAGGATGGATAGGGAGATAAAATTTGATAAAACTCTGCTAAATAAGAAGTTTTATATAATTTGAACAAATAAATAAATAATATATCCGGAGTTTAGTTAGTTGATTATTGTTTGCTATTCAAAATAATTATATTAATTAATAAATTAGAGATATTTAACCATAATTAAATAGCTTTTGATTATTAACTAAATTAACAATTAAGACTAAAAAAGTAAAGGTAGTAATATATAACAGTAATTAAAGGTTAATTATGTAATTTAATTTTTACTTTTAAAAAGATTTTTGAAATAAAATAAACATCTAAAATATAATTATTGTAAGATATCTTAATTTAAGTTGAAATAAATTAATTTTCAAGTTCAAAACTCAATTAATATCAGATGGGTCTCCTTTTCTAACAGTTTTATCTTCTATTTAACATAGGTTAGATTAATTTTGAATTCCTTCAATGTGAATAGATGGTAAGCTCTGTACTTGAGATTATGAGTCTTATTCTAGAATACTAATGTGTTTTTAACTCTAAGATTGTTGTAAATCACTATTTTCATTTAATTTAAAGGTTGCCTAAAAAAAATATTTCTAAGTTGTATCTTTTATTGATTCATCATCTTCTTCTTCGGCAACTTTATCACAGCTTAAAATCCCTTAAAGTCTACTGCAATCTTTATACTATGAGATAGCTGCAGAAAGGGTTGTTATCGATTCTAATTCAATTTCTTCATCTGACGAATAAATATTATTATCCAATAAATTATGTTATTAATTTTTGAGTTTTTCTAAAAGTTTTGATTATTCATTTATGAGAATTTCTTAGTATTTATTTTTATACTAGTTTTAAATTTCTGATGTGTTAAATATATCTTATATAAGTTCATTGCAAATTTGCTTTTATCTTTCAATTTGATTGACACAACTTACAGCATCTTTATGATAAAAGCTCTTGAATAACTACATAAAATCTATTTCTTAAAGTTCTTTGTTAATATTCTCAGGATATTCAATATTAAAAAGATTAGTTTTCCATATTAAATAAATAGAAATTAAGTAAGCTTACTCATAATTGAGATTATCAAAAAATGTAATCGTTTAAACAAATTTTTCATAATTAAATTGTAGCAAGTACTCGAGATACTATTCTTATGGTGACAGCATTTATAATTGTTATAAGAATTGAATTGCAGATTATTCTATTTCTACTGCTTCTTGTTCAAAATCTTCTTTAACTTTATCTATTTTTTATTTTACTTAAAGCACTTATTCGCTGATGTTATTATTACTTAGTATGACTAGGAAGACATAGAGATATTTTTAATTAAAGAGACTTCTGATAAATAATTAATTAGAATTTACGAGTTCTTTTACTTTCTCATGATTTAGTTTAATGTCAATCATCATTTCATTCATGCTGTAGTTTTTCTTACGCATTTAAATGATATATGAAATTTCTTCACAAAATCTCTCTAAGCTCATTTCATTATCAATGCATTAATATAGAAATTCTGTGAATATTTCGCACTAAATAATTTTTATTTGATCGTGAACACGGATCCTCCTTGTTGGTTCTTATTCCATCATTAGTAAAATCATTACTTAGATTGAACTTGAGCAAGGAAGTTTGAATTTTTCTGCAATATATTAGAATGTTTTACCGAGGCTAAATATATCAGAGGAAGGTGTAATTCTTTGTCCACTCTCAAAAGATTCAGATTCTGGCGAACAAAAAGTAGGGGTATATTCGTTATTTTAAGTATTTGAAACAATGCATGAACCAAAATCAGCAATTTAAGCTCTTTTTTTATCATAGAAAATATTCTAAGGTTTGATGTCTGCATGCACTATGTTGTAGAAAGTAAGCTATTAGAGCCCTTCACAACAATCTAGCATTACAGAAAGGAATTCTTCATAAGTTAAAGAATCTATAGTATAGAGATTTCTTTCTTTCAATGGCTAAGGCATTGATGAATTATTTTAATCCTCATTCCAATAAATAAAGTAAGAAGAGTGAATATTTCTATGAGTGATGCAATTTTAGAAAGTATATTCCTTAACCGCTTCATCAAAATTCTTTGATTTGATAGTTTTTAATGCAATATTTTAATCTTCATTTGAGTTCTCAACTTTTAGATTAATTTTCTATATATTTGTTGATTTATTAGAGAAAATATTTTCTATTTTCTGGATTTTTAAGAAGGGCTTGAAATTCTTTTGTCTGAATATAGATTAAAAAAAGTGAATTTTATAGACAGAAGATATCTTGAAATTCATGCAAAGAGAGATATGTCTCATACTATTTTTAAGCTTACTCAAACATTAGCTGATTATTGCTTTTAAAAAACTAATTTGTTATGGGATAATAGGTGATTGCTTAAAAGTAGCTGTTGTTCCATTTCCTAAATTTTAAAATGATTCTACATCCTTTAAATATGTTTTCGTGGGTACAAGCATGTTTTCAAAAAGTTTAAGAGGATTATAGAAAAGATTGACCGAATTATTGAAGAAAATTAACTGTTATCCTATTAAGATAAGCATTAACTCAGGCTTGACATTTACTACTATAGATTACTCTTCTAAGCCAGTTAATTGTAATATTTTATACACTTTACTCACATCATCAACTCTATTTAGCTATCCTAATTTCATAATATCATCTTCATAATTGACTGCCTTCTTTGATACGATCTATTAAACTTAAGAAACCAATCGAATCAAAGGTTGTTTTTCTAATTAAACATTTGGATCATAGCCATCTTTATTGATAAGTTCAAGTCTGATTAGATATTGCAAATCCATCATGGAAGATACACTAACGAGTTTTAGTTTCTCAACAAATCGGTAATCGATTTTACTAGTTTTACTCATTTAAAGACAAGATTCTCTGTGTTTATTCATGATATTTCTTTAGAAACAAGCAATTGCTTCATTAATTTTTAAAATGTTTTTGTAGCATTAACCCATATTATAATTAGCAGCGTAATCATATTGATTATATTTTAATTCTTCTTTGTAGCACTCGATTGCTCCATAAAAGTCATTCTTTTCAAAAAGATTATTTCCAATCTCATTAAAATAGTTCTAGAATTAAGGATTCCTTACAGATACTATTTCTAAGCACTTTTGAGCAGCTTAAAACTATTTTAAATTTTAAAAATTTTATTCATTTTTTGAAATTTAAGAAGCTAATAAGATAGATTTATCATATTTTTCCAATGCTTTCATATGTAAATTAGCAACTTCAAGAGTTTATCCATAGAAATAATAGCAATCAGGATCGTTAGGGTTAATTCTTATAGCTTCTTCAAAGCAGTTCAATGCTTAAACGAAGGAAGATAATTCTTTGAGAGAGGCAGCTTTAATTAAATAAGCATTAAAATTATGAGGATCAATATCTATAGCTAATTCACACTTTTCTAAACTTTTTTAATACTCTTTCATTTCATAGAGAACTCCTGCCATAAGAGAATACATTCTTGATTTTTCATCTCTGGTAAAATGCTAATTCTTTTTAAAGATCTTTCCAACTAGGCTATCACTTTTTAACATTGTTATTGTGTCTGCCATTTTCAGGTAATAATTAGGGTTTTCTTGATCAGAATCTAATGTTTTTTAGAAACATTTCAAAGCTTGTTCAAATTAATTATTAGAAAAATATGATTTCCCTAATCCATAGTTCGTTATAGGATCATTTTCATTGTATTCTAAAGCTTTCTTATAATAGAAAACTGCTTAATCATATTACTTTTTCTCAAAGTAACAAGCACCAAGGTTTTCAAATGCGGATGCTTTATTTGGATTAATTGATAAAACAATATTATATTTCTCAATAGCTTCATCGTATTTTTCAATTCTGAATAGACAGTTACCTAAATTAAATATTATTGTTTGATCTTCTGGATTTTATTCACTTGCCTTATAGTAGCATTTAGCAGCATTTTCATATTCACCTATTTATTCATATGCATATCCAATTAATTCATTCACCTTTGGAAAATCCTCACTCACTGAAGGCACTTTTACTAGAAGATCTATACATTTCTAATACCCTTTATCGTTGAATTTTTGTTATGCTTCTTTTAATATTTCCTTGAAATTAACTACTCTTACTTCCTTAGAATCCCTCTCTTTTCTTTCGAGCTCTCGAAATAATTCTACTTTTTAAATATAGTTTTTATCTAAAGGAGATAATTGAAGAGCTTTTTCATAATACTCTTTTGCTCTTGCAATATCATAAGCGCCTTCATAAATTTTTCCCTTTTAAAAGTAAGCTTCTGCATTATTACTATTTACTTAGAGAGCAAAAATAAAATATTCTATTGAAAATTTTGAATTTTCTTTTGAGTTCAATAGTCTAATGCCCATTTTAACCATATTATCGTCAATGTCTTCATAACTTATAGTATTTAAACGGAATGCCTTTCTAAATTAGTCAGTTGCCTCTTGTATTTTACCTTACTCAAATAAACAACATCCCAAATCATACATTATATCTACATCTTGTGCTTGAATTTTAAGTGCTGATTCAAGTGCTTTACTAGAAATAGAAAACTCCTTTAAAGAAATGCAAACGTGACCAAGAGCTTTTAATCCTTCGAAATGATTCTTATCAATTGCAATAGCAGCTTCAAAGAATTCTTTAGCTGATTTACTAATCTTTTCTTGCAAGGCTATCTTACCAAGGGCATAATAAGAATCAGCTAATGAGGGGTTTAAAGAAAACATCTTTAAGTAATACTCAATACACTTTTCTAGTAGATTTTTACTCACCAATTCATCTTTAAATTTTTAGAAAATAGAGCCAATTTTACTAAATTTTTTATTTAGAAAAGTAGCTTTCTCAAAGCTTCTTATTGCATCTTCTAAATTCTATAATTTCCATTATGTATTTCCTAATCTCACAAAAAAGAAATGGTTCTCAGAATTCAATTTACAAGCTTATTAATAACCTTTAAGAGCCTCTTAATAGTTTTACATCTTAAAATATGTTTCACCAATTTAAAAGTAGGCCTTTTCAAGTTGAGGATTAATTTCTACTGCTTTTTTATAATAAATAATAGCAATAGAGAAGCAACTAATATTTTAATAAGCATTTCCTAGCATAAAAAGTGCTTCTACATGATTTTAATTTTGAGTTATTGCTCTCTCAAGATAGATCAGTCCTTACATATACAATTTTTAATCACAGTAAGCACATCCTAGGTAATAATAGTAAGAATCTAGGTTTTATGGCTGCATTGAAATAGCTTTCTACATTAAAAACACACCCTATTCATACTCTTTTAAGTAGAAGTGACAAAGTGAAAGTTTTTGTAGTAATTCAACATTACTTTCATCTTATTAAATTATTGCTTAGAAATATTTCTGGGATGTCTTATAATCTTTCTAGTTAAACAATACAAAAGCTTTCTCTTACAGGATTTACAGGGATTATCCTTCTGTATTAAAATCTACTGGAGGGTTTTAATTTTTAGAGTCTCTCAAACTAAGATCTTCTTTGTTTTGTTTATGATCAAATACTTACTATGCAGAAGAGAATTAAATAATAAATGATAAGTTCTCCATTTATATTTATATGTATTTTATTTATTTATTTTGTTAGTGTTATTTCTTTTTTAATTCAAAATTTTATTAAAAATGAATAATAAATAATAGATATCTTTAGGATTGCATTGATTAGATGAACATAGCGAACTCATTTTTGATAGAAATTAAGATAGTATATATATACTCTATAATGTGCAACAAATAGAAATTATAAAAATATTACTGATTCAATTAATAACAGTAATCATATCATATCACTCAATAAACATATTTCATTTTTTTAGGATATTCTATCAAAAAAATAGAATAGACCTCAATTAATATTAAAATAAAAGTCTATTTATTTACTTCGAAAATTAAATTAAAATATCTCTTCTAATTATCCAATTTAATCCATTCATTCTTCCATTTATAAAACATTATTTTTAATTATTTTAATTACCTATTTTGTCATATCCATAATAATTTATTCAGTAATTAAATTGAACTGGATGGAGTGTTATTTTTAAACATTATAATTATTAATGATTTTGTTAGGATTTTAAAGAAAGAAAAAAAAATTAAGCAAAACTTTTTAAATTTACAGCTCTCCATAGTTAAATTTTTGGGGTAATTAAAAAGAATATTTAACTTAAATATTTGATGTGGCTTCTATTTAAAATTTAATTCCTACATTATTGTAAAGTATTATAAATTATAAAAGTACTCCTTAAAATTTTGATGAATTAATTGTTGTTATTTAAAATGTTTATGCCAATTAACTTAAATATTTATTTAATTTAAAGAAGTTTATATGGTTTTCATTAATATTAAAATTAAAGATTATGTAATAAAAAATATAACATCAAAATTCATCAATTTTTTGAAATTAATACTTACTTTTTTAATGGGATTGCTTATTTGATCTTTCATAAAAATCTTAAATAATCATACCAATTTTAGGTAAGATGCTTTAAATTATTTAACTAGCTTTCATTAAAGACCATTCGAAAATAATAAGTTATCTTTGATAAAAATTCACTTAAGAAAAATATCCTCTTCCTTTTACTTTAAATATAAAGATTATAACTAACAAAGAAAGTAAGTATGCTCATTAACAAAAATAAGTAATTAACCTTAGCACAGAGACAAGGATTAGACTTCTTAATAATACAAGATAGTAGATATTAAAAATGTGAACTATAATTAAGTTAATTTCAAAAGTAGAAATTAGTTAATCTATTAACTTCTGGTTAGACTAAAATCTCCATGATTAATAATGAAGTTTAGAAAATTTTAAATGATAAGCCTTATAATAGCAAACAAAAGTTATTAGGAGGTGGATGCTCTAATAATAAAGTAGTAGAGCCAAAAAAATTGTAAAAACTTAAAACTGTAGTTGCTAAATAAGAAGTTTTGCATCCAGACTTTAAGAAAAAGTATGAAGATTATACAAACAAAAAAAATATACAAAGATTAGTAAATTAAGATGCATAATTCCCTATGTTTTTTGAAATTTCTAAATTCTTAAGTAAGTACTAAATGTATATATCTGCCAAAATTGATATTTATAGATTACCTGTATCAAAGTTACTTGAAACGTGTTTAACTTATCTATTAAGTGGATTCTAAGAAGCTTAAGAATTAATAGAAGAAGATGATATCTAACTGAAGTAAACTTTAGGTACATTTGCATAGTACATCTCACAAAATAAGAAGGTGTTCCCTAGTCTCGATATAGAATTTTAAGTTAATTTTCTTATTACGATATATAGAAGAGATGGCATTGATGATGATGAAACTAAAGGATATTTAATTGAAATATCCAAATTCATGAAGATCCTTTTAGAGTCTGCATTAGAAGAGGGATCGTTAGTGACAAAACTGAATTAAAAAGAAAAAGATAAATCCTCTTTTGAAACTATAAAAGAGTTAATACAAGTAGTTTAAAATGAAGGTATGAGAAAGAATGATGCAGGGTTTTAGGAAAGAGTACTTATTGCTACGACCTATAGCTTAATTATTTATATCATTAATATTGAGGTTTTAAAAATAGAAAAGTTTGGAAATAGCTACTACAATATTCCTATTGAGGATGAAATATAGCTTTTAGTTGAATAGTACATTGAGTTGACTAATAGAGAAATCTCTTCAGATTTAATCCTATATCTTCTAACTAGGATCAATGTTCTATTAGAAATAGGTTTAAAAGAATAAAATGATTGTGAATTTGCAAGAAGAGTAGGCGAGAAAATACCTATTAGCAATCAAAAAGTTAAAGAGTTCATATAGAGACTCTAATAAGCAACAACCTAGGAAAGTGTTTTTGATTTGTTTAAATAATATTTAAAACTTGTATGCCAAAACCCAATTTTCAGATTCTTATCAGTTTAAATCCTTATGAAGTACCTATTTATTCTAGATACCATAGAAGGAACTGAAAATGATAAGGATGAAATATAAGCCTTCTTATGTAATTCTCTTCTAAACGAAAAAGATGATTCAGTATAAATTGTATATAAGAGTAATCAAGAGTTTGTAAAATATGTAAATAGAAAGATATAAAAACCAGAGAATAAAGCATTTACTAACCAAGTTAATTTATACAAACCATAATCACAAATAGAAGAAGCAAAGTGATTAATATAAAATATACTAAAATCTTTCCTTACCCTAACCTCCAAAAAATTGACCCATAAGTTATGGGTAGCTTCTAAAAATTAGGATTTTATAAATTAAATAAAGTCCTATTAATAAGTTAAAAAAAAAATATTAAGAAAGAAGATATTTTTACTTTATATTCTTATATTGTAAGATAAAATCATTTGAGAAGTGTGTGTTTATTTTATAATTTATTTAACAAATAATTTTTATCTCTATCAAATAATAGTATTTTTTATGAATTATACCAACAATATTATAACAATATTATATGTTTACAATTTATTATTATAAAGTAAGCATACTTGAATATTTAGTTATTAAATTTCATCAAATCCGAGATAGTATAGTGGTTAGTATTCCTGCCTGTCACGCAGGAGACCCGGGTTCAATTCCCGGTCTCGGAGCTTTTTTTTTTAAATAATGATTAAATAAAATTTCATAACTACTGGTAGTTTAATTAAGTTAATTAATTTGTTTAATACTTAAAAGGAGTCTTTAAAATAATCAAAATTTAATTTATATAAAGAAAAGTACTTAAAAATTATAAAGTCCAAATATGAATTAAGTTCCCTTTTAATTTTTGTTGAAAATACACTCAGATTAATTAAAACCTTAATAATTTTAATTTAGAAATAATCATATTTTAAAATATGACAGATATATAAAAATAAATTCATACTTCCCTATTAATGAATTAAGTAAGAATATCTATTTTAAAATTCATTAAATCTCATGAAATCCGAGATAGTATAGTGGTTAGTATTCCTGCCTGTCACGCAGGAGACCCGGGTTCAATTCCCGGTCTCGGAGCTTTTTATTTTTATAGTTATTAAATTCTTTTGTTAAAGTTTAATATATTATTAATTAGAATAGTAAACTACATAATGAGAATAAAGGTGATTAATTTTTTGTAGTAAAAAATATCTTACTTACATCTAAATACATACAGACATTTATTTTCTAAAAACATGTTCATATTGTGAGATAAACTTTTGAAGTTGACTATAAATATTGAATTGAATGTAACTGCATCTAAAAATTGATATAAAGAGGCTAGACTTATTTAATTAATAATTAATTTTATGTGCAAAATTTTAGTACTAGTTCAATTCTTTATTTCTATTAAATTAAGGTTTATTTTGAATTCTTTCTTTTTTCTTTCCTCGGAAACTATTCTTAATAAAACTGATAAAATTCTAACCAACTATTAAAATTATTCGAGATAAATAGGAAGGAGTTCTTGCTAAATTTATAATATATTCATTCAATTAAAAAATTATATTTTTATATATTCAAAGTATTTATTTACATTTTACTTAAACAAAATGGGCTGCACTAGTTCTATTCAAGGCAAATAAACTATCTAACCTAAATCCAAATTAGTATTAGGTTACTGGGCTTTTCCTTTAAGAGGATAACCAATCAGATATCTCTTAGAATTAGCCAAGTATCCTTACACTGAGGCACTATATACACCTTCAACTGCAACTAATTGGTTTGCAAAAGATAAGTAAGAATTGGGCTTAGATTATCCTAATCTCCCTTATCTTATCCATGGAGAATTTTCTATCACAGAATCTTAAAATATAGTTAACTATGTTTTAGAACTAACCAATTAATAACACCTCTAAGGCTCGGGTGAATAGAAATATAAAGTAGATAATATTAGATATCTTGGTGATGAATTGATTTCTAAAATTTTCTTGTCTACTAGAAAAAGCGAAGAAGAAAAGAAAACTGACTTGAATACTTAAATTTTACCTAAAATATAATAATTATAGAAGGTCCTTGGCAAAAAAACTTTTTTCTTTGATAAGCTATCACTTGCAGATATTTTTATCTATACAGCTATTAAGAATTTCAAAAAAACTTACTCTGAAGAATATTAATAATTCGCAGATACATTTGATCGTTTCTTGGAAAGTTTCGAAGCTATCCCTGAAATTAAATCCTATCATGAATCTGATAGATATTCCAAATGAAATTTATATTTATTTATACATCCTTTTTGTATCTTTATTTTACTTATATTTGCTTATTCCATTATAATTACTAAATTTCATTCAAATTTATCAATAATATTGTTTAAAATATAGCTTCTTATTTCTAATTTAAATTATAATTTTATAGAAAAGTATTCTAAAAATTATTCTAATTTTATTAATTAATCTAATGAAATCAATATTAAAATATAAATTTAATATTATTTATTTTCAAAACTTATTTATATTACCCTTATATCTTCTTGATAGGATATATTTCAAAAACCATTAAAAATCCTTTAAAAGAAAAAATAATTAATTATGTCAGATGAAGAAGAATAAAAGTTAAAATGATTTAACACGATTGTACACATTTACCATATTGTATTCAAAATAAATCTTCTTATTAATATAAATATTTATCAGTAATCTTTTAAACTTTATCAAAAAGAATATCCTATTTATAAAAATTGTGAAGATTTTACTCATGAAAAGAATTGAATAATTTTTGAATTTAAATAGTGATAGTAAAAAGTATAAACAATTAATAATTGTATCATTCTTTGTTAAAAAATTACTTATATTAATTAACTTCTAAAAGAATGATTTCTGTTCTAATCTATCATAAGGTACTATTTTGGTTCTAATTAATAATTTATTTTTATTCACATATCAATTAAAGGATCATTTATTATTTAAAAATTCTAAAAGAAGATTATCTGATATATTCTAAATATTTTATCAACTATAAAAAGTATCTTTCTAATTCACTGAAATATTATAATAACAAAAAATAAGCATAAATTTAAAACAAATAAAAAAAATCCTCAAACTTTTCAATACTTTATAAAATGTCTAACAATACTGTTACTTTAGGCTATTGGGCTCTCCCTTTAAGAGGTCAACCTATTAGATACATTTTTGAGTTAGGTAAATTCCCATACCAATAGACTCTTTATACTTCAGCTACTGCTGCTAGCTGGTTCGGAAAAGATAAATAAGAACTAGGTTTGGATTTCCCTAATTTACCTTATCTCATCAAGGGGGATTTGAAGATTACTGAATCTTAGAACATAGTTAATTATGCTATCGATGTGACAAAATAACACCATTTACAAGGAACTGGTTAATAAAAATTCAAAATTGATAATATTAGATATTTCTGTGATGAGTTAATTAGCAAGGTATTCTTAGCAACTAGAAAGACTGGAGAAGAAAAAACTACCGAAATCAATACTGTTTTAGTTCCTAAATTCAAATACTTATAAAAATCTCTTGGAAATAAAGTTTATTTCTTTGATAATAAATTAACTTTAGCAGATATCTTTGCTTATACTGCTATTAATGTCTTCAAGCTTAAGTTTACTGAAGATTACCAATAATTTGCATAAACTTTTGATCCATTTATTAAAAATTTTGAATCAATTGAATTAATAAAGGCATATCACAATTCTGATCGTTATCCTAAAATGCCTTGAAAATATTAAATTATAATTTATACTTTTATTTGTTTTTTATAGTTCTGTATCCTTGTATCAAAAAACAATATCATCCTTAATTTTTAGAAAATATTTTACTTCTTGTTTTAATTTTATTATGTAATATCTATCTAACTTTTTACTTGGAGATTATCACAAATACTACAAAATAGTTTAAATATAAACATACTTCTTTATGAATTAATATTTTTTTTTTATGAAGGATATTGATTCTACCAAATCATTTAATTACAAAAATTTATGTTTAACCAAAAAAATGTTTTGTAAAATTTGGGAAACCAAAAACTTTTTAAAATTAGTTAATTATGCTATTAATATAAAAAATAACTCCATTTGCAAAGAGCTGGCTTACTAAAGCTCTAAATTGATAATATTAAAATATTTCACTAAATTAACAAGCAAGGTATTCTTAAGAACTAGAAAACGGAAAAGATAAGACAACTGATTTATTTTCTTATCACTAAATTCAAACACTTATAAAAACAACTAAAAAACTGTAAAGACAGATATTTTGAATGATAGTAAATTTTTACTATCTTGATTAATATTAGTAAAAAAATAAAAACAGTAACTTTATATTACTTATTTCAATAAATTAAAGTTTAAAAAATGTAGTAAAATAACTAATATGTTAGTTTTTCTTACTATCGAATGCTCTTTTATCTATTTTATTCTTAAATTTAACTCAATTTTATATTCTATATTATAAAGATCAAGTTATAAAGATTATCATTGTTCAAAAAGAAATAATTTATAAATAATTATCATATTACCTTAGAAAGAGTAAACCAGCCTAATTTTTGATGTAATTAATTTGTGCAAATAATACAATTGAATAATTAAAACTAGAACTAAAAATAAAAAATAGATCATTTCAACTTGTGTTTATTTCTAATTTATTCTTTTTTTATTCTATGTGTTCCTATAACTGAGATATTCTGATAAAATTTAAATAAAATAGATCTTGTTTAGATATAAATCTGCTAACAGGTTTTATTAAATAAGTATAATTAAATTAAACTAAATACATTTATAGATATTCATTTAAAATACAAAATCAAGCATAAAATGGGATGCTAAAATTCTACAAGTAATACTCAAGATGAATTGAAGACATCTGAAAAGTTAGTATTAGGCTATTGGGTATTCCCTTTAAGAGGTCAACCAATAAGATATATCCTAGAACTTGCAAATTACCCTTACACTGAAACTCTTTATACTCCTTCTACTGCTTCTGGATGGTTTGGAAAAGACAAACAAGAGCTTGGATTGGATTTCCCTAACCTTCCTTATCTTATTCATGGAGATTTCTCAATTACTGAATCTTAGAATATAGTGAATTATTTAATAGAATTAACAAATCAAAAAAATCTTTAAGGAGAAGGAGAGCTAAAGTATAAGGTTGATAATATTAGATTCTTGGGTGATGAGTTAATCTCTAAGATTTTCTTATCTACAAGGAAGAATGAAGAAGAAAAGAAAACTGATTTAAATACACAAATTATTCCTAAGATTAAATAATTACAAAAAGTTTTAGGAAAGAAAACTTTATTTTTTAACAAGCTTACTTTAGCTGATATTTTTATTTACACAGCAATTAATAACTTCAAAAAAACTTATGCTGCAGAATATCATGACTTTGCTTCTACCTTTGATCCTTTCCTAAGAAAATTTGAAGAAATCCCTGCTATATAAAATTATCATAAATCTGATAGATATTGCAAATGATTTTATTAGTTATTTCTTTGTATTTATTTATCAATTAACATAATTATATATATTCTTATCATGCTTTAATATTTTTGATTTCTTAGTTTATTATCTAAAATAATCTCAAAATTACTTTATGGATTAATTAGCTAGCATCTACTTTATTTAAAAATTCACAATTAAATTTATTATTATTTTGCATTCCAATAATAAATAACCATTTAAAGAAAATATATGAAATAAACAAAAGGGTATTTGTAAAAATAATAATTATTATAAAATATTAAGGATCTTATTCTATCAAATCCGAGATAGTATAGTGGTTAGTATTCCTGCCTGTCACGCAGGAGACCCGGGTTCAATTCCCGGTCTCGGAGCTTTTTATTTTATCCCTTTTTACTTGTTTATCATATTTAATAGAATAAGTAAAATGAAAAAACAAATGGTAATGATTAAAAATAATAGAAATAGAATAGTTACCATTAAAAAGACAATTATATAAGAAAATAATTAAAAGTATGAGCTATTTTGCTAAATACTTATTCAATTCGCATCTTTATTATATTTTTATTTCTGTCTTTTCATATGACTTAGATAATTTATCTAATTTTTATCAAAAATTATCAATTAAGAATTTTTTAAAAAGGAGAGGTAGATTTCCTTTGTAGTAAGAATTAAAATGGGAAACCGCCATTATGAATCATTTGATTTATCATAAAATAAAAGGAATTGGATTGCTTTTTATATAGGGATGCAATAATTGTCTGAAGTTATTGTATTGTTAAATGTATTGTATCTACTATTCTTTGAATATAAAATAATTCTTCCAATTATAATGATAGCTACCATTATTTTTAAAAAGTGGTTATACATATCATTTGATCATCGATACGAAGAATATGCTAGTGAACAAGATTCTTGTTTAAGCTTAATAGGGTTTACTCCTGCAGTTATTACAGATCAGTATGTTCGTTTTAGACATTTAGAGTTCATAATTCATTATTTTGTAAGTCTTACTTAGATCTATTATATCGTTATATATGGAGACGATAGATTGTGTTTTATGATGGCTTTTGTATTAGGGTTTATTAGTGTGTTTGCACTCACCAACTAAGACAATAACTTTAAATACGGAAATAACTTCATTTTGTTCATCTAATCACTAGAATAAAGTATAGGTTGTATTTTAAATGCTTCTTTTATATTGCTATGCTTAAAAATAGGATGGGTTGGTATTATATTCTATATAGCTGCCTTATCTATTGAAATCTGTTTATTATATAAATAATAAGTTTTATAATTTGAAGAAATCTTCATTCATTAAATTTGTGGATATACTTAAATAAAATTAAGAGATAAAAATTATAGTAGAATATATAACTAAACAAATATCTCAAGCAAGAATATCTATCCATTTGCTACTTTAATCTAGATTCTACTCTTAGCTATCATAGATTTCTTCTTTAATGATCAATTAAATTTAATTATCTTACGTAAATTTTTATACTGCCTTATATTGGTTTATCTACCTGCTATCGTTTATATCACTTAATAGTTTATGGATTACCTGAATTATGGTTCAAATATCAAGAATATTGTTATTTATAATTAAGAAATAAATGAATTAGATGATTAACAGATAGTTTTAAAATTCACAAAATTTTAGGAGCACGAATCAGTAATAAATTATGAAATATATGAAATCGAATTTGAAAAGATTTAAATAATTTTCAATTAAATTTTAAAAGATAACTAAAGGTTATTTAATGCTAAAGTTTATTATTAATAATTAGAAAATATCTTTAGTATTATTGTGTCATCAGAAAAAGTAATGTTTTTGATTAATTATAAAGACATTTAATTTCTTGAAATGATATGTAAATCAATTGTAGAAACTGATTGCTGCTTGAAATAGTATAAATTATAAATCAGTAATTCTAGTAATGAATTACACAAAGATCTGTTAAAACCATTTTTCTTAAGATTTTACAAACTCTGTAATTGGAGAATAGTATTCGTTGAGTAAAATGCTCATTTAACTCCGATTTAAAATGAAAGAATTTACTAGAAACTAGTAATTTAACTTAAAGCATTTGATCTGCATATATCTGATAAACTAGTTACAAATCCCCATTAGGTTTTATATGATTTATATGAGAATTTATGAGAAAAGATAATCAAAAAATACATATTTAATTAATAATTGTTCAATACTCTATATATTACTTACTCCTTTACAAATGTTTGAGAACATATTTTTTATAATTGATTTACTTACTATTTGACAATGTTTCTTTCTTTTCCAAAATATAAATAACCCTTAGATATTTTAATTATTCAAAATAGATTTTTCCAATTAACAGTGAAATAAATAGGGTATATTATCTTAGAGGCACCTTGTTTGTCTTCTCCTAAATTTATTAAACTATGTTCTTATAATTTAAAAATTAGGGTATAATTCGGGATTTCGGCTCAGCAGGGTGAACAGGGTTTTTACGGTAAGTAAAATATTGTTAAATTAAATACCTTTCAATATTAGTTTGTTGGCTAATTAATCATTTTTTAATCAAAGTTGTTAGGTTAAATAATTTTTCTTTCTTTTATAGGTTTATTAAAGTTAAACAATAATATTGTTATTAGATCAAATTATTGAGAAAAAAGGAATGAATCTTGTTTAAAATTATAAATTATTTAATTCGATTCTATACAGAGAGTGATGAAAAATAGATTTAATTAAATCTTTTGAAGAAATTATATAATAAAAATACAATATTTATCAATATTATTCTTAAAAATAATTATTAAAATGTTAATCAAATATAAATATTTTCTCTTTAAAATTTTAAAAAAAGTCGTCTAGAGAGGGTTTGAACCTCTGTCTCTCGAAACTCTTATAAAGGACAGCATTGATGATAAATCGAGTATGCTTACCAGCTGCACCACTAGACTCTGCATTAATTTTAATTAAAACCTGGAATTATATTTCTTACTGTGTCTACAAAATGAAAATCCTAAAATTTAATTAGGATTTCTAGATTTGATGATAAAAAAACTTAATTTCGATAATTAGACAAGCTAGTAATAAAAATATAAATAGAAAATTTATTTTTTAATTATTTAAATAATATTTCCTATTAAATTTCTATCTAAATAAAGATTTATTAAGAGAAGGAATTCATTTTTACTAAATAGAAATGAATTTTAGGAGGAACAACTGTGATTTTTATTTTCTTCTATAAAGAAAATAGTTATCATAACATAAATGCTAACTTTTAAATTTATAGTTCGCCTTGAAAATGGTGAAAGATTATTATCTTCCTTTAAATTTATCTGAGAGAATTTTACATTTTTTTCTAGAATCTCTTAACTTTGACCAGAGTTTACCAAATTAGGCATTCCTCAGTATTTATCACATGAATATTTGAATGACATTTGTAATATTTTGATATATTTAAATAATTTTCTTTGATGTGTCTAGTACTTGTTGGTTCTTTGAAGACACTAAAAAATTATATTGATTGCTTTAACCTTAAATAAAAACTTTTTAATTTTGTTAAACTTTATGTAAATCTAAAAAATTTACAAATAAATCTTTTCATAATTAATATATCTATCTATCATTTATATTTGTAAAATTTACTACCAATTCTTATTTTCTCTAATACCAGCTAATAGCTTTATTGCTTATTATAT
This sequence comes from Tetrahymena borealis, assembly GCA_000260095.1. NCBI lineage: Eukaryota > Ciliophora > Oligohymenophorea > Hymenostomatida > Tetrahymenidae > Tetrahymena > Tetrahymena borealis. The sequence continues at coordinate 1,023,843 of JH651236.1, read as the reverse complement.
TACTAACAAACAGTTACACTATTTAATGATACAAATTTTGATCTTATTAAATACTGTAAATCCTCATTAATTAATACCCAAAAAATATTTTTCTTTTTGAAAAGAAATTGGGTAAATCAGTAAATAATTTTCACATTTTTTGTAATTCACGTTTTACTTCTTTTATGATAATCAATGGTTATTAAAATAAAGTTGGTCTGTTATGGTATTATTTTTAATAAAATTATATTAGAAATAATAATATAAATTTATTAACAAAAGAATAATTTAAAATAATTATAAGCTTCAGATTCTATTATATAATAATTTTTTCTATTTTTCTCAATTTGTATGAGACTAATACGTTTGGCAATACTAACTATACTATTCTAATCACTTTATTGATTGCTTTTCTCCACAAATTGTTTAGTTCTATATTAACTTTGGATATACCTAATATTCCTCTTTTAACTGTAGGGTATTTCCCAAAAAACCATTTTAAGCTATCGAAATTTTAATTATTTACCATCCTTTAAATGCCTGTCTATATTAAAAATGTGTAATTTAATAAATATAATTAAGTATTCCCACAATTTTTAATAAATAAATTTGATTGATTTGGATTGAGTTTTGAGTTCTTATTATTGTAAGTAAAAAAATACAGAAAAATTAAAGTGGAGAATATTTATGATTTTTATTAGTTGTATCCCTTTTTTAAATGTAATCAAGTTGTCTTAAAATTTTTTAAACTTTTTGTTTATTTTTATATTAGTATTAAACAATAAGTTACTAATATTATAAAGAGTGAAAATCTTTTCAATTTTTTAATAAAGGCTCAATTCAATCAATCCAAAAACTAATTAAAGGAAACCTTACTTTAAAAAGATGCAACTAAGATATCTATATCTGAAATAATTATAAATAACTCAAAAAAAAAAAAAGTAAAAAGAAAAATCACAATGAAAATATTAATTACTTTGATTTCCATTTGTGCCATTATGTCATGCTAGATCATTCATTTTAATGTAACTAATGACTGTGTTCTTGAGTATTGTGGAAGAGAAACTTTTATGATTTTCCAAATATAAAATTTATCTTGCCCTAAATCTGGTAAACAATAAGCTAGCTTAACATTAGAAGATGGTACCTATTACATGAATCTTATTGACTAAAAAACACTACACCCAGTTTCTATCCCTCTTGAAGAAAAATCTGATTATGCAATTACTGGTGTCTAATTCAAAGACGTTAACACCACTGTTTCTTTTGGTATTTTGAATTGCTCAATTAAATAAGCCTAGGAACTTAGTCCTCTTTGCAAAGATCACTAATATGTTTTTGGAAAATTTTTCAAAAAGGGATTCATACCTTAATGTGGTGTTGGTTTAGATTAGCATGAGGATTCTATTTCGTTAAATGGTTTATAGAATTGATATGAAGAGAGAATCAATCAATGAATTAATTACTATATTTTCTAGAAATAATCATTTTATAAATAATTTATAATTTCTTATATTAAAGAATATATTGATTGATATTTCTATATAAGTTGATTTTTATATTTTACAAAAAGAAAATTAAATTAAATTTAAAGACTCTTAATCTAGCACTATTTGCTTTATTTATTAATTATTTAATTATAAAATAACTTTTACCTTTTTTAAATATATGATACACTTTTTCTTATCATGATATGATTGTTTAAAATACTTGAAATATTAAATAATTTATATAGAAAATAAATTAGAATTTTTTAAGTAGTTATAGATAATATCCAAATAAACTTAAACTAGTGATCTATCTATATAGGTTTTAGAATTAATTATAATTTTAAAATTGATATTAACAAAAGAAAATCTTGAATTTAAAAAAATTGAACTGAAAAAGATAAATGTATATTAAGGAGATTATTTATTACAAAAACGATTAATAAATTTTATAAAAGAAATAACTTTAGATAAATTTATCAGAATTTAAAAAAGTTTTAATGTTCTTTTTATTATTTTAACTAGCAATCAGTCGGTTTAATCAATTATTTATTACTGAATTTAAATAAATTATTTATTTTTTCTAAGCTTTGCCTTGCTTTACTTATTTTAAAAATCATTAATTAGGAAGATATTCAGTATCTACAAAAGGTTTATTTGGAATATCTAAGCCGAAAGTGCATTCATCTTGAAATATGTTATTAATTATTTTTCCTCCAACTAGTTCATGAGAGTTACAGAGGGGTGTATATTATTTAGAAATAGAATATGTACAATTTAAAATGACCAATTGGGTGTTATTATTCATCAAACCAATAAACTAAAGGCCATTTTTATTCACATTTTAATTATATTTTAAGGGGATGCTTAAGAGGTTTTGATTATTCTAAGATAGAAAATCAAATATATAACCATTTCTAGAAAGTCTAAAGGATGATTTAAATTAGCCAGATTAAGGGCATTTGTATGAATAATCAGTATTATTGAAAGACCAAGTATTAAGCGGACATCTTTGGTTATCGCACTAACTTTTAACTGAGAAATGGTAGCTTCCGCATCTAATGAAGCTTAATAAAGCAACTAAAATAATAATAATTTTCATTAATGTTAGTTAATTTAAAAGAATTGAGTTAACTGACTTTTTTGCTTATTTTTGCTTTTTCTTTTCTTTTTTTAATAAATTAATTATTAAGTAAAGATTTTGTGTCAATTTAAATCTCTAAAAGTGTTGAGTTATTTTAACTAAAAAAGAAGATCAGCTTATTTTTCTCACTTTGAGAGAAAAATTATTAATATCACCTAATTCATGGTAAAAATGCTTACTATTCATAATTATTTCAATTAACTCCTGCTATTTTTATGCAAAGAAAGCTTAAATAGCTGGTTTTATTTTTATAATTTAAAAGAATTTATATTAAAACAATACTGGATAGCCTTTAGTATTTAATGACTGTATGATTTGTTTATTATTAAGCTGTTTAACATTTGTAGGTTATAGATAAATCTTCATTTTGTTTGTAGAAGAAAAAATTTTATTGAATTTAGTTACTTATATTGTATTTTATTTAAGAAAGATAGAAAGATACTACTCAATGATATTTTTTTAAAGTAATCCAATAAATTTCTTCTATAGCACATTAATTTAAAAATTATTGCAAATAAGTAAATTTATTGTAATTTGAAATATTGACACGACACTCCACTCCTATTTACGACAGTTATTTTGAGTTAATCATTAGTAAAATCTGATTAAATCCTTATCCTTCAAAAATTATCAATTAAAATTCTAGAACGAAAATGAAAAAAATTAAAAAGGAAAATAAGTAAGATGGTGGTTTTGTTAAAATGGAATTATAAATCAATAATTTCACAAAGGAAATGTCTTTAATATTTAAATTCTCTAAAAATAATTTGAAACTTATCAATCAAAATTGTTTTTCTCAATATCAATCTAATTATATTATAATAAGTTAATTATATCTATTTTTTTGAAGTAATAATTTACAAAAAATACTAATAAGTAAACCCTTTGTTATACTAGTTATCGAATTAAAAAATTTTTAAATTAATTGAAAATTGAGGTTAGTAATTTTAAAATTTGAGGTGAAAAGTAAATTTTGAAATGAGAGTTAGTTGTTTCTTGTTCTTATTTTAATTACTAAAATGGATATAATATTTAATTTTGAATAAACACATGAATTTGTTGATAAAATAAGATATCTTATTAGCTTTATTAGCTTAGCTGTTTTGTTTATAGTGTAAAAAATTAATTATTTATTAATTAAGATTACAATTATACAATACTTTCATTATTGTTATTCATTCACTATATAGATCATAGATGATTTGACAAGTATTATTTAAAGCGTAAGGCGTAAGATAATTTTTAAATGCAATAATTTGAGAAATCTAAGCCTTGTAAGGATTGTTTTGTTTAAAAGGGAATAGAGTTCTTTTCGATTTAATATATTTTATATTATTGAATAGGGAGAGTTCAGAAAATTACAAGAAGACACATTTAATTAACTCTAGATCTCTTCTTGCTTATAAAAAATCATGAAAATAAATTTGTATATTTTATTCAATAAATTTAGAGTCTATTAAGCTTGTTAATATAAGCTAAATTGCTTGAATACTTTTAAATGGTATTATAAGCTCAGGTTTTAAATCGACTAGAGAAAGACAAATGTTTTAGGGATTTTTATTATGCTTTTGTATAGAAATCTTGTAAAAGATATTTATATCTGCTAAGACCAAATCTAAAATCTCTTTAATTTTCTTATTTGATAGGTCAATCAATTAAAAATTAAAGAGAAGTCCTTTATTATTGGGAGTAAGATATCTTTATTTTAGGGTTTCTATCTTTTCATAGTAGTTATCTTACCTACTTATAATGAAAGGTTATTGTGGTTTTATCCTATAATAATGAATGAATATTATTAATTAAGTAACAATTGTAGGAATATATAGTATCAGTAAGATATTGATTAATATTCTAACTATACCTAATTGATATTCTTAGGTGTATAGAAATGCTTAAAAATAATTATATAAATATTAGACAAGAGTAGAGGTTATGCTAGCCATAAAAAACAATCCAATTCTCTCAAAATTATTGTAAAGCTCTCTACTGATAGAAGAGTCTCTCAATTAAACCTCAAGTATACCAATATAACTTAAAGGAAATATATCTAAGGTATATCTATCTCTTTATTAAGAAATAGTTGATTTAACATAGAAAGCTATATTAAACATTATTGTTAAATAGTGAATTATTAATGCGAGATAGCCATTTAAGAAGAATACTTAAGAGACAAATTAAATGAGGAGAGTACCTATAAACATTTCAATATCTCTCCAGATGATAAAGAAATAGTTTTCATAATTAATACTTTTTTAGAAGTTTTGAATTGCAATAGCAAAATATGTTGAAGTAAAAATTTAAGCATAAAATGACAAAAAATGAAGCTAATAATTAATACAATAATAGATACAATAGAAGTTAAGAACAAAGAAGGATATGCTTTCATTAATCCTAACTGTTAAAAAATGTTAGCTTATTTTTAATGGGGTTTAACTCAAGCATATCTAAAGAGACGATAGTTATTTGAAGGATTTTTTAACTTTCAAGCTGTATCTAATAGTATGATACTTCTTTGTGGCAATGAAGATAGTTAATATACTAGGTAACCAATAATACTCATTTAAAATTAAGTATAATATATTAACAAGAATCAATAATTCAGCAACTAACTAGCAATATCCTAATTATTCTAATAATATTCTCTTCATTTATGTCATCTTAATCATTTTACTTAAAACTCAATTATACAAAATATTATAATTAGTATTTGCTAGAATTGTAGAAGTAGTTATTTCTTCAATCTTAATTTCTTTCTTTTTCTCTAAAGTTATTATAGTTTAATCCTTCATTTATTAAAGTGTTACTTTTTCATTTCGTTTAAAAGGATACTTTCTTAATTCCAATTCTATTTCCAAATAAAAAGCATCTACTTTGAGTTTTGCCTTATCTGAAAAATATTTAATCCTAAATTAATAAATTAATCTCTACTTATTGTAAAAAATAAATTCTATTATTAAATATTAAGGCTTTAAGTATTTATTATCCAAATGAAATCATTATTATTGAGGATATTAACCTATCTATCTATCTTTCTACTCGTAAAAATATTTTAAATATCTATATTTGTTAATCCTTTTGAAAAATCTACCAAATAGATTTAAATTAAATTTTTCAATAAAATATAGATTAAAATGTTAAAATATTTAATTTGAATAGAATTAAAATAAATAATTAATGTATAGAATATAAACTAATAAATTAAATTGATTTATATCGAATATTTATTACTATCAGGATAAGTAATTAGAAGCTATTATTTTAACTTAATCAAAAATTTTAGATCTACTTATATTTTTTGGTTTATTTATAGTTTGTTAGATTTATTACATATATCTTTTAAAGAAAAATTAATTCTATTAAGCTTATCTATCTCATTAATAAGTAAAATTTTAGGTTAAACATTAGCTAAATATCGTTAATTAGGTGAAAAAACATGCAATCTTGTACAGAAAGACAATTCATAGAATATCTATATAGTCATTCTTAGCTGAAGGATAAGTTAATCCAACAAAATGTGCTATTCTTGGATAATCCTATCAAAAAAAGTACATCTATTTATTTATTAATCAATTATCTTCAGTTAATAGACTAATTTTAAGAAATGAGGATTCTTATTTTAAAATGAATCAAGGAAAGTGAATAAATTTAAAATATTTCTATGAGCAAATAATATTAGAAAAATAGATAGATTAATTGCAAAATAAATGATAAAATTTTAAGAAGAATAATTATATTTTTTTCATCTTTTAAAAAATCTTAAGAGAGATATTTAATTCAAATATTATTAAACATATAATTGATGGCAAGAGTTACTAAATACTTATTTATTTAGGAATTTTACGAGGGAAGCTAAAATTGATTAGCATACATAAAAGTATAATAATTATCATGTATATATTAGATCATTTAAGGAATATGTTACTAATATCATTTAGCAATTTTATCTAAAAGTGCGCCAAAATTAATTTATAGCAAATTATTAAGAATCTTTCTTTTTGATTTACAAGCGAATAGATTTAATATTACTAAATTAAAACAAATAAGTGCTACAATAATTAGAAGATTATATTTTTATTCTTAATTTTACTAGAATTTAACATAATTTAAAGATAATTTTATTTAACTCTTAAATATTTTATTCATTTATTTAATTAGTTACTGAATTCGATAATATTGAAATTACTCAAAGTGAATAGGGCTAATCTGCTCTATAGATTACTATTATCTAAAATAATCTTCCAGTGATAATTGAAGATTTAAAATAATTTAAATATGACAATATCAGTTTGATTTCTATTGGTATTTAAAGCTGTGTCGTAAGAGCTCTAGATACAGAGAAAGGATAAAGATGCGTTATTAAAGCTATTAGAACTAAATTAGGAGATAAAGTATTTGAAACAGTAGCTTAAGAAATAAAATAAGAAGTATCTAACTTTATGAAATGTAGTAAATCTTCAAACATAGTAAAACTAATAGAAATCAAAGAATCAAGTGAATTTATCTATTTAGTATTCCAAGAATGTTTAGGTATAAAATAAACTTTAAGGATTATTTTAAAATTTAATCTTTAATCATAGGTACTCTTAAAGACTTGATTGGAAACAATTAAAAGTAATTTAGTGAAATGACAATAGTAAAGTATGCAATGAATATTGCTTAAGGCCTTTATAATGCCCAAAAAAACAATTGCGTAGTTTTAGATCTTAAACCTGAAAACATACTAATAGACTATTAAGGAAATGCTTTAATAAGTAAAAAACTATTTTGTGCAATTTGATTTCTCAATGTAAATTGTAAAAAATAATAGGCAAATTCGAAATGGAGTTTTAAAATACTTTAGAAAGCAATGAATCTAAATAAATTGTATATTTTATCATTAATTATACTAAGATTCAGTAAATTAATATATTTATTATACAGGTTGGTAACTCCCCTTATTAAGCCCCAGAGTCAATAGATTTTCTTACTAGAAATAATTAAATGAAAAATATCAATGAAAGCAAATCTTAAGGAAAAGTAAATTAATACTTAATTTTAATTTATAGACTTAAATTATTTTTTAAAATAAAAAGAGAGAATCCTTTTCACTAGGTAACTAATAAACTATCTATTTTAATTTAGAGGAGTTGGTTGGTATATTAAATATCCTTTGTTTATAGGAATGGTGATCTATAGAATGCTCATCACAGGAGCTGACAATTATAAAGATAAGCTACTAAAAGCTTATTAATCCAAAAAGATTACTATTCAAGAAGAAATTAAAGGATTTTAGTATAAATCCCTTTTAGGTAGGTTAGTTACTGAGTTGACACAATACAACCCTGAAGAAAGAATTTCAGTTAATGATGCTCTTTGTATTTTGAAAGGTATTTTTTGTTAATAATTAGAATTAGGTTTAGAGAACACAGACAACACACTTTCAGGAGACATCAAAGAACTTCAAGATCGCTTCTAAAATTAAGTTGAATTTGCATCAATGGGAGAAGGCAAATTCTATCCAATTCTATTGTAATTAAAATACATAAATCAGTTATTTTAATCTTAAATAATTTGAAAATAAAACAGAAAACCAATAAAGGATATTATTAAAGAAAATAAGTAATGGATAGACCCTATTTATAATATCCAATAAACAGAGTTATATAAAAAGGCTGTTTAAGAAATTGAAAATAAATTCAATAAGGAAAATAGCGATCTTGATGAGGAGATAAAAAGATTGAGAGATTTAAATCAAAATTATAAAAATAAGCTTGACGAAATTTAATTTATTTAAGATGTACTCAGTAGAAAAATAGATTTTTGTTCTTTTGTTTAGGTGGAAATGGAAAGTAAATCTACAATATTCACTATATTTTAAAAACCTATTAACATTTGTTTGTAAATTTTTTAATTTTTTACTTTCTAAATACTTAAAACTATTCCTTTAAAGTTAAAAATAATAGCATAAGACGTAAATCAAATCAATTAATAAATTAAAGAGAACATCCATCCATAATAAAACTCTTAAAATTTTAAAAGAACGATGAAAATCAGATAAAAAGCTATGCATTAAAATAAGCTAATAGATTCTTAAGGATATTAAATTTGAATTTTGAAGTAAATAAATACTAATAGTATAAGGCTAAATAAAATAATTAACGATGAACTTAAATTATAATTGAAATAGTGGAATAGCTTTGTAAGATCAAAATCTCTTTATAACTATATGTTTAGAATATTAATTTCTGAAATATAAAAAGGAAAACAACATTGTAAGTTTAATTTAATTTAATAATCAAGAGAAAAATGCTATCTATCTTTCTATTTTTAATATTAAAATTCATAGGAAGTAAATTATCAAATATTTTTTGTAAGGAAATAATCTAAATGAACTGTCAATATAAACAATTAAAACTAGAGAGTAAATTTATTTTTTAAACTCTATTTATAGATTCTTTTTAATAAATTAAATTGTATCATAATATAGGGAGTAATTTAAGTTTCAACTACAGCGATTTAATATTAAATTAAGAATTTTGATAAACACTTAGAATGTAAAGATAAATTTTAAATGCTTAATATTAAAGTAGAATTATTGATCTATTAAATTAATTAGTTTGTAAGTTGATTTGATCTAAATATCATTTATTTTTATCAAAATTAATTAATCATGAAATATAGGATGTAATTTTTATTAATTTCGAGTAATCTGAATTAACTATTCTTCAATAAAATAATTAAAATAGGAAGTAAATTTTATTGAATCATATGAGCTATTAATAGTTTTTAAATAAACTTATAATTTAGAGAGTAATTATATTTTCATTTTATGAGTACATCCAATTTACTTTAAATTTTTCTATTAAAATAGGGAGTAAATAAATAATTATTTTGTTCTAAAATAAATTGTAATTATATCTGAATGAAATATAACTAGGCAGTAATAAATATAGTTAAAATATTTAAATATTAAACTATAGTCTTTTAATTTTAATAGTATGTAAGATATCAATCAATCAATCAGTTTCAGTCTTTAAATAAACTCAATATTTTTTAATCAACTTTTAGTATGTAATACATTATTAGCTATTAAAAAAAATAAAATTGATTAATTTTTTCTTTTTAATAAAGGCTGTAAGGAACTATTTTAAGAAGATTTAGTTTAAGATATTTAAATCAACAAAATAAAATAGGAAGTAAGATTTATTTAAAAAGGAAATCAAATTTAAAAACCTTATTAAAAAGACCGTAAATAACTTTTTCATTTAGGAATAAGAGATTATTTAATTGATATATTCTTGAATATTAGGGTGTAAGCATTAGAAAGATATTGAACATTATTGACTAATATTATAATTTGAAATAATAGGAAGTAATTATCCTTTATTACATTTTATTAATTTAAATCAATTAATATAATATTTATTAACAGGGAGTAAATTTTTGAATACATCTATTAAAGAATTGTACTAATAAATTTAACTAATAAAATCACAGAATGAAAAGAAAGTAATATTTTTTAATGATAAATTAAATCTTTCTAATGTAGTTTTTATTTAATAAAAAGTATGTAAATAGATTTGCAATCGATCTTAATCATAATAATAACTTATCATAATTATTATTTACTCTAGTCAGTAATATTAGCTTTATATTTAATACAATAAATAAACTCATATTTACAAATTTTAAATAGATCGTAACATTAAATTATTTGACCAGCAACCAACCTTTGATTATCACTTTTATTTTTCACTAAATCAATCAAGAGAGTAATAAATAATTAGATTTAATGAAATACAACTAAATAAATATTTATTTATTTATACAATATTAGGGAGTATGATCAATTATAAGATTTATTTGGAGATTAATTTTATTGGTATTCGTACATTAATAAAATAGGATGTAAATGTTTTTTGATTTGATTGTGTAGATCTAAAAAATAATAAAATGAAACATAGGGAGTAAGAACAGATTTAATTAAGATTCTAGTTTAATTTAATTTCACGAAATGAATAGGAAGTAAATTATAAAAACTTTAAGTATTCATTAAGATAAATAAATAATAAAAATAGGAAGTAAATTTAATTTTTAGAGTAGTCTAAATTAAATTATCTTTGAAAATATCATCTAGTATGTAATAAATGATTATTATTGTAAATGAAACTAGTACTTGAACTATTCTTTTTTTATTTAAATAGTACGTAAATTGATAGTTATAATTATCAATGAGTACAGTACATTGATCAACTATTTATTTTTAAATCTTAGGAAGTAATTAAATTAAATAAATCTAAGAATTAATAAAGTTTTTCATTTTTCAATGTAAATATTAAAAGTTCATGGTAAAATTGAATATTTGCTATTACATAGATAACTCATACATTTTTTGATGCTAGCAAGTAAATAAATTAATTGCACAATTATTTAATAATAAATTGTTTTTTAAATTAAAATATAGAATGACGTAAACAAGAATCAAAATTATCACTCTAATTGATGCTTAATAACTAATTTATTAACTTAAAGGTTATTTTATTTGAGATAATATCTGGATATCTAATTTAAATTAATTATAATTAGGATGTAAACATTAATATTGCATAAGACAAGAGACTCATATTATTTAATATTATTAGAAAGTAACTTTTAAAAAACTTAAAATATTCTTTTAGTTATTTTAATTTTTATTAGCATGTAAATTTAGTTTTAAATTATTACCTCAAATTAAATATTCGTTGCTGGCTAATAAAATCTAACCTAAAAAACAATAGATCGTAATAATTATTAATAAATTAATTAAAGAAAATAAATTAATTTTACCATTTTATTCAATTTAATAAATAGATAGTAAGAATTATTTTTGTCCAGGAGAATTCTGAATTGCATTTAATATTTAATAGAAAGTACATACATATTTGGTTAAAAGATAACTAATTCTAAAACAATCTTTAATAAATAGAATGTAAATATTTAATTTTATATACATAATTATTACTAAATTGGGCATACATTACACATTTAAAACAAATTACTATTTTGGGTTGTTTTTTGTTGATAAAAGTTAAAGTCAAAAACAGCCCAAAGAAACAAAGCTAATAATTAATTACCTTATTTAAAAATTAACAATATTAATTTAATATATTTAATAGGGAGTAAATAAATTTGATTTAACTAAATCTCAAATAAAAATGAAACCACTTTATTTTATTATAGGATTATTATACTCAAGTAATTATTATCATTGTTGAAGTGCTTCTTAAAATAATGTTACATATTTTTTAAAATAAGGCTGGGAGACTTTATGACTTCCTTCAACATATCAAATAAAAGCTAAATCAAATAGTTTAAGAGAAAATTGAGGCTGAAAGAATAAAGAGGGAATAGGAAGAATTGGAGGAAAAGAAGAGATAAGAAGAAGAAGAAATAAGGAAGTTAGAAGAGGAAAAGAAGAAATAAAAAGAATTAAAGAAATAAAATTAAAATTAAAATAAATCTAAATATCCCTAACCTAATTAAAATTAAACGATTAATTCAAATAATCAAACTAAGCAAAAATAACCTCAACAAAATATCAACTAAACTAATTCTGCTGCAATTTAACAGGCATTAAAATTTTCCTAGAATAATTAGATGACCTAAGGTGTTTAGAATATATTTGCTCCTTAACCTTAACCTCAAAATGAAGACTAATAGTATTCTTAATTATATGAAGACTAATTGTATTCTTAATTATATGACATTCCTACAAATAAAGAAATTCCTCATTAAGCTTTATCAATTTCAACTAATCCTTATTTAGATTAAAGATCATTTAAAAGTCAAAATTTATAATAGAATGAATCTAGATAATAATAAAATAATAATAATTCGAAAATTTTACCTACACAAACTAATCAGATTGAAGATAATAGCTCTAGTTAAATCTCTTAATAAAGAAACTTTATCTAAAATAATCTGACATAGAGAAATTCTAACTAATTCTTTTAAGGAAATGTGGATAGAGGTGATAATCAAATAACAAATTTTAGAGAAGGATTCAACTAAAATGATTAAATATAAGACATAGATCAGGTGAATTAAGAATTAGAAGATATAGATTTCTGAATTTAAAATAGTTAAACTATAATGTTTAGATTTGAAATACTATCTATATACCTTCCTTAATTTATAATAAACTTATTTTGATAATTGAGAAAACATGCAAGAAAAAGAAAGGAAGAGTTATTATTTATTAAAGTAAGTTTTTATGTTACATGTGATGTAAAGTTATTTAAATCCTTAAAAATACTATTTATAAATATATACTGACTGTATCTGGAGTTTATTCATCTTAAGAATCTCCTTTCTTATTCAAATTATAATTTCTTTATTATTCAAAAAAAGTATAGCCCAAATTTTGTAAATATTACCTTGTAAAGTAATTAAATCTAATTTTTTACTTAAATAATTTCTTCTAAAACTATTTATTCTTTTTAAAAAGAATAAAAATGAAAGAAATCAAGAAAAATTATAGTATAAAATTTAATTAAGTTCATAATTTAAATATTTATTGATTCTTAAACTATTCAATTTTCAAGATTTTAATGAAGATTTTTTTTATTATCTCAAATCCTCCATTTCTATCTCAATTAATTCATTAATTTCGCTTTAGATTGGCTTGTTATATGTTTCATCTATGGGGTAGTAGAAAATTACAGTTATAAGACTTATCACACCAATCCCAAAAAGAGGATTAATTCCTTTAGATATTAAATAAGAAATAACATAGCTACATAATATGCTTCCGATATCACCAATAAATGAAGCAAACCCTAGCCCAATAGTTCTCACAGTTATTGGAAACAATTCAGCAAAATAGATGAATGCAATAGCCCATTCAAATGTTAAGAAAAATCTTGCAATAGCTACTAAAGCAGACTACAAATACTTTTCATAGCAATTTTGACCACAATTCTCTGGGATTCTCACCCAATTTAAATATATAAATATTACACAGAAAATGATCCTTCCTAGTATGCAAAATTTTTTCCTCTCTATAAAAGGAATTATTGGAATAATAGCAATATACCCTATAGTGTCAGCAAAAGATGAAGCTAAGGCATTAGTTTGAGTATCTAACCCGAATTAAGAAAGTATTAAATTAGAGCCATAAAATGATATTTGAATTACAAATAAAACTAATCCAGAAAAGATAGCATTGTTCTTTAGTGATGGAAATTTAAATAAATCATCAATTCCATATATTCTTTGTTTACCAATTTCTACTTCTTTATCTTTTATTTCATCATAAAATACACACTCTCTATTATTCACTTTTGCAATTTTATTTAATACTTCTACTGACTTCTTCTTATCTTTTTAGAATAGAAACAAGGGTGGTTCATACACTTAAAATAAAAATAAACAAGAAACTAATATAGGGAAACCAATACAAAGCATTAAGATTCTATAATTCGAGGATAATTACATTAATAGGACAAGCAAAGCTCCTGCAATTCCATAAAAAGGGCTAATTGCAGCTTAAGTATATTCTCTAAATTTACCAAGAGAATGATCATTCATTATACAAAATGTTAAATTAGTAGAAGCATTAGCACCAAATTGAGCAAGAGTAAATCCAAAAACACTAATTTCTATACTATTAGGAAAAAAGCATGGAATCAAAGTACCTAACGATGCAGAACCCCAAAAGATAACAACAGCTAATTTTCTCCCAAAATTATCTGCAATATAGAGCGAAACAATATACCCTAATGCACTTCCTGCATAAATTATTGCTATAGAAAGATCAGCAATACCCTATCTATCACAAAGTAGAGGAGGATCAAATTACATCACAAATGATTTTGGTTAAGTAGAAAAATATTAACTAGGATTTGGCTAAGCACATACCCAATTCTCGCAGTCTTCGCTTTATATTCCAGATGGACAGTCGAATCCAGGTTTTTCAAAAGTGAAAGTTGGTGATAGAATACTCGCTGCTCCAAAAAGCCACACAAAGCATGTGAATAAAAAGAACTTTTTCTAGTAATAGTGTTCACTGCCAACTTTTTGTAGAGCTTAAAAGATATCTATCTTCTTTGTGTATTCTCCTAATAATCTTTCACGAGTACTTAAATTGTCTTCGTCTTGCTAAATTTAAAATTCATATTAGTTATTATCTTTCATTAAATCTTTATTCCTTCAATACCATGAAATAAATTTATAAATTTCAAATAATCCAATTTCTCAAAAAACAGAAATTAACAAATTCTCAAAGGTCTTTGAAAAAACTTTATCCTTATTTTTAATTAAAAAGTAAGTTATTTTAAATAAATAATAGAGGTGATAGTTGAAAATTTATATTATTAATTCATATTAATTTGAAAATAAATAAAACTCATTAAATTGAATAATAGGTCAATATGATTTTACAACAATAAATTAAAAGGATTAATTGTCTTTAAATTGTTCCAATTATTTTGATTATTTCATTCTACTATAGTTTATCAGTTTCATAAAAAAATTTCGAAATTAATTTCATATGATGGTTTTCTTAATATTAACACCAATTATTTAGTGGTAGAATAGAATGTTGCCATAGCTTTGACCCGGGTTCATTTGCAGTAGGTGTGTTTTTTCATATTTGTTTAAAATTTTATCATAAAGATAGCTTATTAATTGGTAAAATTAAAATTTAAAATTGTATTTGTTAGAAAATTAACTATATAAAATTTATTCACGATAAAATTTTCTACTCATCATATTTTTTCTTATATTTTCAGTAATATGTTATCTATATTCATTAATAAAGCAGCTATTTTACATAAAAATTATTAAATGTAAGGGGATTTTATAAATTTTATTCATTTTACTTTCAATATTAATACAAATACCACCCAAATTACTTAAAAGAATCTAATATAGTCTTAATATCATTTTAATAATATTAACTTTTTCAAGAATAGGATAATTTATTAGTATAATTAAATTTTTATTTCTCTCTTGCTTCATTTTTATGCCATTCTTTCAAATTACAAAAATTAATATTTTTTTTATTATTTCTTAACCAGTAGAAAAACAAAAATTGAACTCACCAATAAAAAAGCTTATTTTGATTTGTCAAAGACCAAGATTTTATTTCTAAAAGAAATAAAATTTATTAAACTAATTTGAATATTATCAATTATTTTTAGAAAGGTATGAAGAATGAAAGTAAATCAAAATGTTGACGGAATTTAGAGGTTAATTATATGATTGAACATAGTTTAATCTTAGCAATTTTCACTAAGATAATTAATTTATTTATTATTAGAGAAAATTAAGCTAAAAAATACTAAAAGATTTTGAGTAGGAAAGGAGTATGTTAAAGAGAATAATTCTATATTAGCTATGTATATATATATAAATATAAAGCTTATACATTAAACACCAAATTATAATATATGGTTGTCTATATTTTGGGATATTTTCTTCTTAACTTCTAAAATGCAGAATAAAATAATTTAAAGTGAATCCTTTATAAAATGTTGTAAGTACGATTATTTACTAATTAAGACTTAATGATAAGTTATCATTAGAGATAAATACTTGAGGTTAACACTAAATATATTAGAATTTTCAAACTTATAATTTTTAGACATTAATTATTTTATGAATTAATAAATTATACCTATATTTATTATCTGCTACTTGAATACCAGAAAAATATGTTCAGATTTTATCAAAATTTTATTCTAGTCTAATATCTATTCAATTTATGTAATTTATCTTCCATTTTACTTACATTAATAGTTTTTTATGTTGGAAGCTAGGATTTTAATTTTACACTTTCTACTTTAAAAAGAAAAATAATGACGTATTTCAAATAATAATTGTGAAATAGGATTATAAATGTGGTTTAAAATACCAATCATTTATTTTTTCTACTAACTTAATAATAAATAAATATCAAAAACTTTAAACAATTTTAACTACAAAAAAGAAAAAACAAGAACCACAAAAATATAAAAAGAATGGGCTGTACTCAAGGAAAAGGATCAACATTCAAAGACAAAGCAGCTAGATTTGACAAGTTTGCTGAATTTGAGAACTCTTACGGAACAATTAACTTTGAAGAGCTTCATTTCTTTAAAATAATTATCCCAGAAAACGAGTTTTTATCTAAGGAGAACTACCATTTAATATTCAATTAACTTTCTAAATGTAAGAAGCTCCTACACTTTGAAATGATTTTGGGTAAAGCTTTATTTAGACTATTTGTTGAGAGAGGTAATGGATTCGATGATAGTATTGCTTTCAAAATTTCAGAAATGATTAAGAGCAATCCCTACTTAGAGCACTTCAGCTTAGTTGTAGGTAATAAAAACTTAATGACAAACTTCGGCCTTGAGTAAATCTCATAGGCTTTAAAGGGATTAAATAATATCTTTGAAGTTAGACTACATGTTGGTAAAGAGAATTATATTGGTAATGAAGGTTTGCTAATCTTTGTTAAGTGCATAACAGAGAAAAATGCTGAAAAGTTACATTCACTTCGTTTGAAGGTTACTGATGACACAAAAATAACAAGAGATTTAAATACTCAATTATTTGAATGCCTATCTAAGGTAAAAGGTTTTAAACATTTAGGTTTAGAGCTGGATACTGCTATATTCAATGAGACTCTCATGCAATAATTTGTTGCTTCTTAGACTTAGCTCGAAAAGTTAACTTATTTCTAATACAACTTCAATGTTCAACAAAGTAGAAAGTAAATAGAAGCTATCATTAAGTAATTTAGTGCTCTCAAAAACTTAAATCATTTGGAATTCTATTTGCCCTTTGAAGGAATAGATGCTGAATAAGTAAAGCAACTGGTTAAAAGAGATTTACCCAAAGTATAATACATAGATATTGTTAACAAAATACCACCTACTAAATAAGCTGAAAAATCTTGAAAATTCTGCATAATATTATAATAATTTTCTTAAGAAATAAATGTATTTGGAGCTATAAATGTATAATAATAACTCCATTTAATAAAGTAAATTAAAAAAGTAATTGTTCTATAAAAATTTAATGTGTAATTATGTGTCTATAATTAATAGTTTTACTTTTCATTCATAAATTTTAGAATTTTTTATTGAAATATCTTATTTTCAAAGTAAGTTAATGTTCGTTTTATTATCAACTCTTAAATAGTATTTCCTCATTTAAATTTCTATAATCATAGTTTATATTTTTCCTATAAAATATTAATCACCTTTCGTTGCTAATTAATCATTAATACATCTTATCATCTCAGCTTCTACTTTCACCGAAAGCATCGATGGTTTAGTGGTAGAATAGAGCGTTGCCATCGCTTTGACCCGGGTTCGATTCCCGGTCGATGCATTTTTTTATAATTCCTTAATATGAAAAAGAGTTAATATCTTCTTTTAATAATTCATTTTTTTTTGTAAATAATTTATTAATAATTAACATAAATCTACTTTTATTCTCTAATATTTTAATTAATATCAAAGTACTTAGGGAGAAAAATTGTAATTTTAATTTTAAGTAAAATGTATTTTTATTTACTTTAAGTTTAATAAGAATAGATAGGGTATCAATTAATTTATTTAATTTAAGTAAGATTATCAAAGTTTTATAAAAACGGTAAAACAAATTAGGAAAGCACAGATGATTAATGATAAGAATAAAGAATTGCAATTGCTATAACTTGGTACGATTCACTATACATTATTGTTAAAATGTTTTGTAATAAGTAGTTAAATAAAAGTAAATTATTGATGGTTTACAATAGGAAGTATAGATAAATTTATATGATTTTGAAGTTAATTATTAATATCATTATTTATAAAATGAAATTTTTCTAAAGTTTTACTTTCAAATCACTAATTTAGTGGGTATAAAAATATTAGAAAAGCTGCTTAATTTTTTCTATCTAGTTTATTTAACAATCTTTCCTTAAGATTAGATTAATAAACCCCATTTTTCTTTTTTATACTATGCCTCTAAAGCTATTATTTATTTAATAGATGTTTTAACAAGCTTCCAAAGTTTATTTATTCTAATAAAATTTGTTAATTCAAATTTAACAGAGTAAATCGATTTTGGTAGAATCTTTGCTAGGAAGAGTTAAAATCTTTCAACCATATTGTAATTTTAATTATTCTTTTTGATTGGCCTCATTATAATCATAAAGATTAATAGGAATATAAAGCAGATATTAGTGCCTACCAAGGAAATTTACAAAAAGTATAGAAATAAGGTATTTTAGGCGACTTGAAGAGTAGAGATCAAGAATAAATTGAATATTACTAATTTGCAAGATAATTAATCTAGTTCATTTAGCTATAATTGTTTATAAGGCCTTACGTAAGTTAGTATTCTCAAATACATATAGAGGGAGAACAATCCAATTTACATTTTCATCTGTGGTGTAGTATTGATTATATTTAAAAGTATAACAATCATAGCTCTATATTAATTTCTGGCAAGATCCCAATAATAAGAATCATCTTTATAATCCTATTTTAAATAATTTTAATTTAAAATATTGATTAAACTCCTCCCTTAAGTGTAAAAAAATTTGTAAAGGAATTTAACCTATAAAGTATGAATAGACCTAGTGAGGGTCTCAAAATATTTAAATAAACAAAAATAAAAAATAAAAGAGAAATATAAATAAAAATACCTAATAAAGATATCCAAATTATTTCAATTTGCTTATGGTGTGTAGTTTCTTTCTATTCTTCACTAAAATTAATAAAAAGATTAAAGGTATTACTATAAACCATACAATTAGTAAAGGAATTATAAGGTTTATCAGTATATAAAGATGCTCTTTACTATAACACTCGCTTGACATTTCAGAAGAAATAAATAGCTTCCCTGAAAAATGTTTACAAGAAATTGTCTATGTAAGAACTTTTATTACTGAAGAGCTGTAGAATAAATAGACTAAAGTGAATGAAGGGGTTAAAATAGAAGGGCTTTCAGATTTAAAAGCATTTATAAGAAGATTAGCAACTTATATAGCTATATAAACCAATAAAACTTACCCATTTATCCAAAGAACCCTTAACGCATAAATAGGTAGGTCAATTGCAGAGTCACTAAAAATACAATCCAAATTATAAATAGTTTACTGCAGAGGGTCGCCTCCACTAACTTCAAATATTGAAAGATATAGTTGAGAAGAAATACCTATACTATTTACCAATGCTAAAAACTAGAAATAGTTGATCAATATCTTTATAAAAGAAGAACTTGAATTCATTTTTTGGTCAGGAAAGATAAATATCCCTAGTTTTCTCAAATAATACCAAGTCATCCTTCTATTTAAGAATGAAAACTATCTTTATAACTAAAATAATAAATAGGCAACTAAAACTATGAATATGATAATAAAAACTGTGATTGAGAGGTTTTAATTTTCTAATGAGCACTCTTTGCAGATTATTCCTTAATTACTTCTACCATAAGATTTACTCCAAACTCTTCCTGTCACATCACAGCTTTCGCACAGTGCTCCTATATGACCTTCTACACATCCATTCAGGCTGTTAGGATCTTCAGGTAAACAAATTTGAGGGTTAGTACACTAATAAATAAAATCAGAATATTAATTATCTCTCCAATATCCGTTTTATAATTTAATAATATTTGAGTAACAATCGATACTACCAATAGGACATTTTTAACATTACAAATTTTCTTTTTCATTTGGATCTTCTAAAGAATAATTTCCTAAAAATAATAAAATTGTAATAAATAACATTAATAAATTCATTTTACCTTTCTCACAAGTGTGGCAAATTAAGTATCTTTCTAAATATTATAAAACTTCTCCTCTTTAACATTTTCTAAATTGAACATCAACATTAATCTCAAATTCTTATTGAAAGTAAAATTGAGATCCAGATATTAATTTTGGTAGCTTTGCACTACTTTTGATGGTTATTTTAGAATTTTAATTTGGCTAATATGAGTATGACACATTAAAAAAGAATCCATATTTATTAAAGTCGTATTTTTGACGTAAATCTCCTTATAATCCAACTTCTTAACTCTCTATTACCAACAAGTAGCTTTCATACTCTTGTTAAATTTAATTATTTATAAATTTAATTTAATCTTATTTAAAGAAGTTAATTTCTCTATTCTCCTCATCAATAAATCTTACTAAAACTGGTTATGCAGTACTTCCACTTTAGATATCTTAAACTGCAGCATTGTTTAATTAAGAATCATCTTCAAAGGAATTCTTTACATCTAATAATTTAGGATATGACCCTATATTTTAACCATATAGATTAGCCTTATTCTATATAAATATATTTCTTATATGAATTAAGAATCGTTAAGATGAATTTTTATTATAAAAAACATCTGGTTGGTAATTAACGTATCTAAATACTCCTCCTATTAAAGCAGTGTTTTACTTGAAAATATTTTATTCCATTTCTAATATGTTACATTAATCCAAGTAAGAAGCTCCTCCTGAGCCTTAAGTTGATCTATTTCTGATAAATGAATTTTAATTTAATTATTTAATTTTACTATTCAAACAGTAAATAGCCCCACCATCTCCAGTTTAAGTCTCATTATCTAGAAAATTATTTTGTACAATTATTGCCTAAGATACTTAAGTAATATATATAACGCCAGCATCTAATTAAGACTTATTGTTTTCAAAAATATTCTGTGATATTTCTAAATTTTTAATTGAGATAAATTTAAAAACACAAGCACCTGATTCAGATAATATATTTTTAAAAGAAGAGTTATTGACGTAAACTGAAGGAGAATTTACTACAGTTATTAAATTAGCTAGACTTAAAGTAATATTGATAACACTCACTTCTTGAATTTACAGATTTTGATTTGTTTCAATATTAATTAAACTTTTGTCCTATTAGTTAAACTGACTATTAATATTCTATAATTTAATTGAATTGATGGTAAGTTTTAGTGCATATACATCCATCAATTAGCAATTAGTTTCAGTGTCAAATTGAATATAATCCTCTATTTTAGATATTTGATTTTAAATTATATTACCTTCTTAATTAAGTAGGTTTTTAAATTTAATGAACCCTATATTATTAAAGGATTTAATACTTGTATGGGATATTTGAGAATATTTGATTCCCTCACATTCTAAAATAAAATGATCTTAACTATTATTTTAAGCTGGAGATAGGCTATTTAGATAAG
The DNA here is from genome assembly GCA_000260095.1 of Tetrahymena borealis. Taxonomy (NCBI): domain Eukaryota; phylum Ciliophora; class Oligohymenophorea; order Hymenostomatida; family Tetrahymenidae; genus Tetrahymena; species Tetrahymena borealis. The sequence goes on along the minus strand of JH651236.1, from coordinate 1,002,063 downwards.
AATTTTAAAAATCAAGATAGCTTAATTCCAAATTTTACACATTAGAAAATTTTAATATAGCTATTGAACTGTAAGACGATATTATTAAATTTTCAAAGGCAGCCTCTGTGAGCTTCGTAAATGAAGATTCAGAAATACTAAACAAGATTCCAATTGATGATTACATAGCATTAAATAGGAATTTATTATCAATACTTTACAAGTTTGAGATTGAAATTCTATCAATTTTTGTCATTTAATAAACTTAATAATTTTAAAAGGTATTTCCTCTCATTGTTATATTGTTAATAGAAAGTTATGCTACTTCTGTGAAACTAATAAAAATGTTCAAGCCAATATTAGAAATAAATGAACTATTATTTATTGCTAAATTATCTATCTTTATATTTGGTATATTACTAAAAGAAATAATCATATCTATGTTATTGAATTTACAATTATTAAATGTAATTTGAGAAATGGTTATTTTCTTTAAATTTTTAAATTAAATAATAGGATAATTAGCTTCTTTGTATGTAATCTCTTCATTATCAATGCTAAGATTTTTAATAAATAGGAAATCAAACCCTTCAAATAACAACTAGTGATTCAGTAGATTAGAAACTTTGATATTTTCTAAATTTAGGTAATTGAGTTTTTAAAATTTAGATTTTCCAAAAACATACTAAAATTGATTAAATTTTTAGAACTATAAGTGTAATCCAAATAATTTCAAATGCTTTATATTAACATTAACGGTTTCTTATTTTTATAGATAAATTTTATTATTCTAATTTAATGGTTTTAAAGTTAAAGAATAGTCATTTGTTATAGAAGACTCATTTACACTTGGATATTTAAGGTCTGTTTGCTCCTCATATTGAATATTAAGAGCATAGACTATATCTTATATTTTAAGAGATTTAAGGGCTAGCAAATCCATATAATCACTTTGTGATTAAGATACAAATTTATCATTTAAATTAGTTTCCACTTCCATGTAATTTGAGCAATATTTTTATTAATAAAGCAAATCATTAATATTTAAAGCTATGCTATATACGATGAAGCCTTATTGAGTAACTATTTTCATGTTAATATTAATAAATTGGGTATCTTCTCTTGACATACTAAACGTGAATAAAGTATAATCAGATAGCAAAAGATAATCTCTCTTTAGAGGTTATTAGAATGGAGTGGTATAAAATAATGATATTGATTTATCAAAAAATAATAAAAAAAGGTTTTAAAACCCTGTGTAATGGATATCTTATAATGAATGAGAATTTTCAAAATTCCTAATTGTTTAATAATACTTAAGATCTCTTCTCATAAAGATATTTACTGAATTTTAGGCGTAGATATAGATAAATTAATCCTCCATTTTAATGTTAATTCCAGGGGATGGCAATCCTTCTTAAATAATCTATAAGTTACTATCATAGACTATTGTTCCTAATTATCTATTAATATAGAAGATTCTAAAATATAGAGAATCGTAAAAGATTTTAGACTATTTATTTAAGGAACCAATTTAAATACTTTTTACAGTTCTCCCATCCTCAATATCAATAATCTAAAGATACTTTTGAGTAAGTATTAACATTTAAAAGGTATCATCGATCCTTAAATATTACATAATTTTATCTCCTTATTCTTACTAAATGAATTGAGTATCGACTATTATTTAAGTTTAAGGAGAATATGCATCACCTAAAAATGCAATTCTATTCCAAAAATTAGATTATTTTGCAAAACTAAATATCATGTATTAATCTTAAAACATAATATAATTTCCAATTCCTTATTAAATGTAACTGAGAATAGTAAGTTAAGGATTCTTTTAATTCTTTTAGATAGAATACAAGGACTACTTTTGAGATAAAAATAGTAATCCGTTTTTAGAATCGCTTAAAAATGTTATTATTTGAGAGTCTAACTATTAAAAGAATATTTACTCAAACGATCCTTCACTTATTAAAAAGATATAGAATTCATCATAAGTAATTAGATAAAATTAGGATTTAGCTTCATCATAAAAGTTTATATAGAAGTACCCAATAGCCATGTTATTAAATGATTAAACATAAGTAACATGCATATCCACTATATTTTTTATTATCGATAAGCTGTTCTCTAATAAGATAAACTACCTATCACTAATCTTGAAAATATTAGGGGAGAAAGTTTAAGGAAAGTTTTTATTTTCACTTGGGCCAAGAACCGAATAGTCGTAAACAGAGAGTTTTAATTTATCTGAAACATAAGCTTAATTTTTCTTATAATCTAGAAATATTTGCTAAATTTAATTTTCAAATTAATACTTGATCTAATAAATATTGCTATCGTAATCGAATATATAAAATAGATTAAAACAACTCACCAATATCTTTCTCTTAGAAGGATCCCATATTAGCATCTTTATATTACTATTTCTATCGTCTACTGATGATAATAACTTTTCATAAAAATATAAATATAAACTTTACAAATATTTTCAAACATTCTTAAATGTTTTTTCTATCTGTCTGTCTGTACATTCCTTAATCAATAAAATACATATAAAGGAAAATTTTTAATTGCTAACTAAATTGTTTGGAAAAGTAAGCTTTCATTATTTAATTGAATATTTCTTTATTTTCATTTAAATTAAATCTTATTATCTACTATTCAAAATATACAAGATTCTATTTAATTTGAATAAATTTATCCAAATTTTTGAAGGATATGATCCATTTATTAACACATTTTTTAAAAAAAATATGATTTTTCTTTTTTAAATATTTACTAAAATCAATAATATATAGGTTTTTTTAATGATTGATTACCTAAAAAGATTTAATGACTTAATTAGTCAGATAGGAAATAACCTCAATTTAGTTCTAGCTATCTAAGATTATAATTATTTTCATATCTTCGTCCACAGCAAATTAAGATTGATGATTATATTAATAAATTAGCTATATCACTTTCAATTGAGTTTACGTTATTAGTGAATAAAATACTATTTCACTTTAGTATCCTGAAAACAATATTACTTATTACTAATCCTGAAAGAAGTAAAACTGTTTAATAATTTAAATTAATGAATGGTAGAAATAGAAATAAATGAGTTACTTTATAATATTATTCAATAGAATCATTTTGAAATGGAATAAAAGAGCTAGGTTCTAGCTGATAAGTATTTAAATTTAAGATTAAAAATTGTTTTGATTAAGCATCACCAATAATAATGATATCTCCGTATCCACCAAAAGATACTAATTCAGGTATTAATTTCAAATTACTATAGCTTATTTTGTAGACTTACTCTTCCAAAGAATATATTCTAATTATGCTATAGCAATAGAAAATGACAAGTTTTTTATTCTTATGAATTATTGATCCAGAAGAGTGATATTCATCAATTGTAAATGTATTCGGTATACAATTTTTAGTTAATTTCTATATTTTTATTTTTAAATTAATTATCAATACAGAATTTTCAATGTTTGTTTGAGAAATTACCTCAAGGTTAAAAAAACAATCTTAATAATTATCAAGTGAGGCCATATATCCAATAGTGGTATCAAAAGCAATGTTTCTTAATAGAGCAACAGTTTGTTTATGAAATAATATCTTTAATAATAATAATAATTTTATGAGCAATCATTGATATTGTTAAGGAATATAATATTACGATTTTGAATTCTTTTAAATCAATAAAGATAATATCTTGAGCGTTAATAATAACACAATAGTTATTTTTAGGATAATAAAATAGAATATTATCATATTTTAAATTATATGAATAATTCTCCCAATCATTATAATGAGTTTTTTGTGATTAGTATTAAAGGTTATAAGGTATCACAGCTATTATTTTAGTATATTTAACAACTTGAATATACTCATTATAGAGCTCAAACTACAAATCGAGCTCAAACAAATTTAAAACCATTAAAGTTACTTATTAGTTGAGTTAAACATATTCATAAGTTTTAATCTTATCATGGCTAGGAACTTCTTACAATTAATACTAATAATTAGAAACTGGTATTTAAATTTCATTATTTTTAAAAAATGTTAATGCAGGACTATTTGAAATCTATTTATATATTTATAACTTTGTTAATTTATTAATTAATTAATCAATCAATCAATCAGTCAGTTAAAAATTAAAGTAATTGAATAAAAAAATATATTACACTTTACAATTCAATTTTATCATCATCAAGATCGAAAAAAGAAGATACCCTTGTGTTAATAAACATGGCTTATTTACCATAAACAAAAGAAATAATATTTTAGCCATAAGATTGATTGTTTAACATTCGAAGTAAGTTTTGATCTCCATCATAGTAGACTAACATATAAGAGTTGGTGCTAATTATAACAGAGTTTCCATATTCTTGATAAAAAAGATAGTAACCACCTGTAATAAATTTCTAAAAAAAATGAATACTCTAATAAAAAGAATAAAGAATGCATTTACTTATAGAATTTCATTGTTTTTTAAAGAAACCACTTTTACTGTTAAGTCATTATTGTTTAGATTATAAATTATATATTCTGTTTTAGGTGAGACGTACACAGACATTTAATACTTTTCAAATCTAAATAAACTCGATTTATAAGTAGAGTCTAACTAAATAAACATGATACCATTCAAGTAATCAGAGTAGTAAATTCCATCTTAGTTTTAATTAAAATAACCACATCTCTTCTAGGAGCCATTATAAAATAATTTAGAAACATAAACGGGACTTGCCTTAATAAGTATTAAAATATTAAATATAAAAATGAATAAAAAGTAGGCAATAAGTTACTTCGGCATAAGATTAGAAGATAAATATTTAAATTAAAGATGGCGAAATTTGCTTAAAACATATAATGTCTCCAGTTGTCTATGATACTTATAGATCATTTACCACCATTCTTATTGAATATTTATAAACATATTTTTTTAGATCTTTATGAAATTAAAGGATATGCAACTGTCTATAATCTGCATATACATTTATAGTATTTTCGTTATAGATATTTATAATTAAGATCTCTTTATTTTTGATTTAGTAGGGACTAGCAAAAAATTTTATTGAAAGTGGAGTTATATCTATATCTGGAAATTCCTGTTGAAATAATATTTCATATGTATATAAATCAACGATTTATACCATCAATTAGCCATTCACTATTCCTGTTAAAATAATCTTATCTTCCTCTTTTTTTATTAGTAGATTGAAAATTCCTCTTCCATCCATTTATTATTGCAATTTACCAAAATTTTACCATATATTAAATTGTTTTACTATATTTCTGGAAGTTAGATCATATTAATAAGCGACCCCATTTTTCTTACACTCAATGATCTAATTATTTACTCCTGCATCAAATAAATCTACATACTTCAATTAGAAATTTTTAATAGTATAGAAATTGTTGTATTTTTCTGATGAAAAATATATTTAAGTTGATTATTAACCATCAGAAAGAGGTAAATCTTAGATTTATATATCCATTGTAGTTTAAATCAGAAGAAATGGATTTTAGCTAATTTTTATTATCTTTAAAACTGAATTATCACAATTTATTTATGTAGCCAAACCAATGGTAACTAATTTTTAAAGTTTTCCTTTTTAAATTTTATAAATGGTTAGACTCTTTTCAAGTACTGAAAGTAGAGAATCATTTTGAACTGTAAAGCAATCTTAATTCATAAATTCTTCAGACATATCTGAAGTGATATCTTCTAATTAGTTCGTATCTGAGAATTAAAACATTTAAAATGGAAACCCCTCAACATTTCTTAATATTAAAATCTATTTTAATTAATAAAAATCATGTTAAATAAAGTGAATGTTGCTTTTAAAATAAAATTCTTAATTTAAATATACTTTCAATTTTAAAGCTTTTCATTTAAATGAAATATTGAGTTTATTAGAATAAATTTTTTGAAATAATATTACTTAACCGATTTAAATTAACCCATACTTTTCCATAAGAGGAAGTTTAGGTTAGATTGAAGAGATATTAATAGGAGCTTCATTAAAAGTAATCTAGAAGATATCAATACTCTTACTCGAATAGAACGACCAGAGAGTATTCTTACCATTAATTTTTATCATTTATACAGGTGAATTAAAGGATAAAATTTTAGTTTTTATTTTTGATTAATCATAATAATAGACATTATTAATTGCAGATATAGTAATGATATAGGAATCTCCTTTTATTAAATAATCCCTTATACATACGATGCTTGATAATTTATCAGAATTATTATCATAAATATCAGTTTAATAGGTTAGGTAATTGTACTACAATAACATATTAGTTCCTGAAAGAATAGTTAATACATTATCTTTTGAATAATATACTTAATTTAGCTATTAATTTATAGGCTGCTGCTAAAATTTTATTATTCCAGAATATACTTCAAAAGTAATGATCTAAAAAGGAGTACAAATACAAGAAATGAGCTTTTAATTAGTTTCGCTGTCCGTTAATTTCTAGCAATTTACAATCTTTTAATGATAATTTTCTCAATATTAAATTTAGTTAGATTAAAAAATTACATTTTTTAGGTTACTTATTGTATAAAATACTCTTGTATCTAATTTAGGTAGATATTTTACAATTACTTTCCCATTTTCATCAATTATCAATAAAATACTTCCATCTATTTTTTAAAATCATAAATAATAAAATAATAGCAAATAATCCTTATTCAATAATCAAATTCTTTCAATCAATTCAGTTTTATTTTTAAAGTAAATTTTAGAATAGAATTAATGTCAGATGACATTTATTAACTTAAAAGAGCCAACAATGCTGAATAGATTAAATAATTATTATAAAAAAATAAATACCTTCTTCAATTTAATTTTCTATATAAGATATCCTCCCAATATCTTTTGAAACTGGAAGATAAGTTAATTCTGGGCATTTTTATTGTTATATGCATGTATTAGAAGAAAAATCTAAACTATAATTAAAAGAGTCTTAGCTGCAATCGTTGACGCATATACCATTTAAGGAAAATTATCCTTCTTCACAATTAGCTCTACACTTATTCTAGGTAAAAATAACATTAATAGTTTGTAAATTCTTTAAAATTTTACTAAATCTGAAGAATCTATAGAGTAACCTTCGTCACACTTCTCGCACTAAGATGGTGTGCATATTTAACATTGTTTAGAAGTACATGGAACACAATTCATATACAAATCTTAATAAGTTCTACTAGGGCATGATAGTACACATGAGTTATTTAATTAGTTATATAAATAAGGATATTTACAACCTAATCCTTCATAGTTTGTTTCAGAAGAGCAATCAGAGTATACTTATAGACTACATATTTTATTTTATTCAGCTTATGCAAATAAAAATATTATAGTATTAATAAGTGTATTTATAATTAGAATGCGTAAAAAATTCATTATTTTTAAATTGTGTTTTGATTAATTAATTAAATATTATTATTATTTTTATAAATGAATTTATTTTTATTTCTATAAAAAATTATCACATCAAAGCAACAAATAAACAACACCAAGTAATATACTGGTCTCTAATTAGTAAATTAGAAAGTTACAGCAGTTTATATTTCTTTTTTGCTAAATATTGCTCAATATCTTATTTTACGTCAAAAAATACGGGCTAATTGCTATTTTATATCCTTTTTAAACTCATTAATAAAATAAAAATAAAAAAATACTGAATACTTTAAAATTTTAATCAAAATAACTTATTCAAAATCAACTGAAATCTAAAAGTTTTTTCTTAGACTTATATATTATTGAATAGCAGACAAAAATTATATCGATACTAATGATTAGTTTTACGATAAATGTAAAAAATATGGTTGAATATATTCATTTCTAAATACTTCGTTTTATTGATAAATTTAATAAAAAAATACATCCTTATTTCTAACATTATTTCTCTTTAACCTCATTTTTAAAGTAAATTAAAAAAAAGTATTTAAAATTATGATCAAAATGAATAGCAAACCTTCTGAAATTTCTAAGTGTTATCCTCCCAACATTAATATATTATCAAAAAATATGATAAATAATAAATAATATTAGCAAGTATATAAAAGAGCTAACTAATTTTCTGTTTGCCTCATTTTTAAAGTAAAATTATAAATTCTAAATTAACTGAAATTTCGAAGTCTTATCCTACATAGATTTATATATTATCAAAAAATTTGACAAAAGGTATATTACATCAGTAGGGATCAATAATTGATTCTAGATTAAATTTCAAAAGATATGATTGATTGGTTCATTACTTAGTTTTGTTTTTTGCGCATATATTAAATAAAAAATACAGGCATATTGTGATCTTATTTTTAATGCGTTTTTTATTTAATATACTTTAATAACTAAATTATAGAAAATTATTATTTTAGCTTTTTAACGCAAGACTATCAATTATTATAAAGTAGAATGACATTAAATATTATTTTTATTAAGAAAACATATCTATTATCAAACTTTAAAAGCTCGAATAATGAGATGGTTTTCAAAATTATAATTTTAAAAAAGAAGGACTAAACAGTAGTTTTTGAATATTTTAACAATTATAAGAAGATATACAAGAAATATAATATTTACTAAAATAATGTGATGCGAAAATAATTTAACTAATTTATATAATTTATAATTTGTGATATTGAAATGAGTTATTTTTTGGTTAATCAATCTGTTAAGGATCAAATTAATTATAAGTAAGTCAACCTCTTTGTTTTTATTATTGATTATTTCAATTTTTTTTCATTACTTATCTCAAACGAACTTAATCTATTATAATTATTTAAATATCATGATAAATATAATAAATCTTAAGAAAAATGATCTTACAAGATATTTAGTCTTAAATTTTTAAGAGATTTCATATATTAGAACTTCTTACTCAGATTTATTAAAGCGCTTTCACTTGCTCTATTACGGCTATAGTCAATAAAGAATAATATTTTATTTCGTGTTTAAGTAAAAAAAGAGTTACTTGATTTAAAGATTTAAGTCTTATAGCTTTTCAAACAATGGTAAATATTATGAGATATGTTATATTCCTTTAGACTAAAGATTGTTTTATCTATTTTATATTCAAATATATTAATTAATATCTTTTTATACTATTGTTATTAGTTAGTTACCTCACATCAAGACCAAGAGATCTAAGATTTTAATTTCTGGATAAATATATTAATAAAACCTCTATTCCCTCTTCTCCGATTTAATTTTAACTATAATATAGATAAATTAGTTAAAATGGTAAAATTCATTATCTTATAAATAATTCTCCCTCTTTTTCAAGAAACGGATATTATTTAGCAAAACTAATATTCAAAAATTGTATTACTTAAAGTTGATAGTTAATTTGGCAATCTAAGTTAGTTATGCAATTGACTGTGACAGATATTCAACGCCTTTATCTGAAATTTTATTTGCCCTTTATTTAGAGATATTAATAAGTATGAGGATTATTAGATTTAACAAATAATTATTACATAAGGCTTAAAGATAGGGATTAAATGTTTTTCATTGATTTTAAGGATAAAGATAGGTTTTCGACACCTTCATCTCTTAAGTTTATGTAACTTTAAATAAAAATATTTAATTAGTTTAATATAAGGAACCTGTTAACTAATTAATTTACTTGAGATTTAATTAAAGATGACTTAAATCCTTCATATTCTTAATTCCTTCAAAAATGTAAGAAGAAGAGTGGCCAATAAGATAGTTATCACTATTTGTAATTAGAATAAGATTTAGCTTACTATTAATATGGATAATAATTAGTTACTTAAGATTCAGATAGAGTGAACGTAACATTGTAAGAGAAGAAATAAATTATCCAATACGTATTGATCCATCTTGGCTGATGTTATTTTTTCTATCAATTATAAAGAAAATATATCATATTTAAGAATAATATTTATTAAAGAGATATTACTGTAAGAGGATTTAAATAGAATAAATATGATGTTAGATTTATTTTTCTTCTAACAATCTTGCAATTTGTTCGTCATCTATATTGGATTAGCTGTTAAAATATTATTGGTTTTTATTCAATGAGAATAATTATAAATAAATGTACCTTTAGTTAATTAATAAATTGTGAAGCATAGGTTGAGCTTGTAAGCAATCGACTCCCATTTGTTCTGAATAAATTAGAAATTATTTAATTTTGGGTTTTTTATATATTTTTTGTATTTTTATTCTTTATAAGTAATTAGGATACATTTAAGTGTGCTATTTCATTTAAAATAAGAGTTTTTTGAGTTACATAAGGCTGAATCAGTGAAATTAATTTACTTCATGCCTATTTGATTACAAAAATAAGTGTAATTTATTAAAATTTACTAATTATTAAATTTTGATATTTTTAACCACAAAATAGATCTTGTTAGTTAAATTCTTTCAAGTTTCCTTCATAATTAAATTTACTATAACTAGTGTACCTCCTCTCTATTACTTTATATATCTGTCAATTAAGATTTATTATTTTAGATATAAAGTTAATCAAAAAATTAGTTAAGCTGAAAAATTACACTTGCAAAAATAACTTTCAATTAATTATTTTCAATGCAGTAAATATTTTGTCAATTAATGCCTTATTTTTCTATTTCTAGATATAGTCTAAGCAATAAACAAAATTTATAAGAATTAATTAAAAATACAAGTATGTAATCTTAAAGAAAATTATCTCTAACTAAATGGGGATATTTCATGTAAAAATATACAAAATCAAATTAAATATTTCATATCTGATAAACAAAATTTATAAGAATTCTTGAGGATGTAATCTTCATTAATTTTACACTTCTGAGTATAAATTATGAATATCAAAATATGATCTTCCAATAAATATTAATATCCTATATAAATTTGGCAATTTGACTAAATTTGATGAACATTCCTAAGTATTTTCTTTCATTAATTTGGATTTTTCTACTGTGATATTACCTCTTCATAAATCTAGAAAAAATATATTTTTCTCCTAATTTTTATATTATTTTACTCAGATCATATAGATTTCTATTCTATATTTTTAATTTATTACTTTAATTCTAATATATTATATTTTATTTTAAAGTAAAGAATAAATCAAACAAATACAAAAACTTAATATAAACTATGTATGTAATATCGAAGATTCTTAAAATAACATATTTTATTAAAAAAATTAATAATCCAATCAGAATATAATTTAGATAAAAATAATATCGAGAACTTAAGCTTATTGGAACAAAAACTCGTAAAAATATAATATTATTATTTTTAACTAAATTTAAATTACACTTATAATGAATAAATGATGTTGGTTGAGTTAGCGTGTAAATTTCATAGGTTTTAACCCTTGAAATATTATCTTTATTAATATCTATAAAGACTTTAAAAATATTTGGTAATCAATATGATTGGATTTGAATTTCAATAAAAATATTAATTTTATTTAAGTATTTTTGAATAGATGTTAGTTTGTTAATTGAGATGAATGCATCCCATCACAAATCTTTTGGATTATTTTGGATTGTTCTAAGAGATTAAATCTCATAAGAATTATACAAAATATTAAAGAAAATGAGTCAATAAATAAAACAGGCTATTTAATATGTTCCCATAATAGTTTGTGGAGGAGGTATTGGTGGATTAACATTTGGTTTATCTTGCATGAGATATGGTTTTAAGCCATTGATCATAGAATAAGCCAAGGAATTTGATACCAAAGTAGGATAGGGTATAGGATTATGGGGTCCAGCTCAAATGGCTTTGAAATAATTAGGATTAGAAAAGAAACTTTAAGAGGATGGAAGAGTCATGTTTTGCGCAGGATATAGATCAAAATCATTGGATGACTGGTTGGTTAGACCTTCAAACAAAATAGATAGACTAACATCTTGCTTATGCCTAAAGAGAGGCATTTTATAGAATGCTCTTAAAGATTCTTTCCCCTCAGATTCTCTAATTTAAGGAATGAGAATCAATAAAATTGAATAACTTGATAACTCTGTTTTAGTTACTCTTGAAGATGGAACTACCTATGAAACCAGTTTATTAGTTGGAGCAGATGGTATCAACTCAACTGTTAGAAAATAGATATTCCCTGAAATTCTACCTTAATATTCAGGCTATTCTTATTATCAAGGAGTAAGTAATGATCCTCTTTTATCTAATTCAGCTTCTTTTGAAGCTTGGGGTCCTTATAGAAGATGTGGGATTGTAGGACTTAAAGATCCTTAATTTTACTGGTTTGCAGTAGGAGAACATGATATTTCATCTACATCCTCTCCTGAAGGATTGGTTTTAGATAGACCTTCTTCTTCGAAGACAACTGTTATTGATGAGTAAACAAAATAAGATTTGATATATTATTTCAAAGACTTTGGAAAAGATATAAAGGAAGTGATTAAAAGTACAAAAACAGAATCTATAGTTAAAACACCTATTTATCAACTTCCTTAAATGAAAGAATGGTCTTAGGGTAGAATTGTATTATTAGGAGATGCATGCCATGCTATGGCTCCAAATTTGGCTTAAGGAGCTTGTCTTGCGATTGAAGATGCTATTTAACTTTCCAGTTCTATATATCAAGCCTTATTAAAAGAGTAAAGAAAAAGAGCCTAGTAATACAATTTTGAATAATGTATGAAAAATAAAGATTTTGTTAAAGAAAGCATTATTTAAGATTACGTCTAAAAGAGAAAAACAAGAGCACATATTGTTTAGACTTTAGTTCCTATGGTACACTAGGTAGGGAGATTAGATGGAATAGGTGAATGGATAAGAAATACTTTCTTTAGAATTTGGTCAGGAAAATTCAAGACCTTTATTTTTGATAAAACCCATTAATTCTGTTTAGGTTGGAGATACACTGCTCCTAATCTTGGATAAGGCCTATACACTAGAATTATTGGTCCTAATCTACTGAATTACCCTAAAGGTTTAGTAAGCTTCCATACTAATAATTATGAAAAATTAGATTCAAAGACTATCAATTTAAATTTAACTAAGTAGAAATGTGTTGCTGAAGGCATATCAACTATATATTCTGATAATAAATACATTGTAAATATTATAGAAAAAATATTCTCATTGCCATAAAGTATGAAAAATGGTAAAATTATCTTAACCGTAACTTGTAATGAAGATGGTAGTGAACTTTGGGAAAGATAATTTATCAATTCTTGTGGGTAAATAAGTTAAATGAGTTCTCTGTAATATACCCGTTCTGAACTTTTTTATGAAGATATCTTCAATCTTACTGTTGCCATGAAATTAGTTGAAAAAGGCGATAATACAACTTTCTATCATGTTACTGATAAAATCTACTTTAGAATTCCTTTTACACCAATCAAATTCTAAATTCCTAAATTATTATCCCCTAATATTTCTGCAGAAACTATAGGAACAGACAAAGGTTGGTAATACAAAGTTAAAGTAACTTTCTTAAGTGAAACATATAACTTAATTACTTATTAAGGTGAAATAAATAAAGTAACTAACTTCTATTGAAATTGTTTAGAAACATTTATAAGTCACCTAAATAACTTTCTCTTAATTTACCTTTCATTTTATTCAAATTTCGCTTTCATTATTAAAACCAACCAACTAATAGTTTTAAATACTATTAAAATACACCCTAAAAATTAAAAATAATTTAAGTATTTATTGTAAATTTATTTATAGAAAATAAGTTTAAAATCTGTATTGTAAACTAAAATTATTTTAAAATCTTTCTATATTTTTTAAATTTATATTCCTAATTAACCCTTAATAATTAACCTTAAATGAAATGTCAAAAATGCAAATTAAAAATTTTTTTTAAATGGAGGAAGACTTTTTCCATGATTTTTCCTAGTTAAATATATATCCAAGATGTGGCTGACTATTAATTATGCTAGTAAGATTACTCTTATTAAACAATTTAATTAAACTAATAAATAATTAATAATGGAATTCAATATTAATTTTTGTGTGGGTATAAATAAATAGAGTAAAATATAGTAGAGTTGATTTAATAATAAATGATAATATGAAATTAAAAATCATATATTATTTAAAGAACCTAAAGTTTGTAAAATAAATTCCCCTTTCTTACCTTTATACATTATTCTTTTTACTTTTATCAAAAAAGACTTATTTATGTAAAATTCTTATTGATTTAGAGTTGAATTGAATTACTCGAGTGTATCACTTTTGTAGGTATTGACTATCCTATATCAATATCGTTTTAAAGTTTTGATTTATGTAATAATCAAATTTTGTACTTTTTTAGTAGTAGTAATCCAGTAAATTAATAAAGTAAAGCAAGATACTAATTTATCAAAATGATAGGATACTTATTGGTTATTTCAAAATATTTATTGATTAATTAAATCATAGGTAAAGTATTAGCATTTTTTTACAGACACAAGTTAGATAGAAGCATTATAAAATCCATTTATTCTTATAAATAGGTTCATTTATATTGGTTAATGCTTATTAAGCCCTTTATGAAAAGAATATGCAATCAAGTACAGATTGTTTTGCAAATGATCCTATAGTATGGACTTCTATTGGATAACAAACATATACGAGCTGCTATAATTAGTGCACTTATCCAAATTCCGACGTAGCGGCAAGTGTTATAGTTGATTCAAGTTTAAAGCAATTAAGTTTTTTACTTCCTATTGACCTTACTACCATTTCTCCACATTCTTACACTGTAATAGAAATGATTTACGCTAAAGTTTTCGGTTTATCTTTGCAAAGTATAGCTAATATTGATTTAAATACTTGGAATAATAACGCTAATATACCTCACTATTATTATGTTGAGTAAGGGGCTTAGATGTAATGCAATAGTTATGGTTCTATGGAAGTTGATTATACTAGTAATACTTTATAAGGTTAAATAAATCAAAACTCTATGAACATAAAAATTAGTTTCCCTTCTTTAGGTACGGATATAGTATTAATAAGATCTGTAAAAATATGGATTAACTGCACTTTAAATTGCAAGATTTGTAAAGATAGTACTAATTGTTCAGTTTGTTAAGAGAGCTTTAAGACTCACACCCTTTCATCGGGGTAAGTTGTTTGCGAGTAAACATCAGGATGTTAAGGTAGTAATTGCTTTTCATGTGCTTAAGATAACAACTAGAGTATTTGCTTGAGGTGCAAATTAGGATATGATTTAGATATCTATCAAAATTGTTAACCATTGTAATCTTGCCCTTCAGGTAGAATATTTTATTATTTTTTTTAAAGGTCTCCCTACTTATAGAAGCAATTGAACAAAATTCACGCTTATAAATAAAAATTTTAGATGATCAATTTATCTAATAAATAAACTAAATTTGATGTTTAATGCGCGAATAATTATTTATCCATCATAAGTATTAATTACAATTATCTAAGAGACTAAGTGAATTTTAATTTTTTAGTTTAGTCATACTTTATCTAGTTGATAAAATAACCTTAGAGGTGTATGATTAAAACCTTTCTTTAAAAATTTAAAAAGACATTAAAGTTGAATTATTTCTGAAATAAAATTCTTCCTTTAGATTTTTTTACATTAATTTGATTTTTATATAAAACTTATAGGTTAGTATTATGATACGAGAACTTTAAATTGCTAATAAAAATCTTCGACATGTTATTTTTAAAAAAGAGATAATTAATAGTTTATACCTTGCTTATTTCAAGATTCTAATTTCTAATAGCTATGCAAATATGATGAAGTTTTGTTATTTTATGATATAAGACTACCCAGATCGTATGATTGTACAAAGATAGTATCTAAATGTATTTTATTTAGCTCTTTTGATACTTGTGATTAATGTTAAGTCGGCTATACATATGATTCATACTTTAAGGCTTGTATGATCCCTTGTAGTTAATCGCAACCAGGATATTATTATGACCCAGCAACTGATTCATGCAAATAATGTAATGGAATTAACTGTTAACAATGTAATTATTAATAATGTACAACATGTTCATAAACTGGGTATGTTTTGGATCCTAATAATATCTAGAATTGCAATATTTGTTAAATCCAAAACTGTTCTGTTTGCTAATTTAACGGTAATTTATCTTTTTAATATTTACTTCTTAGGATTATAATTGATTAAAATAAAAGTCAATTAAGGTTTAAAATAATATCAGTAAATTTTTTACTTGTCAAATATTTTTATGATTTTAATCACTCCCTCCATTCTTTCAAAAAAATAAAGAATATTGATTTTAAATAATATTTTTTATCTTCTCAATCCATTTAACTTAATATATTTCTTTTATATTGAATAGGATATTAATGCAAAACATGCAGTAATGGGTTTTATTTGAATATTTAAACTAAATAATGTGAGGTTTGTTAAGTTAGTCACTGCTTAACATGCAATAAAGATAATTCTTAATAATGTGTGACTTGTGATATAAATAATGGCTACTATTTAAATAGTTTAACAAAAAAATGTGAAATATGCTAAGTTAGCAATTGTTTAAAATGTGATAGTAATAATTCAAAGATTTGTGTAAATTGCAATACAAATATAGGGTATTATCTTGTTGCCACTAATCAATAATGTGAAACTTGCTAAGTTATTAATTGTTCTGTATGTAATACAAATAATTCTTTAATCTGTGTATCTTGTAATACTGGATTTAATCTTTCAATTGATCAGCTATTGTGCATAACTTCTCCTATTCCTCCTGAAGTAAATAAGATGGATGTTTAAGAAAACCTAAGAATAGATGGGTATGATATTATTTTAGCTTTTAAGAAATAATTATAAATAAAAGCTAATATAAATCTATCATAGGCTTTTAAAGTAGATATTTAGTAAGTATAGATTTAATAAATAATTGCTCATTAAATATCAGACAAAGAAATATTGCTGTAACTATATATAAGCAACGATTGCAAGTATAGGACTTTATAAATATAAGCTATAGACAGCTAACTAATAAATGACAATAATTTAGACTCTAATTAATATAATATTAAGCTAAATAATTTAATTTTCATTTCTGAAAGCTAAAAGCAATTAGCCGAAAGTACTTAGACAGCAAATGAAAGTGTTACAAAGAGTATTGTTTCTTCAATTGCACCAATCGCTATTTTTGGTAACTTCTATATCATTTTCAACACTATTGATATGACTTCAATCATATACTACTTGTTATTTGTGAATGTCAGATATCCTATCAATATGATATTTTTCTGCAACACTTTCAAATATTTCTAGTTCCCGTTTATTCCTAATATCTTCTCATATATGATGGATTCAAACTATAACCAGACTTCTCCTTCTAAATTTACTGAGAATAATACTGGTGCTTATTTCATAGCAAACGCAGGTTAAAGCATTACTATTTGTATAGGTATTGTATTTATTTTCATATTTTATAAATTAATGAGCTATTTCCCTATTGAGAGAATAAATACATACTTTGGAAAATCTATTCGTAATACTTGGCATTTATCAGGTTTTTTAGATATGGTAGGTACAGTTTACATTTATATTAATGTAGGAGCTTTCCTTTAGTTTTATAGTTTTGACATTTCTGAACCTAAGAATTCTGCTTATTTAAATTATATTCTTTTTGCATTATCGACACTTTTTGTTGTTGCATTTCCTTTTACCATGCTTTATATTTTTTCCAAGGATGCTAGTAATATAGAAGATAAAGAATTCTTGAGGAAATACAACACAATGTTAAATGGTGTGAAGCTGTTTAAGCTAAATGATTTGGAGAATTTAAAAAAAGAGGCGCCTACAAAATATGATTTCAACAAACTTTCAAATGTATGGAAATATAAATAACAGTATTATTAAACTAAACTTAGTAAATATGTTAATCCCCTAACTTATGCTAGAAAATTATTCTTCTCATTTTTTATAGTCTTCTTACATGATTATACTCCTATCCAAATCATGTTAATAACTATTTTAAATTTTTTCTTAATTATATATTACTTCTACATCTTACCTTACGAAAAACTATATGATAATATTAAGAATGGGATAAGTGAGATATGCTTAATAATAATCTAAGTGTGCTGCTTAATTCTTAAAGATGATAACCCTGATTAGAGTGAAGAAGACAGAATAACTATAGGCTGGTATATTGTTGCATCTGCTTCTTTGATTATATTTGTACATACAATTTCTATCATCCTAGAAATTTTAAATATAATCTATAAAATATGTGGGTATATAATAAAGAAAATTTACAATTTAAGAAATTCATTTACAAAAAATAAAGAGCAGAAATCCGAACCATATAAAACTACTTCTCCAGACTCAGAAAAAATTTAGTTAAATAAAATTAAAATAATTGGTCCTGATTTTGTAGAGAATGATCATAATAATTTGAAATAATCTTAAAATTAGAATATTCTCACATCTAGAACATAATCAATATCTCATGGAAAATAGAATTCATTAACTTCTTACAATAATTTTCTCCTTAGTCCTCCTATGAGAAATCAAAGTGAATTTATGTTAATGAACTCTTAACTTCATATAAGTAATTAAATATAGTAGTCAACTAATCCAAGATTAATTATGAGTTATAATAATTTATGTACTTCTAATTAAGAATCTCCAACTGTTGATCCAATAAACCAAATACCCATTCATTAATAATATAAATAAGACTAAATAGATTATATTCAAGATCCTTAAATGATTGTGAGCTTAAAGCAATATTCTTGAAATTGTAACTAATTTACTGACTAACTAACTAGCTTACTAATTAATCATACATACACACAAAGCTAAAATTCAATCTTATATTTATTTTAATTTTATACTACGTATTTACTATATTATTAAATTTATTCATTTCATCTATGAGCTCTTAAACCTTATTTATTGAATAGAGCTTTCCATTGCTTTTACTCCAATTTGGTGCATTTTTTTATAAAATCAAATATACTTAAATTCATCTTAAGAGTTTTTATAAGTTAATAATGATATATGATGAGTATAAAAAAATAAAACAATCAAAAGGGTAGTTTAATATGTGTAAATGAACTATTGTTAATATTCTATTAATTTCTTCTAGTAGTAGGAGAATATGACCTTGCAGAA
Source organism: Tetrahymena borealis (assembly GCA_000260095.1). Taxonomy (NCBI): domain Eukaryota; phylum Ciliophora; class Oligohymenophorea; order Hymenostomatida; family Tetrahymenidae; genus Tetrahymena; species Tetrahymena borealis. The sequence continues at coordinate 983,003 of JH651236.1, read as the reverse complement.
GCTGTAACCTTCAGAGAGGGAATATTTTAACTTGTTTTGTAAAAATTTGTATTGACTTTAATTGTTCTTATTTAATGAGGATGAGGTCTATCTCTAGTCATTTATTTTTATATATTAGTATATTAAGGTGTTTTAATATTATTAGAGAGCTGTTATTAACCTTCAACTATTTTATTCCAGTCTATAACAGACAATTCTTTTTTTTCATTTTATTAAGCATGGTAATCATGCTTAGTGTAATAATTAACTTTTTTAGCTTCTTTACTTAAATGAACTAAATTAAAAGTTTTTTAATAATTTATATTATCAAATTGTTTTTAGTGATCATATTGAGTAGGCCCTTCATTAACTTTGAAGAGTTCACTTCTTTCTTACATCTTCTTAAAGTAAAATGTATTCTTTTGATCAATTTCATATTCTTAATAGTTATTATAAAGTCTCTCTTATTTATCTTCAACATTCTACTCAGGAAACAAGGGGCCTCTTCCTATAATTATTTAAAAAATTAAAGTCCTCTTAGAACAAATGAAATAGTAATTACCAGTAGTATTTTTAAAATTAATGGTCATCTATTTAAGTATAGGTTTGTCAGGAATTTTGTTAAAATTTATATATTCTTGATTATCTATATTTTCTTTAACTAACTATTCATACTCCGTTCTTGCTTTGATAAATTATGTCTACGCTTCTAATATTTCTTCTCCGATTTACCTCTTCTTTTCTTGAATAATATCTAACCAATCTCTTAATTTAGAAGTCTCTCCTTTATGAGATTTATCTCTTTTTATTTCACTCTGACTTTCTATCTCTTCTACTTTTTTAAGTAAAGACATAATCTTATCTGAGTATTTTTTCATTTCTTATGTTATACTCCTAATTTTAAATTCACAAAGATTTCCTCTAATAATACAATCAGGCTGCATTACCACATCTTCTCTTCTCTTGTAATATTTTTTTATCAAATGAAATTATTTAAAAAATTCGATTACTTTAATTTAAATATTAGAAAATAGTTTCTATAATTTAAGAATACTTAAGTTGAAGGAATTGGTAAGAATTTATGAGGAAGAGGAGATGGTAAGACTTAATGGTAAATGGGATAGTAATTCATGTACTTAGTATCATTATCATATTTATGATCTAGTTCATTTAGCCTATTCCTTTCTAATCTTGTAAATGCTGAAGATAACTTTGAATTAGGATTCTATAGGTTCTTTTGATTAATCTAATTAATTTTTTCTTACTTCAATTTCTTAAATTGGAGACAGGTAGTATTCAGGATTTTATGAGACTGATTCTTTGCAAATAAAACTTAATTTTCTTCTCTACAATCTCTTGGAGAAAAAGACCTAAAAGCATTTTTCTTTTCTTAGTAATTCTTTGCCAATTCATCTGAAGGTGTAATATTTCCATTTTCATTTTAATTATTAGTTTCCTAATTAAGCTCTTATTCCTTATTAAAATAGTTAATTGCATCTGCAATTTATATTTTATTTTATTAATAGATTGTTTCATAGCCATAACTGCGATAGTTATAAAATTTACCTGCCTTCGACAGCATTTAATTAGATGGGACATTTATTTTGTTAGTTAATAAATGTTTCAGAAATATAGTTTTTTCATAAGTTCCTTCAGTTTTTGATTACTTTATGTAGCTTTTTATTGTATCTACTTGAAGATTTGCAGCTGTTTTAGGATCTAAAATAATACCGTTTGATAAAAAAGAAAGAGGATTTTTCTCTAGATTGTTGCTATGGCTTTTATCATCAATTATATTCTCCATGCATTTACAGTTTAATTTTTATATTTATTACTTTCACTACAATTTGATATTATCTATAAAGTAGGAGTAATTTAATATATCTATTTTTGAATTGATTTATTAATCTTTGACTCTTCAATCAAATAACAACTTTATTATTCTATTCATCAAAATAACAGCTATATAAAAGATAATTAATAGTTAAATAATTGAATAATTAAAGTCTAATTTATTTAGAATAAAAACTCAAAAATAACTAAATATTTAAATACTTAAATTTCTAATATAAAAAATATATATTCTAGCTAGATAGTTGAGACTTATAAATCATTCGTTTCAGGTTTGATTTTTTTAATTTAATTATTTCTTCCTATTAATGTTATTAAGATTAATATTATTACTGAGCTGATTAAACAAACCGCTCAAGTGATAATTTTTTTTATAGAATTGAATGAATTTAGATATTTTGTGATGCAAAATTATTGATTCAGTTGCCTTTGTAGTAATAGTAAATTGACACATAAATAGATTTCTAAAAAAGGATATGAAGCATTAAATTAGCTAATTAGATCTATAGAAGGAAGAAAACCAAAATACGGACTAGACAACTACCAGCTAGCCTACAAAGGTGAAGCCAATATCTGTCAACACTCAAGATGCCAAAATTTTAGTTGAAATATTGTAGATTCCTACTGATTAAAGAAAACCAGAACATATATAAGTTATGAAAGAATGTCTAAGAAAAGTCAAGTTTTTATAATCTTATTAGGACTCCCCTCATTACAGCGAAGTGCTAAAGAATCTAGAATTAGAAAATTTGAATATGGACCATATTTTATTTAGATAAGGAGATGTAGCAGATAAGTTTTACATCATTTTGAATGGCATAATAGGTTTATATATCCGTACCCAAAATGAAGCAGATATGATTTTAAATGTAGACTAAAATAAGAATATAGAAAAAAATAAATCTTAAACTTAGCTAAATTAAAATGAAAATTCATAATAAAAGAAAGAAATGATTAGCCCAACAAAAAGTACTCGTAGAAGTATAGTCATTGATTAGAAAATTGATAGCAATAGTTTAAACCTTTTGGGAGTGGGTGTAAGAGAAGTTGCTCGACTAGAATCAGGTGATGCTTTTGGTGAATTAGGTTTGCTATTTAATGAGAATAGAACTGCTACTGCCGTATGCTTGGATTCTACTAGCCTACTTGTTTTGAAGAAGGAAGTCTTTGAGAAGTATCTTTCATAGAGTAAAAATGCGAAAATTAGTATTATGGTAGATTTCTATACAAATTTGTGGTAAATGAGAGATATGTAATAAAAAGAGATACTAAAACTTGCAACAAAAACAACATTAACTTAATGTTCTAAAAGTACAATTATTATTAAATAAGGTGAAAAGCCTAAAGGCATATTCTTTGTTAGAAATGGAATTGTTAAACTAATTGCAACTTTAAAATTTAGAGTTGATCCTTCTACCTATACAATCTTGGATGATTATAGTGATCCCAATCCTGAAGAAATTAGGGCTAAAAGATATAAAACAATAGATGTTTAATTAGATGAAATTGGAAATGGCAATCTATTTGGAGATTTTGAGGTGTTTAACAATTAAGAAGTAGCCTATACAGCAATTTCAATGACAGATTGTGATATATTAACAATTACTTTGTAAGATTTAAAAAGTTGTGTTCACAATGATATATTCAAGTAATTTGCTTCATCTATTAAGCATTATCCAAGCAGTGAAAAGATAAAGAGATAATATATAGAAAACATTATGTGGAATAATTACAAGAACGACATTGTGTAAAGTTTTAACAATGAATTTGTAAATTCAATTAGACAAGCAAATATTTTTTCTCATCGTCTTCCCTTTTTACCAAAGGTTACTTTATCTAAGTATTAGATATACGATGAAGTTAGATCTCAAACATATCTTTAAGACAATAATAGAAAGTAAAAAAATCCATTTGGATAAACTTCTTAAACTACTCTTGATAATATTCAAAACACTAATCGCACTTAAAGGACAGACAATAGCCTTTCTCCAGAAAGAATAAGTAATAATACAAGATTAAGTATCTTAAATAAGCCTTAAACTCAAAGATAATAGTCAGCAGATACCCCTAAATCTAATACTAGTAAATAAGATAATAACTTAATTAAAGACAAAAAAGCTTCTTTATTTGCAGAATTTGCTCATTTGAATATACTAGAAAAGTAGGAAGACCACTTAAAATCTCTACTTTTAAAGTAAACAGATTAGTTATAGCATAAAACACTAGGGATAGATAAATCAAGAAATAATAGTTAAAATGATTATGCCTTTAAAGAGAAATAATAGGGTCAAAACATAACTAAATCTACAAAATAATTAAAAGAGAAAGGCTAATTATACTCTAGCAAATCAGCTAGTAATTTGTTAGTCAAATAAAAAGAATTTGATGAAAAGTAAAGATAATAAATTTAAAATTAATCACTTTTAATGTAAAATTAAATGATAGAAGATTTAATAAAAGAAGGATTGTATTTTAATGATAGTAAAAAAATAAATTCTCAATAGAAAAATAAGGGTAGCTCTGCTAAATAATTATCTCAAAATTTAAAATCTAACAAATTCATCTTACCAAGAATAAATAAGCAGAGTAAAGTTTCATTATTAGCAAATGAAATATATTGAATCTTCTTAATGCAAATCGATAGATAGTAAACTATATTAAATTAACTTAACTTTGTTAAAACAATTAATTATATTATAAAAGAAATAAATTAATAACCACCAAATTACAGACAATGCTATATTGTTTTAATATGAAATTTATGTGTGTATTATTATTGTAAACTGTATCTATTAAAGCTGTATACTAAAATAAAAGTTGAATACTTCACCACAATTATCAAATAAATCATCTCTCTATCTTTCTCTCTAACTATATCTATCTTTTTCTACATTTTAAACATGTTCTCTTAATAGGAACTCAGTTTTTTATTCCCTTTGAGTAAGAATTAATCTGGAAAGTACAAAAGGATATTTTTTTAACACTGACATCAGATTGAGCAAATAAAAATTAAATTAGATCGTAATATCTAATTGAATGATTCGTAGTATTGATTTTGAATTATGAGATTGAAAGATTAGTCAATTTTGATAAATCCTTATTATAGCTATACGTAACAAAAAAGTATCGAAGAATTGAAGTATTAAAAAGAAACTTTCCAGAAACTTTCTCTCCTTTATAAATAACTAATCAGATATCATCTTATTAATTAAAAAATAAAAATCAATATCTTAAAAAATAACAGCTAATTAAATTAAAACAAGCTAAGAATTAAAAATGACTGACTTTGAACAAATCCATAGTGAAGCTACCTCTTTATATGAGCTTTCTGCAGTTAATATCCAAGGTGAAAATATTACTTTAAAGACTTATGAAAACAAGAAAGCTATTATTGTTGTAAATGTTGCTTGTAAATGCGGTTTAACTTCTGATCACTATATCTAATTAGTAGAGTTATATAAAAAATACCAAGCTTAAGGATTGGAGATCTTAGGTTTCCCTTGCAATTAATTTGGTGCATAAGAACCTTGGGATGAAAAGGAAATCCTCTCATACACAAAATCTACTTTTAATGTCGAATTCCCTCTTTTCTCTAAGATTGATGTTAATGGATAAGACACTCACCCTGTCTACAAGTTCTTAAGAAGAAACTCTGAATTATTCTAAACCAATGCTGCTTAAAAAATCCCATGGAACTTTGCCAAATTCTTGATAGATGGTAAGACTGGTAAAGTAGTTTCCTACTTCAATCCTAAAATTAATCCAGTTGAAATGGAATAATCAATTAAACAACTCTTATAATGATTAACACATTTAATTGTATTTTTTCAGTAAATTTATATTGTTTATATTCAATATCTTATAATAATCTATTGCTTTATCTATCAATTAATTGAGTGCATATTTACCAAGTCTTTAAATTATATATTAATAATTTATAAATCGTATCTAATAAAGATATATGAAGCACATAAAGAAATTAAAAATAAAGTTTAAGGAATTAATTTATAGGATAATATACATTAAAATACCAATAAATGTTAGGATAAATATTTGTTACTTTAAAGGTTTTTGTTTGATATTAATTTTATTATTTCTTAGATATGCAATAGAATAATTCTTAAATTTTCTATCAAAGTTAAATTATATCTATCTAATCTTCATCTCCAAATGAATTCTATTTTTTATGAGTTATTACCTTATTTTTTAATTCAGATTCTTCCATTTCAATAGGAATTAATACAGAAAATGTTTAATTCTATTCATTTTCTCCTTTAGAATTACTACTGCTTACTTATTACTGATTATTTATTTCTCCTATTTCACTTTTTAAATCATTTTATTAAGACTAATTTAACTCTTTAATAGAAAAACTTTTTAACTCTTCAGTAAGAAGTTAGCTATTAATTGATTCTTCAATTTAATTTTAAATATTTAATTATTTTCCCTTATTTTTATTTATATCATTATTCTAAAATATTTGGGTCTTTAATTGGCATTTAGCATTATCAACTTATTCTTGAATGCTTAATTATTCATCTTCTTCTAAAAAATGAAGAATTTCCTAATTGCTAGGTTGAACTACATCAACTATTGATTTACTTTATTTACCATCAAAGTATTAATCTTCTAATTAATTAAAGATCTAATTAACTTATTCTTATTTACTTTAATTTTAATTTGATATTGGTTATTATTTTTATTTATTTTCTTGAATGACATTACTTTAGTATTTTTAAGTTTTTAATTAGTTTTTAAATTAACTACTTTCATCATGCTCTTCTATTATTGAAATAGCTGATTAATTAGAAATTTGAGACATATTATAACTCAATGGGGGAGTTAAATTATCATCTGTTAATGGATGCTAATAGGGATCTTAATATTTATCTTCGGAATAACTAAAGAATTAATTTATTTATATTTACTAATTAACTCCTTCTTCTGGTATTTAAGAAGAGAAGAGTTAACTTCTAAATGATAGTTCACCCGATTTTAAAGCAGTATTGATTACTTGATATTCTTATTCTATTCGTTTATAAAATATAAAAAATATTAAATAGATAAGAATAAACAATAAAGATTTACATTCTTAATTTTTTCGATTAGTTTAGATCTAGTTGAGATTAAATTAGGTATGGTTATGTTCAGAAGTTAAGAAGCTTGATTCAATTCCTTATACTGTAAGGTGTTCTTTCTTATATTTTAAATGCTAGCATGTTTCTTAATTTTCACTTTCAAAAAACTTGTTAGTTCCTATATTAGTTTAAGGATTGACCTCATTTTCAAATAATCTTGGATTTGTTTTCACTATTTTATAAGAAAATTAAGTAAATAAATTGAAAATAATTAAATCGATTTTTTACTTAGGTAGGATGAATATAATCTAATAATTGTTTATTTTTTAATATTTAGTGGTTATTTACTAAAATTCCTTAAAATTCTTTTAGTTTTTTCCTTAGTAGATATACTTAATTAAGATTATTTTTGTTTATTGAGAATTAATTGCTTAATACAATCTAATTTCAATAGTACTTTTTTAATCATGAAATTTTTAAGGTATTAGAACAATAGTTTATTCAAAACTATTAAAACAAAGAGACCATTAAGAGCGGCAATAAAAATATGAGAAAAAGCTATAAGTTATTTATTACTAGCTTTCAAAGGTATTAAGCAAAGTACTACAGTGAAAGCGGAGAAATAAGCAGAGAGTTAATCTAATATATTTAAATCCTTAATCTTATAGGGTTAAATAATTATAGATAATATGCCATAAAGTAAGATTGTAATAGAAATTAATACAATTTTGATTTCAATCTAATCAAAGAAAGCATTCATTAATATGGTTATAAATATCTTCTCTAATATCTTCACTAATTCCCAATAGAACCAATTTTTTTTATATTCTTGATAATAAACTCCTAATATTTGAGTAGTGTTAGTTGATTCTAATGTCTTTTTATTCATAGTTATACACGTGATGATAATAACTGGTAATAAAACAACCCAAGTTATTAACAATGGGGAAATAAACTTAAGAGTATACATAATATGATCATAACTATAGCATTCATAAGAAATATTATCTAGAATATATTTAGAACCATTAATTTCTCTACAAAAAAGTAGATTTATTAATTAATTTATAATGTCAATCTAGAAGTAGATAATTAGCAAAATTATTGCAGTTGATATTTTAAATATAGGGTTATATCTATTCACACAAATTCTGATTAAGAGGACAACAATAGAATAAATCACGATACAGGCTAAGACCATGAATATTGAGTAGACTATTCGAGAGTATATTATAGGAATATTTATATCTGATTGTTGTATTAAACAATCGATATATTTTAATATTTATTTTGTTGGATATGATATTGATGATACAACTTCCATTACTTCTATTTAATTTAAAATTATACATTCAATTTATAATCTAATACTTTTAAATAAAATTACCATATTGCTCGGAAATATTGAAGGATTAAATGCAAACAATTACTTAGGCGTAGTGAATAAAAAGTTTGACAATTGGAGTAAATTGATTCTAATAACTTATATTATGGTTCAAATTAACACTTGATAATTTACTTGCTCTTGTTGATTAACTACTCAAATAGATTCTGCTCCTACTTTTAGTACCAGGATTAACACTTACCAAAAATAGAATAAAAAATACCCAAATTGCAATACCTATTGGTATCCATTTGTATTATTTATAATTATTACAACTTTCACATGTGTAACTTTTCGATTGATAATATTTTTCTCCCCAATAATAACCTTAAACCTTTTTTTAATAAATTATTTAACTTTATTACTATTTTTATAAAAAATATTTACATCGCATTCTTCACAGAGTAATCCTACATATCCTTACTTACAAATATTATCACCATATAACCCTCCTTTACAATTTTAGGGTGAGTTAGAACAAGGGATTATAGAGCTATTTCCAACACTCTATCTCCAATAGCCTTATTAAATTAAAATATCTTCACCCATATTACAAATAGCATTTTCAGGACAGGGGATACATTCGTTGTTTTAATTGATAAATTTACCATCTCCACAAATAACACATTCTATCTAACCACTAATCAGTGATTCATATTCTCCTTTTTTACAATTATTCAGTTTCACTTATATTTTGAAAGTTAAATTTTATATTTTAATATCATCTTAGTATATTTAGAAATTAATGTCTATGGTTGACCCAGGCTAGCCTAATATTTCGATACTGTTAATTGGGAATGTATTCTATCTAAAGTAGATTTCAGTATTGTTTAATTTGCTCATATAATTTCCTTATTACTATATTTGCAGTATAAGTTTGTAGCTCAAACTTTCTTAAGAGTTCAATGGAAAATAAATATCATTATTATCATCTAACATTTAGAATTAAATTAATTTTATTGCTTCACCGTTTGGAACATTATCGATCTTTAGTAGTTACTTTTCTAAAATTAAATTGAATTCTGAATTCTTTGCTTTCATGCTATCTTTGTCTTTGATTACTAAGAGAGATGGTTTTGTGAGAGTATCAGATCCAAATTAAGATGCAATATTATTCTAAAATGATGTGTCACCTTAAATGATAAAATTACTTAACTAATTTCCAATAGCTCCACCAACAATAGCTGAGTTATGTTAAAATAATGTATCTTTAAGTATAATTAGTTAGTTGTTCTACATCTAAGAATCTATATAAATTCCACCGCCTTTACCTGAAATTGATTTATTGTCAAGAACTTTACTTTTCATAATTGTCAAATTGAATCCCTAAATTGGATATAAAATAGAATTTAATAAATATTTTGATGTGAAATTTAGAAAGGAAAGTTAGTCTAAATTAATTTTAAATTAAAAAATGAAATAAAATTGAATTGAAATAAATTTTATTATTAATTATCTATCTAATTTTGCTTGGAGTATAAAATCCTTAAAAATAGTATTATTGTATTTTGAATTGATTAATAAATAACAAATTACTTATTTTTTATCAAGAGATATGTAGATAGCTCCCCCATCATATTGTGCAGTATTTTTTGTTAATTATACGTTATTTAATATGCTATCTCCTAGTATTCTAGAAGCAAATATAGCTCCTCCAAAAAAAGCCTATTTAATAAAGTTAACAAAAATTGTATTAAAGTGATATGAAAAAAAGTAAATTAATTACTTATGTATTTGTGATGCTAATACTATCTAAGTGAAATTTGCTGTAAAATAATTGGAGTGCACCACCATTGCAATTAATAGTACATTTTATATCATCAATAACTGAATCCTTTGACATTGATAATTAAGAATTGTATATCATTATTAAAGATGTACCATCTTAACTAGGTTTTTCTTCTGCTAAAATCTAAAGACTTCTCAAACTATTTTTACTTATTTGATATATTTTTTGGAAAGTACTTCCTACTATATCTATGGAGCCATAATTAACTTATATCAAACTCTTTTAGAAATCACAATGTAGAATAAAAGAATTTTAAATTTAAATTATTGCTTTTTTTGAACTGATTAATAATGGTTAGCTTTCTAATTATTCTGAAACCTTAATTTAATCTAATTACTGGATGCTTAAGAAATTAGATTTGCTAATACTAATTGTACCTGAGACAATTTAAAATAAACTAGCTATTATTTAGAAGGTATTAACATTAAAATCTATAAATGAAACTTGAGTAATATCAGTTGATATTATAGGATATAAGTCAAGTAATTAATTTTCCCTAACAGACTTTTAATTCTAAGAAAGATTATTAATGGAAAATGTTTCTGTTGATAGCATTCCTGATTTAGTAGTTATTAATCCTGAAAATGTTGTAAGTTTATTTAATGTGACTTTTTATAACTAAATTGAAGTTTAATCAGATGATAGCATAGCATATTAAGAATCTGATATATTATCTAGCTATTATTAGAAAATATCGTTGAAATTACAATTATTAATGCTTAAAGAACCAGACTTTGTTTACATTAAACCAGAATAAAAGTCCACTGTTGTTAGATTTAAATTTTGTAAAATAGAAGTTGTGGAATCAGAAATAAATAATAATGGTAAAAGTTCATTGGCATTTGAAATATCCCACAATTCCTTTTGTTAAGTTAAATCTTTAATTTTTATAGTATCTAATGATATAGATCCATACTTAGTAGAAATAAAACTTTATTATGTCTAAATAGTTGTAAAATTAACTTATTTAATATTTATTATTGTCCTTTCAGATATTATTAATAGAGGAGATAATAATAATTTGCCTTGATTACCGTTTTATAATTTTTATTTTTGAGTTATTTAATCAAATTAGCTTATTGTAATGTCTAATTAGCCAGATTTAGAAGATAATAGATTTTCTAATGATTTAATTTATCTTAGGGTTATATTTGTTAGTTGAATTTTAGCTAATTCTGAGTATAGTAAAAGAGGTTATTAAATAGTAGATAATTATTAGGTATTCTTTTTCTAATTTTAATTTATATCAATAAAGTTAACTGCCTCTAAATTGAATGCAGCAGATTTAGAATAAAACAGTCCTGAGAAAGTATTTATTGTTGTTACATTAATTTATGTTAACTTAACAGATGTTTGGTCAGAATGGATTAAAATTGCAGAGTTATCATCAATATTATCCAATTCATTCTATGTTATATTGTAAAAATTAGTATTAGTTATTTCCAAGCTCCCTGATTTTGCAACCATCAAACCTGAATATGTTGTTACATTTGCCATTTAGAATGTTTTAAAATTAATTAATGTTGAATCAGAGTTCAATAGCAAGGGATAAATATCTGTAAAATCAATAACATCCCATTTATCTTTTTTCTATACTATTTCTAAGATATTAATAGTATCCCATATTAGAGATCCATACTTTGTTGATAATAGACCTTATTAAGATGTTATTTAAGTTAAATTCACTTATAAAAAATTAACTACTGTTTACTCAGCTTGTAAGAATAATGGAGATATGTGATCACTTTATTGTTAATCTAATTGCTGTATTTCTGTAAATGAATTTTAAGTTAACAATAAATTTCCCGATTTTGTTGAAAAAATACTGCCTAAAGATTTCACTCTAGAAAACGTTAATTTAGTTAATATGATTTTTGTTAATTCAGAGACTAGGAAACTAGGTTATTGAACTTTATTATAGGTACTCTATTTTTACTCCAATTCAATTATATTACTGGAATCATAAGAGAAACTTCCACTTTTCAAATTTATTAGAGAATTTAATGGATATATTTTAGTAAATTATGTTTCAGAAAAAGTTATTGTAGTAGTGTCAGAATTAATTATAAGAGGATAAATTAAAATAGATCTAAATTCATTACTATTGTCAATTTATGTTTACTGGATATTAGAGAAATTGCTCTTATATAATTTAGCTTAGCCATTTTTAGTTGAAATAAGACATGAATAAGCAGATAAATCTGTTGAGCTTAAACTCTACATGGTCAAATCAGATTAATCAGAATTAATCAACAATGGAAGAATTTCATTTAAGTTTTTACTGTTATTCTATTATGAATTAATAAAATTAATCTTTTAAACATTAATGGTAGATGACTTAAAGCTAAGAAAAGTTGAGAAAGTATTTATTTTAGTAGCATTGAAGTCCTCAATAGTTACTGTACCTTATTCTTATTCTAAATATAAACCATTACTTATAGTAACTTACTTATCATACAACTGTTAAGTGATGTTATTTATATTGTTTCTTTAAATTGTAGTAACCCCTTATTTAGCTGATATTAGCACACTGTTTGTAGTTGCATTTACTATATCTAGTTAAATTAAATTCAAATTAGTTTAATCTGATTATATAACAAAAGGAAGAAGCTAATTATTAGAAAAAGTATTAATTTATGTAATGTTTGACATTTTAACGATATTAATGTTAAGATCACCCGATTTGAGATTTATCATGCTCGAATATATTTTAACATCAACATAATTAATATTTTGTTAGTTTATCAAAGATTTTTCTGAATTTAATATGATTCCACTAACACTGATTTGATTATTTAATTAGAAGATTTATTAAAAATTGCATTTTATCAAATCTAAGCTACCCTATTTCATAGTAATTATATTCGCATTTGTAACCATTTAAATGAAATCAACACTTGTTATAGATAGTTTAGATGAATCAGAATTTATAATTAAAGATTAAATACTATCTGTATTTTATTATGTAATATCTTAAATAGTACTTTCAGTAATCTATAAATTTCCTTAAATTATATTAAATAGAGGATGTGCTAAAGTCATTCCAGAGATATTTATTGTTTATAATATCGATTTAGTTTTAAAGCTATTGATAATTAAAGCATTTTAATATTAATTACTTACTATTTTTTATTTAATTTGATTAGTATTTAAAATACTAATTGTAACCTCTGAATTTTTACTATTTATCAATCCAGAATATTGGTTTTATTGTAATGAAATATAGTTCTGATGAACTATTGAATTAGAGGTAAATTATTCACTCAGTAAATCAACACTTGTAAATTTTAAATTTGTCAAGTAAACATTTATAAAATAGCCATAATTTATGCCCATTATATTTGATAAGATACTGTTTATAAAAGATACTTTATGGGCTATTTAATCTCCTTGCTTCATTGAGTACCTTTGTTTGTAAAATAAATATAATTTTTATGAATGATAAAATTATGATTAAGCGAATTTACTCTATTTGAATAGAAGCTTTAGATTCTTATAACGTATATATGTTATAAAAGTTACATTTTGTACAAGAAAAATCTATAGTAGCTAGATTAGTATTGATATACAAAGCCCCTCCGTCATAGGAATAGCCCTCTGAAAAGCTAACATCTGTAAATTACACTAATAAATTGGAACTTAAAGAATTTAAATATATAAATGAGCCTTTATTAGCATTAGATTGGGTAAATGTTGAAAGGTTAATTATTAAAGAATTTAATTTTAAATTCATGAATCCTCCATTGTTTTATAATATAGATAGACCTGCCTTATCATTTTAATCAACATTATAAAAAGAGGCCTTAGTAGAGGTAATATTGTAAATGTTCAACTTATCTCCAATTAGATAAATAAAATTGTATAATGAATTGCTGTAAGCATTTTTGAAAGTAGAATTATTTAGATTAATAACCCCCAAACTATTCTCTAGCCAGACCGCACTAGAAGAGGAAGCTAATATAGTTTAATCTTCATTCAAAGAATTATCATAAAATTAACAATCATTAAAATTTAAAGTAGCCACAATATTAGTGTATATAATTCTTAAAGGACTTGTATAACCACTAGTTGAAGTTAAACTTAAAGATGAGAATATAGCTTATTATAGGTTTAAAACTGGCTTTAATTATTATGTATTTTCTATTTAAATTAAGGATGAGTTAATTGTTTATCTATTTTATACTTTTATATTAGTTATTGATACTGTAGCAATTTCAGATAATCTAAAACATGGAGCAGTATTTTAAATTGGTTGATTGGTTGTATAAATTTAATCATTAACACATTAAAAAGTATTTATTTATACTGACGATGACTAAGCAATAACCCCAAGAGAAATATCAAAATGATTAAGTAAATTAATTTGATTTAAAGTCACAGAAGATAAAGTGTCAACACTAATAAGATTAGAAACTTTAATATCATCTAGAGCTGACTAAGTTAATTTATTATTAATAAAATCTACTAACAAAAGTGATAAAGTATGTTATATTGTTGATTGAGCAACATAGTGAGAATAGAAGAATATATACTAACCTTTAACTTTAAAATTATTATCCTTGACTAATCCTGAAGTAAAATTTGAATAATATAATAAGCTATCAGAATCACGGCTCTAAGAGAAAATAACCTTAGAACAAAATGAATTTCCACTTATTTCAAAATTTGTAATTTTTAAATATCCTGCATTTATTAATGATACAGTTGTACTTGATTATTTATCAGTTGAGCAAATATTATTTAGAATATTCAATCTAACTATATCTAAATTAGTTTAGGCTTAACTCTTAATTATAGAGAAGCTACTGCCAAGAGTTGAACTGCTTACTGTTAAATCACTAATTGATATCTATCAAAATATATTGAAAATATTTTTTTAAAATAATAAAATAAATTCTTTACTTAATCAACTAAAGTTGCAGATATGAAGGCTGAATAGTTCGTTAAATCAGAATTTGCGATAGTGAATTTTTTAATTGTTAATAAAGGGGTAGATGAAATTGTTATGAAGGAGCAACTCTTATTTGTTGTTTTAGGATTATTAATAATTGAAACATTATTAAGTATTACACCATTAGGTATATTGATAAATTAAATTCCACAAGCTGAAGTATCTTAAATAGAATCATCATATTGTATTGAAACATTATCTATCAAAATTGATAGATATTAACTAAACAATTATTAATTTAATGCTTTGAAAATTGCTTAACCTGTTGTCTGTGTACTCTTGATTGTTAAATCTATTGAATTCTTTTTGGAATACAAGGAATCTACTAGTGGTTAAAGATTTATAGGATCTACAATAAAACTAACCTTCATATTGTTTGATCCTTATATAATATTTTTTGTATATTGTTGCTATTTTTTAATAAATTACATTTGAATATTAAAAAATCGCAAAAATTTCTCATTTTGTATTTTGTGTATAAAGGAAAAAGAAAAATTCATTTTCAAAAATTCCAATATTACTTTTCATAAATTTAATATAAATAATTACTCTTAAAACAGAATTGATAATGCTAGGGGCAGTCGTGAATGGCTTATTAATAGATCCATCTCCATAAAATTTAGAAGAATAAATAGCATTATTGAAGGTAAAATAAGTTGTTTAAGTGCACTATTTGCAATTGTCAGGATTGTCAATACAACCTTTAAGAGAATAGAATATATTACTGTAAGCGAATTAAATCCATAATAAATTGTCTTTGAGCATTTCATACCCAATTATATTATTATCTTTAATATTTCCTCCATTGATCTAATAAATCAATTCAAATAATTTAGTGTTTGAATTAAATTTTGAAATGTATGTGCTTCCAATTTTGGGGTCTCCAAATATTAAAATTCCTAAATCTTCTTAGGATTTAATTACAAGTGGGTTTGAAGTTAACTGGTAAATAACTTAAACAGTTTTAGTACTTAAATTTACACTTAATAGATTATAATCATTACAAGCAATAATCAAATATTTATCAGTTGAACTTTTAAATAACTGACCTATATCTGAACCTTTACATGCTTAACCTTATAATTAATTTATAGTATTTAAAAATAATAAAAATAAGTTAATTAAATTTTATACTTACTGATAACAAATGATGTCTTCAAAATCTTAGTGTTAAAATCCCATATATAAACTTTGCCTAGAAGATCAATACCAATAATTTCTATATCCGTGCTTGAGTTAATGGAAACCAATGCAAATGCTGATTAATTTTAATCATCAGTTGTATCAGTTTTCAGATAAGTCACAGAAGGTGTTGTTGTTTCAAATATAGCAAATAAATATTTATCAGTAGTTAATTTTTTAGGAAAACCAAAAACTACATAAATGGTGTCAACAATAAAGAATGGATCTAAGGTTAAGCTGATATTTTACCAATAAAGATAATTCGAAATATTTAATTTTATATCCTTATTATTAATTAGAAAAATCTAAATAAGTAAATTAAGTAAAATAAAAAAATATACTTTATAAGCCTAAGTAATTGGATATAATTAAGTTGTTGTAATATTTTGCTAGACAGTGTCATTCCCAATTCTAAAGAATAAGCACTCATCACAATTTTTAACTTTAAGGATACTATTTAATTAGTTTCTTACATTAAGAATTTTTGCAGGCTTTTATGTTGTATATTATTTTGATATATTATCTTTTTAAATTAATGTAAGAGCACTATTTAAATAAAATGCAAAGTATTCTACTCCATTCCCAGAATAAATGAATCTTTTTTAAATACTAGTGGCAGGAAAATCTAATATTATGTAAAAATAAAGGTTAGATATAATTTAATTTAATAATATTTTACATAACTATTATTAAATTGTATCATCCTAAAAGTTATAGAGTGTCACATAAGTAACTGAGTTGAAAATTAAATATAAGTTATTATTGTCTCTTAGCCATTCAGAAGCACTAGTTGCTTAAGTATTTAGAATATTTGTTAAAGGTGATAGAGTGAAATCATCTTAGACTTCAAATCTTAATACATATGGTTAAGCTGCATAACCGCAGTATAAATAAGGTCTTTTAAGTCCTGCTACTGTTTTGTAAACGAACATCACATTATCAAACTATTATAAAGTGTTGCCATTAAAACCTAAATTGTCTATCATATTTATTTATTTAGAAATATAAATCATTATTTTGTTTATTTTTTTCATACTTAAAAATAGATTATTTACTAACTTTAGAAATTTGTGCATAATTTTTAGCAGTCATATTAAGCACTCTTGTAGCAAAAATTTCAAAACGAACCCCTCCAACGAAAAAAAAAATGTCTTAATCTGGATGTTTATCGAATCTACGAAGAGGATCAGAAGATGTTTTGGTAGCTAGTTATTTATAAATAAATTAGTGAGCGATTATTTAATTATTTCAAAAGTTAAGCTACTGTTGGTAATAATGTTATTGTACACATTTTAAAGATTACTCAAATTAATTGTCCAAGAGTAAATTCCAATTGAACAAGAAGTCATAATAATAGTCTCAGTGTTTTTGAGTGCATAGAATCTAGAGTAAAATTAATTGAGCAGATTCTTGTGATAAGGATAATTATCTAGGGTTTGAGCTATTTTCATGTTTTGAACATCAAATATTAATAAAACATTTTGGTAGAGTGTAAGTATAGAGTAAAATGTTCCTGGTATAAACTAAATATCAACAATTTTTTCAATATAAACAGTTGCAGTAGTTTGTAAAGTGAACGTCTCTGCTACGATTAAATGGGTACTATTACTCATTACTAATTTATCTATTGTGTCAATATAATTTACACTTTTAATTGGAGAACTAGCTAAAATAATTTAAATAAGAAATTAAAATAAACAGTAATTGCATAGGTAAGGAAATAAAAAGGTAAATAAAGGAAATTAGATATTGCTAATTTGAGGATTGAGTGTTTATATATCTAATTAAATAATATTAAATTCTTACTGTATATTATGTTTATAATTTCTCCAGAAGGAGTTTGCATATCATTGTAATAAAAAATTGAGTAAGTAGGATTCGTGATTAGTTATGCATTTATTATTTAAATACTAGAATTTCCGATTTATACTAAGCTTGTTATATTCATTCCTTCGAAGGACCGCAAATCTATGGTTATTGGAAAATAAAAAACATTAATTAAGGGAATATATTGATTGTATTGTTGTTTAAGATATGCAAATTAATAATAAATATACTATGGTAGTTTTATAGGGTAGGACATTCTACAGCTTTAGAAATTTAAAATTAATGAGAGATGAATATGTATATTGCTATTGCTAATTTATACACTCTCATTTTGAAATACATTTTAATTATTAATACTTGCTTTTTTTGTAATACTTTCTTACTTTAAGAATCCTCTATTAATCTTTTCTATCGTTATTATTGATATTCTTGGTTGGATCTAAGGCTAATCTATTAAAAATCTAAAAGAAATTTTATCAATTTCTTTGATTTCCTTATATTCACGCTCCTTATGCATAATCTACAAATTAACCTCTAGTTGTTATGAATAAAATTCAAAACATTAAAACTCCATTCATTTCTTTTCAGATTTGAGGACCATCAGAATTTTGTTATACTTAACTAATTTATTTATTTTTAAAATACTATTACTTATTATGCTTTTTTAGATTCACTATTTTTATCCATAAAAAATAGTTTCTTCTTATATCTTTCAAGTAATTTTTGTGTTGCAACTTTGAAAAAAAGAAAGTTTAAATAACTTTATTATGGTTACAAATAAATTTTTTATCACACATTTCTAAATTTTGGATTTGTTATACTACCAACCAAGCTTATAAAAGTTTTATAAAAATTATTTTATACATTTTTGGATATTAAATATTTTAAATAAGTTTAAAAAAATGTAAAAAATAATAAAAATACTTTAAATAAAGAATTTAAATAATAGAAATAGAATATGAGTGTCTGCTCATATCCATTGATTTAAATATTAGAATTGTATAAAATTAAAGTAAGCTTCTTCATTTCCAAAATAAATAATTTTTAAAATAAAAATAATATTTTACTATTTTTACAATATCATGAAAAATAATTATATGATTTTGTTAGAAAACAAGAACACAATTATAGGTTTCAATACCTAAAATTACTTATTGTCTTATTAGAATTTAATATTCTTCACTCTTCTATTAAAATAAAATGGTAAATATTTTGTAATAAATTTAAAATCATTTATCAAATTATCCTAAGAGCTGTTATGCCATTTTAATAAAGTTTTAATAGAATAATATTTGCATGGTTAAATCTTGTTTACTACATTCAACCAATTTATTTCCACATTTAATAAATAATTTTTAGGAATTTTGAGAAGTTACTTAATTTTAATTATTTCTTGTGGACAAACCAATTTCTAAAAATATTGATTTTAATTATTTTAAATCTACTCTGATCAAATTATTTTCTCAAAAAACCAAGTTCTATTTTCATAAATAGACATGTTTTAAATTTCTCTCATAATAAAATCTTTAATACTAAAGTTTATAATAATTGCTTTTTCTATTACTAACCTTAAGAAAATATTTAGTTTATTTAAATTTGAAATATAAGTAAAGAACTATTTTTAGGTAATTAGGCAAATATTATTTTTAGTTAATGATTTCATTTAATTCTCAAAGAAATTAGTTAAATCATAGATTTTGTGAGAAGAAATTAATATAAGCAAAATAACAGTAATTTAAAAACTCAGTTTCTATGATGAGTAAATAGAATTTAAATTTATTTATAGAAAGAAGAGAGAATATTATTTTGAATGAATGCAAATTAAATTATTAATTTGAGATTATGATGATTTCTGTTAAGGTGGAGATATCCACCTGATAATAAAAAAAAAAATCTGTAGAAAAATCGATTTGCTAAAGCTTTTGTAAGTTTTACATCATAATCTTGCTTACTTTTTGCAAATAGGAAAAGAATCATTAAATTTGATTTCTATTTTGTATTTTACTTCATAATTATTAAGTAGAAAAATAAAATAAACTTGTTAATTAGCTTTTACAAAGGTAATCAAAATATACTTATGAAGAATTCCCTCTTTTTAATAGTAGCCTTTGTTATTGCAAGCTTAAGCCTTGCCTTAAATGATGATATGATACATGTTCATATGATTCCACATTCTCATGATGACTATGGATGGATTTTTAGTGTTGATTAGTATTATAATGACTCAAGTCCTTTTTCTGGCTAAGGAGGTATGCATTATGATTAATAACCATAAACATCTTAAATTTAAACAACAATATAGTTTTAAATAATACCAATTCTTTAATTATTTTATAAATCAAAATTATAGCTGTCAAGGACATTTTGAATTCAGTATTTAGAGAAGTTTAGAAGGATCCAAACAGAAAGTTCGTTTAAGTTGAAGTAGGCTTCCTTAATATGTGGTGGTAAACTAAAACTGAAATTGAAAAGTAGTAATACAAAAAGCTTATCGAAACTGGTTAAATTGAAATTATTAATGGAGGGTGGACTATGCATGATGAAGCTACTCCCTATTTTGAAGATTTAATTGAAAATATGACCGTTGGCCATCTTTGGGTTAAAGATAACTTAGGAGTGATCCCCACTGTTGGCTGGTAACTTGATCCTTTTGGACATTAATCCACAAATGCTGCATTATACAGCTAAATGGGTTTTAATGGTTAATGGTTCGCAAGAATTGATTATTAAGATTTCGATTAGAGAAAATAAAAGAAAGCTTTGGAGATGATTTGGTCACCTTAATAGAATTCCGGTGATGAAAACTACATCTTTTCTGCTGTAAACTACCAACATTATTCTCCACCTAAAGGTATTATTATTAAAAAAAAGTGTGTTATTTTCGAATTTCTTTTACATTCAGATGATAGATATAACTACAAACTTAGCTTTTTATTAACTTAGAAAAATACCAAAGCAGTTTTTATATTATTCAAAATCGACAATCAAATGAAAATTCTACCACATAATTTTTTCATCTCCTTATATTAATAATTCTTTAAAATTTAGAATTTTATTTCGAAAATGGTGAAATGATTACATCCTCAAATTTAAGTTCTAAATCTGAAAAGTTTGTAAAGTACTTCAAGGAAATGAGTAAAGTTTATAGAAGCAATCACCTCCTTCACACTATGGGAGAAGACTTTGCTTATAGCAGAGCAAATATGTGGTATGACTCAATGGATTAACTTATTAATTATATCAACTCTCGCAGTGAATAGTATGGAATGAAAATCCTCTACTCTACTCCATCTCTTTACCTTTCAGAAATCAATAAATAAAATAACTAATACCCTATTAACAAATTTGATTTCTTCCCTTACGCTGATTAAAAGGGAGCCTACTGGACAGGGTACTTTACCTCTCGTCCAGCAGTAAAGGGATTTACTAAAGATTCTGGTAGATATTTATAAGCTATTAGAAATATTTTTGCAGTAGAAAATATGCTCTAAATATCAAAATCTTTCTAATAGAATTTCAAAAACTACATTTAAGCTCTTGAGAATTTTGAGCAGGTAACTTTGTTATTTTATTAAAAATTAAACTGAAACAAAAGATAAATCAAACCGACTCGATTTTTAATCCGTTTACTTATGAAATTGAGTGGTAATAAAAATTAATGGGTAAATTTATGGTAAATAAATAATAATTAAATAAAAATAAAAGTGTAATCACACACTCACTTCAAATCAAAAAAATACTTAATTATAAATTAACCTTTACTAGAATTATTTTATTTTAAACAATAATTATAGTATTCATAAAAATAGAATAATTTACATGATATATCAATCAAATCATTATTTAGTATTAAAATATTTATTATTAATTTAATTTTTTATTAGTAAGTCGCTATGATGATGCATCACGATGCAGTAACAGGAACTGAAAGATAAGCAGTGGTAACAGATTATATCAAAAGATTAAATGGTGGTTATGATAAGATAAGAAACCATTTACATCCTTTACTCTCTGAATACACTGAGAAATAATTAAATGAAAACAATATCAATTATAATTAATGCAATTGGAATGCTACTATTACTTAATGTTCTATTACCTAAGAGCAGCTTTCAAATGGCAGTACAGTTTTAATAATGATCCATAACCCTTCAGTTGCTAAATCTCAACTCACTAGAATTAAAGTACCTTCTAAGTCATTCACCCTCTTTAATAGTGCTAACACCTAAATAACAAGTAATATAATTTATTCAATATATCCCATTTTTAAATTTAGTTAAATAAAAATTGTAAGCCTTTAATCTCAGATTTATTTATTTGGAAAGTTGAAAGTGATGAATAAAATTAAAAATAATGAATTATATTGATATTTTCAGCTAAAAATAAAACTTAATTTTTAATTTACCTATATTTATTAATAAATTAGCTGATATTATTTGCCCTCTCCCAGATGCATCAGATTGTGATTTATATTTCATCGATAATTTTGAAGCATATTCGTTCTAATACTATAAAATTACTGCTAATACCATTAATGATTCTATTGTGAAACCTCTTTAATAAAAAAAATCATCAGATTTTATAAAGGTAGAACTAAGTGATGTTGCTAGTTTAAATATTCAAAAAAGCACTTGCAAATTCACCTATTAAATCTGGAAGTAATAGAAAGATGACTACATTAAATCATTTATATTATCCTCATTTAATTTCTAACTTTAATACAACTATTACACTGCTAAAGATTAAACTGGAACTTAAGTTTCTGGTGCTTATATCTTTAGGCCTAATGAAGAAAAGAGCATGCCTTACTCTTCTATTTAATAAATCGTATGAAAATCTTAAATTTTATGAGAATGTAAATTATATTATTTTAAATAAAAGAATGTTTACAAGGGAAAATTAGTCACTGTAATCACTTTAATAGGAACTAAGACTACTACTCAATTGAGAGTCCAGAATTAATAAGCCTAAAGCATATTTGAAATCGAAACATTTGTCCACTCAATTGATGTTAATGATTCTAAAGGAAAAGAAGTTGTCTTGTTAATTAACACTGATATTTAGAATGATGGAAAATTCTTTACAGACTCTAATGGTTTAGAATTATAAGAAAGATAAGTAAACTTCAGACCTACATGGAATCTTGAAGTAAATCTATTAATGATAGAGAACAAATACAGTTCTTATAAACAATATTTTATTTAAAATAATTAGGTAAATGAAAAAGTAAGTGGTAATTACTATCCTATCGGTGCTATGATTAGCATCTAAGATAAGAATACTAAACAAAGAGTTTCCTTAGTTAATGATAGATCGCAAGGTGGTACTTCTTTAAATTAAGGTTAAATTGAAATTATGATACATAGAAGGTAATAGTTTAGTTATCAATGAATTTTAAAAATTACAATTTATTTTTTTTAACAGACTCTTAAAGGATGATCAAAGAGGTGTCTCTGAAGCTTTAAATGAAAGGGATGATATTAATGGAAATCTAGGTCTATAATAGAAAGTTAGACATTATCTTGTCTTTGAAAATGAGGGAGAATAGATTGCTAGATTAGTATAAAATTAATTAGATTCTGCTCCTTAAATATTCATTTCCAAAACAGGATCTCCCAAATTCAATTAAGTTAATGATCAAAAATTATTTAAAGATTCTCCTCTTTTATCTAATAAAAATCCATACTTGAGAGTATACTTTAGAACTTTCTAGGATTACTATACTTTGAGACTCTACAATATAAATGATATAAATGATGCTGAATTTAAATTATCTTCAAATTACAAAATTCTTGATGAACTTACTTTAACAGCTAACTAAAGTAAATAATCTTGGAGTTAAAATAGATATAAATGGAAATCTGATTCTGGAAAGGAATTCACACCAACTGGTTAACCAGATTTACAAAAAGAAATAGGTAAATTTTTTAATTCAAATTTTTAATTAACATTTATAATATTAATAAACTTAATAGAAACTAACACAATTAAGATCAAGCCTTTACAATTAAGAGTATTTAAAGTTATTCAAGTCAAATGAGTAGAATAATTAAATTATTATAAATACTACTACCTTTTGTCTATATGTTAACATTATATCTTAACAAATTTAATAATAATTTTTTATAAAATAATTAGTTTCTCTCAATAATAAAATAATATCAATTTCTCTAAGTTTCAAGCTTCAATAATATTTAATAAGTACTAATTATAAATTAATAAGAAGAAAAGAATTAACTTATATTTTTCGCTTTAACTAAAAGAATAATTTTTATTTCTTCTTAATTAATTTATTATTTAAAATCATTCCTTTATTAATAATAATTTTATTAGAGCAACATCTATTTTAAAGCTAACACTATCATAATAAATTAAAAGGTAGAATATTGGAACCATATTTAATAATTTAAAAAACGAATAATCTTAATTAATTGATATTTCTACATAAAAGTTGTACCAACCACTCCCTTTAAAATTTAATAGATTTTCTTCTAATTATTTATAGCTACCTACTCATTCTTTGATTAAACAAAGATTTTACTTATTTTAATCAGTTTTTAAGTATTTTACATTAAAAACATAGGATTTTTAATTAAATCAAAAACAGAAAAGACATTATCTTTCATAAAAATAACAATTTAAACATGAGGATTTTAGTTTAGTTAATTGCTATCTGTTTGATAGCTAATTATTGTATTGGAGTGGAGTCTGATTTGATTTATATCCACTTAATTCCTCACTCCCACGATGACTATGGATGGATATTTACTATTGATTAATATTATAATAATCCAAGTCCTTTCGCTGGCTAAGGAAGTAAGAAAGAATTTATTTATAACTTTAGAATAGTTATTATATTTAATTACATTAAAATATATATTATTAATACATATTCAAGGTGTCAAAAATGTAATAAATTCTGTTTGTTATGAGCTAATGAAGAATCCAGAAAGGAAGTTCGTTTAAGTAGAAATTGGGTTTCTGAATATGTGGTGGGAATCTAAAAGCGAAGATAAAAGAGAAGTATACAGAAATTTAGTAAAAAATGGGTAAATCGAAATTGTTAATGGCGGATGGGTAATGCATGATGAAGCTACTCCTTATTTTGAAGACATAATCGATTAAATGACTGTTGGTCATCTTTGGCTTAAAGAAAATTTAGGAGTTATTCCTACTGTTGGGTGGTAACTAGATCCTTTTGGACATCAATCCTCAAATGCTGCTTTATATAGTTAAATGGGGTTCAATGGATAATGGTTTGCTAGAATTGATTATCAAGACAAAGAAAAAAGAAAATCCGAAAAGTCATTAGAAATGATATGGTAGCCATAATAGAATTCTGGAGATCTTAATTATATTTTTTCAGCTGTAAATTATGCTCATTACTCAGCACCTAAAGGTAATTAATTTTATATGTATTTAATCATTATAAATTGTATAAAATTAATGGAATAATAGGTTGCTAACTTTTAAAAAAAATATAGTATATTATAATACCTTATAAATAAAAATAGATTTTAATTTTGAAGCTGGTGGTTAAAATGCATAAGTTAATGAATATAATATTTAAGATAAAGCTGATCAATTTGTGTAATACTTTAAAGAGATGAGAGATAATTATAGGACTAATCATTTACTTCATACTATGGGAGAAGACTTTGCATACAGTAGAGCCGATTTATGGTATGATAATATAGACTAATTAATAGAGTATATAAATTCTAAGAGTGAAGAGTATGGTATGAAAATACTTTACTCCACACCATCGATATACCTTGACTAAATTAACAAGTTAGATTAATAGTTCCCAGTCAATAAATATGATTTTTTACCTTATGCTGATGTAAAATATGGATATTGGACTGGTTACTTTACTTCACGTCCAGCTATAAAAGGATTCACTAAGGATACAGGCAGATATTTATAAGCTATAAGAAATATTTTTGCAGTAGAAAATATGCAGAAAAGATCTTAGAATTTTTAGATTAAATATAAAGCTTTCCAAAAAGATCTTGAATATTTTGAACAGGTAAAGGATACATTAATTTACTTTAAAGTATTAAATTTACTGTAAATATGATTATATCATCTTAAATAAAAAAAATTACTAGTTTAAATTCTAAAAATAATAAAAAAATTAATTAAACTAATAGCAAATGGCAACAATGATGCATCATGATGCTATTACAGGAACAGAAAAATAAGTTGTTGCAAATGATTATGTAAAAAGATTAAATGATGGATATGAAAGGATAAGAAGTCACTTACACCCTTTATTAAGAGATTATTCAAAGGATGATATAAGAGAATATAACATTGATTATGTTTAATGTAATTGGAATGCAACTATTTCTTAATGTTCAATTACATACGAAGAGCTTTCATAAGGCAAGCCAGTACTTTTAATGATCTACAATCCTTCTGTAGAAAGAACATAACTTACGAGAATAAAAGTACCCTCATCTATTTATAAAATTATAGATAAATAAAATAAAGAAATTTAAAGTAATCCTTCATTAATCTTTAATATTTTACTTAAATATCATTTAAATAGGTTATTTATTTTGAGAAATAATTACAATTTTTCTAAATAAATAATGAACTTTAATTTAAAGACTGACATACTTTAAAAATTAATCTTAAAAAATTTAGTTGACATAATTTGCCCAAATCCAACTGACAGTGGAGATTGTGATTTATATTTCATTGATAACTTTAAGGGATATTCATATCAATATTATAAAATTATACCAAATATTGGCACTGAGCCAATTTAATTTAAGCAATTAGAATAGGATATTGAAGATTTTAAATTAAACGATTAATCATCTTTAAAGATTGATAAAAATAATTGCTAATTTGAATACTAAATTTTAAGATAATCCAAGAGCAATTATTTAAATTCATTAAAATAAGAAAAATATAGCTTTTAAATAAAGTATAATTACTATACCAGTTTAGAAACAGATAAAGAAGAGCCTGATTCTGGCGCTTACATATTTAGACCTAATGAATAATAAAGCCAAGAATACTCTAATATTTAAGAAATAGTAATATTAATTATTAATGCAAATTTGATATTTAACGATAATCAATTAATATAGATAGTTTTCTAGGGATAATTAGTAACAGTAGTTGTATTAAAAGGTGATAAAACAACCTCATAATTAATAATATAGAATCAATCTATTTAGAATGTTTTTTAAATAGAGACTTTTGTTCATTCAATAAGTGTTAGTGATAATAAAGGAAAGGAAATTGTTTTGGTTATTAATACAGACATTAAAAATAATGGTAGGTTTTTCACTGATTCGAATGGTTTAGAGTTGTAAGAAAGAAAGGTCAATTAAAGGCCAACTTGGGATTTAGAAGTAAATTTTTTGTAATATTATTGGATTACTGGAATTTAACATATTTGATAGGTTAATTAAGCTGTCAGTGGAAATTACTACCCTATAGGAGCAATGATTACCATATAAGACATCAATTCAAAGTAGAGAGTATCTGTAGTTAATGATAGATCATAAGGTGGTACTTCATTAAAGGATGGTTAGATAGAGATTATGATTCATAGAAGGTATTCTTTATTTAATTCTATTAAATAAAATATAGGCTATAAAGAATTTATCAAGATTCTAATCTATTTACATATTTTATTTCACTATCTTTAATAAAAGATTTATCTTAAAATATATTTGAAAATTAATAAATATTTAAAATACCAAGACTATTAAAGGATGATGCTAGAGGAGTAGGAGAAAGTTTAAGTGAAAAAGATGAACTAGATCCAAATGTTGGGTTGACATAAAAAGTTAGACATTATCTTATTTTTGAAAATGAAAAGGAATAGATTGCAAGATTAGTTTAGAACTAGTTAGATTCTTTTAATTAGATATTCTTTGCAAAAACTATTTCATCAGAATTCAAATAACTAGATGAAAATGAGGAAAATTAAGTGTCTCCTTTACTATAAAATAAGAACCCATATTTAAGAGTTTACTTGAGAGATTTTTCCGATTATTATACATTGAGACTCTATAATATTAATGATAATGACAGTGCAGAATTTTCTTTATCTTAGAATTTCAAAATCGTAGAAGAACTAACTTTAACTGCTAATTAAAGCAAGGAAGGCTGGGAAAAATAAAGATTAAAATGGAAAGGAGAAGACGGTAAGGTATACTAGCCACAATAATAACCTGATGATTAATTAGAAACATGTAAATTATTATTAAATATTAGTATTTTTTGAATATTATTTGTTTTATAAATATTTTTACACTTATTTAGAAGAATTTTCAGCTATTTAAACGAATAAGAAGAATTTGAGAAAGCGCAGCTTAATAGGATAGGATTACCAAAACTCTATTTAACCTGAATATGAGTAGGAAACAGGTAAATTAATATCTCTTAATTTGAAAATTTGTTTATTATCCTAAATTAAAAAAGTAGATTCAAGTAAGATCAAAATCAAACCTTTGTAATTAAGAGTGTTTAAGATTGTATAGGCTTGATTACTGTATACAATCCACTATAAATAATACCTAATTCCTTATTTAAAGAGAATTGCTTACAAATTCAGTTAATATAATTTTAATAATTTATATTTATTTATATTTCTGTATATAGTTTCTATTTATTTTAGCCTTCTCTTTTTAACTGATAATCATATATTCAAATAAATTACTTACTCCCATCAGATATTTAATTTCTTATTACCTATTTACATAAGTAAATTTAAAAAAATTAGGAAGGTTTCATATGAATTATAATAAATTTGTTAAGTAATTAAAATTTTTTGAAGAAATTGCAATAAAATAAAAGTATCTTTAGTAAGTTTTTGTAAATTGTTACTTTGGTTAAATTTATATTCATTAAAAGAAAATATAAGTTTGGATAGGATGATAAAATTAAAATCTAATCAGATTTCTGTTTTGAGTAAACCTTTAAAATTGTGAAAATTAACAAAATCTGGAGGATTTTATTGATAGAATA
The DNA here is from genome assembly GCA_000260095.1 of Tetrahymena borealis. Classification (NCBI taxonomy): domain Eukaryota; phylum Ciliophora; class Oligohymenophorea; order Hymenostomatida; family Tetrahymenidae; genus Tetrahymena; species Tetrahymena borealis. The sequence continues at coordinate 953,967 of JH651236.1, read as the reverse complement.
TTTAGATAAAAGAAATAGCATTTCCTTAGAAGATTTTGAATTAAATAAAGGAATTATGATTTATAAAATAAATATTAAGAAAGAAAGAAAGTAAGTAAGTAAATTATCATAATAGTTCTATAAACTCAATATCTAAAAAGTTTCAAATCAAATGTTAACAAAATTAAATCGAAAAAAAAAGGAAAAAGATATAAATATCTATAAAAAAAGAGATCTGATAATCCTAAATGATTCCAAACTTTTTATATATATTATTCCTAATAATATATTATATACAATGCAAGGATGAACTCTTATATGTTCATTTAATTCCACATTCTCACGATGACTATGGGTGGCTTTATACCATAGATGAATATTTCAGCTCTAAAATTATCTAATTTGGTCAAGAATATGGAAGTAAAGACAAAGTCTATTTTACCAAGATTCATATATATTAAATCCTTTTATATAATAAAAGATGTGAAAAATATATTGAATTCTGTGTTTTAAGAAATATAAAAGAACCCTGATAGAAAGTTCATATAAGTTGAAATTGGGTTTTTAAGTATGTGGTGGGATATATAAACAGAGGAAGTTCGCGAAAAATATAAGGAGCTGGTTTAGAAAGGTTAGATTGAAATCGTCAATGGAGGATGGACTATGCATGACGAAGCAACACCTTACTTTGAAGATATGATTGATTAAATGACTGTAGGACACAAATGGGTTAAAGACAAATTAGGAGTGGTTCCAACAATAGGATGGCAAATTGATCCATTTGGCCACCAATCTACCAATGCAGCTTTATTTAGTTAAATGGGATTCAATGGATAATGGTTTGCTAGAATAGATTACTAAGATTTTAGGATTAGAAAATCAACAAGAAAGCTGGAAATGATATGGTAGCCTTAGGAAGATATAGACGATAATTATATTTTTTCAGCAGTGAACTTCCAACATTACTCACCTCCTCGAGGTAATAATTCACTAAAATTTTATTTTATTACTTTCTCAAAAAATGTTTTAAATTATTTTTCATGGAAAGTAGTAAAAAATTACAAGGAAGTGAAATGAAATAATTAGACATGCTAATTTAACTCAAAGCATGAGGATATTTCATAAGATTTTTAATCTAAATTTGATAAAACTTTTAATTTTTAATTTATAAAAATTTATTCATAGTCTTCTAATTTTGTTTACACAATTATATTTTAGATTTCTTCTTTGAGAGAGGTTAAGAGGTTACTTAGAATAATTTAAACTCAAAAGCACTAACTTTCGCATCATATTTCTAGAATATGAAATAACATTTTTAGACTAACCATCTTCTTCATACTATGGGAGAAGACTTCACTTTCAGTAAATCTGAAGTCTGGTACGATAGCATAGATCTCCTTAAAGATTTCATCAATTCGAGATAAGACCAATTTGGAATGGTTATTTAATACTCAACTCCTTCCTAATATCTGTAAGCATTAAATTAATAAGAAAATACTTGGCCAGTAAATAATCATGATTTCTACCCATATGCTGATACTCAAAATGCTTATTGGACAGGCTATTTTACATCTCGCCCTTCTTTAAAAGTTCTAACTAAAGAATCTGGGAGATATTTGTAAGCAATCAGAAATATCTTTTCTTAAGAGAATATTATAAAAAGATCTAAGTTCTTTGCTAATAACTTCCAAAAATATTTACTTTCTTTGGAATATTTTGAATAGGTATTTACTTACAATTTAAAATCTAACTAATCCAAATTTTTGAAAAATTTACTCTCAATTATAGATTTCCTAATTTCAAATAATAAACTATTTATATCTTGCAATTTTAATTAATTTGATTTCATACCTCACCCAAAGATTATTCAGAAAAATAGGATTAAAGAAAAAATTAGTTAAAAATAGAGGTTTATGGTTCAAATTAATTAATAGTAAACGCTTCATAGAAAAATAATACTGAGGTGAAAAATTGGAGAATGATTTTATTTTTAAATAAAGTAAATAGCCACTTTAATGCACCACGATGCTGTTTCAGGAACAGAAACTTAACGTGTTGTAAAAGATTACATCTTAAGATTGAGCTAGGGTTACTAAAAAATTAGATAAATATTACATCCTTTACTATAAGAATATACCTAAGAGGATATTAATGAAAGTAAAGTGGAATACACTTAATGTAATTGGAATACAACTGCAGCGAGTTGTCAAGTTACTTACTCATAAATAAATTCTAAGAAACCTATTCTTATTATGATTTATAATCCTTCTATTTCTAGAAACGTAAATGTAAGAATAAGGATACCATCTGTGAATGTTTCTGTGCTTAATTAGGATAATAAATTCTTATAGTGTATTAATTTGATTTTTTTCCTATTAATTTCGAACTTTTAAACTTACTTATATATAATCAATCAAATTAAAATTAATTAGCAAACATAATTTGCTCAGATCCTTTAAATCCAGAAGAGTGTGATTTGTATTTTTAAGATTTATTTGAAGGTTATTCTTTCAAATATTATAAACTTAACTTTTAACCTTCCAAATTATCTTAAAACATTAAACCCTTGCAAGTTAACCCTAAAAATGACGAGTTTAGAATAGAAATATCAAGTTAGGCTACTTTAAGAGGCAATATAAAGAATTATACCTTTATTTATGAATCATGGGAGTTAAATAATGAAGATTTTATTAAATCATATAAATAAAAATCTTATGAATTTTCAATTTAGTATAACTATTACATATCATCTAATAACTATGGATAACCTTCGGGAGCATATATATTTAGACCAGCTTCTTAGAAAAGCTAGCTTTATTCAGAGTTTAAGAAAATGGTATTATAAATTGCTATAATGAAACATTTATTAAAAATAAATATTAATATTCAACTAAAAGCAAATTTATAAAGGACACATTGTCACTGTTATTGTCTTAGAAGGAAATAATACTACAACTTAAATGAGGATTTATTCTTCTAATTCAATGGAGAGAGTGATTGAAGTTGAAACATTCATTCATTCTATAAATATTTCAGATGGAAAGGGAAAAGAAATTGTTATGCTTGTAAACACAAACATTTAAAACAATTAAACATTCTATACTGATTCAAATGGATTATCTATGTAAAAAAGAGTCTTAAATTATAGACCTACATGGGATTTAGAAGTAAATTCATTTTTTTATTGTTGTGTTTAATAATTTAACTGTTTTATATTTAAATGTAAAAAGATCCATGAAGAAACTAGTGGAAATTATTATCCTATCGGCGCAATGATCACTATTAAAGATTAAAAAAGAGATTTATAAGTATCTGTATTAAATGATAGATCATAAGGTGGCACTTCATTAAAAGAAGGTTAATTGGAAATTATGGTTCACAGAAGGTAATAATTAAATGAATTATAAAAGAATATTTATTATTTTTTTATACTAAATAGGCTTATAAATGATGATTATAGAGGAGTTGGTGAACATTTAAATGAAGGTGATGATATTTAAAAAGGAAGTGGTCTTTAACAAAAAGTTAGACACTTTATAGTATTTGAAAAGAAGAATGAGTAATTATCAAGAAAGATTTAAAATGAATTAGATGCCTTTCCTTAATTATTTTTCTCCAAAACAGAGAGTCCTTATTTTGATGCCTAAGTTAAATAAAAGAATAATAATATCATTTAAAACAAAAACCCTTACCTAAGAATTTATTTGAGAACTTATGATAAATATTATATTCTCAGATTATATAACATCAATGATTTGTAGGATGCTGAATATTAACTCCCTAAACACTTATAAATACTTGATGAACTTACCCTAACAGCAAATTAGAGCAAGAAAGAGTGGATGTAAAAATAAATGAAATGGAAAGGAGATAATGGAAAATCCTTCTAACCTTCAGAACAGTAGAGAAATCTCTAGGAGGAAATAGGTAAATTAATTATGTTACTTAAGAAAATATTTAAATTAGTTATTAAAAATAAAATATTAGATTCTAACTTAGTTAAATTAAAACCTTTACAATTAAGAGTATTTAAAGTAGAAGAAGTAAATTAAGAATGATTATTAAGAAATTTAAATGAATTATAATTATATTTTTATAATAATTTTTATATATTTTATTTAAGTTCTTACTTATTACATCACCATCATTTTATAAACTTAAAAAATTAATACCCAATTAATAATCAAAAATATTAGTTTTATTTATGTTTTTATGTTTGATTCTTAAATTTTTCTCTTCCTATATTTAGATACTAAATTTTAAATGATATTTAAATTATCTACAGTCAATCAACATGATCTGATTAATTAATTATACTTCTGAAATTAATGAAAAGAGTGTTAAAGTAAATTTGTGTATAAATATATAGAATTTTATAAAAATAATAAAAAACACACATATTTATTAAAATAAAAAATAATATTAATTAATGTAAAAATGCTCTGAATTAGTTTTTATCATGAAACCAATATTTAAAATTAAATAAGTCTTAATGAGTGTCTAACTTTATTCCAGAGCAAATCTTAATGAAAAGTAATATTGTTTTCATGCCTATTGAAAGAATTTTAATATATTTATATTTTTTTAACTAAATTACTTTGTAAGAGATAAAAAGCAATGCTATAGAAAACTTAATTAACTTAAAGACTATCCTAAAAATATTAAACTCTATTATTGAATATAATTTAGCTAACCTAGCCTGAATAAGAAATGTGTTAGTCTCTATAAACTTGCAAACGATTAAAATAAAAATTCTGCTCCCTTCTATTGAATTTAGTTATAACTAAAAACTACATTAGGAATAATCTCTTTAAAAATAAATTTACTGTCCTATTGTTAAATTTAATGAAAGAAGAGAATTTAATCTCTTTATCCCTTCTCCTAATTAAATAGCGCCTACTTCTAACATACTATTACTATTAATTATTTAAAAATTGATAATTTATTACAAAATAATATTATTAAATACAAATTAGATATTTAGTTTGTAAGAAAAAACACTTTTAACTTACTTTTGTATGTTGAGTTCCAAAATCTATAAGTTTTATAAAGTATAAAAGCTTATTCCTATCCACGAAGCACCTTCAGGTCCTATATTATTTCTTCAAAATATATTATATTGTAATTATTAGGTTATTCTTTTATACTTTCCTATTTCAAGTGAAAGATTTTTCAGCTAAGAGCAAAAAGATAAACCCTACCCAATTGCTATACCACCTTCTTTTTCTAAATTATTTTCGCTTTTTTATAAGTTTTGCAATTTATTAAAAATTTTTTACCATTATTAAATACCTTTCTACTACCAGCTTAATTTTTTTTAAGCCTTAACATTTTTCTAAACTTCTTGCTAAACCTTCTGCTCCAGATTAACATATTGAGTTACCACTAAAAACAAATAAATAAATAAGAATAGCTAATTATTAAGTTACAAATTAATGATGTATTATAATGATTCTAAGTTATTGCACCATTAAAATGATTCCCCTAGCTATTGACCTCCTTCACTGCCTAGATTATTTCCACTAAGTAAAGATTAATTTTGTATTTGTTTGAATTAAATTTTAATATACTCCATAATATTTAATGCAAATTATCTTAGGTTAATACATTTTCTTATTGACTAGCTTAATAGTTTACTTCCCTCTCTTCCTAGCTTGTTATTACTTTTAATTAGAATTAGAATGATTAAATTTAATTTTAAATAATAGCTAATATTACAATCCAATAGATATTTCTAAATGATTTAATTTACCAAGTCTTTCCGTATTACTCCCTAATACTACAAATGAACTAGGATCTGTTAAAATAGAGCTATTAATGTTATTTTTATTTCTCTTATAATATTTCACTTTTTAATTAATATACTCTTATAACTCAATTGAAAGACTTTTTCCCATAAATTATTTTATAAAATAAAAGAAAGAATTCAATTCATCTGTCTGCTCAAACTAAACTTTTCTTTAAATTTATAAATTAAGTTTTTATTAATTAATTCATATATAAAATTTACCTTTCTACTATCAATACTAAATTTTATATATTTTAAGTCAATTTGATATGATCGCAACATTTCTATGCATCTTTTATAGAAATGGTCTATTCTCTGTTTTATAACATTTATGAAGATTTAAATTCAGTATATTGTTACTTACTTTAATATTTTTATTAATAAGCCTCTTTCTGTTTAAGTTATTTCGAACAATTATTCTTTCTTTTTATCTGTCATTTCAAATAGATTCAAAGGGAATCTCTTCTTTTTAATAATACAGCCCATTAAATTTCTTTTATTTATTTTTAAATATTTGTATTTAAAATGTAAAAATATCTCTTTAAAATTGTACAATAAGATTTAATTACAGTTTTATTATATCTTTCTTTTCTTTTTTTTTGCTTTTAAGTAAATTAAATTTTCTTTTACGTATTAATTAAATAATTTCTTTCAAAATAATCTTTATACTTAATAAATTGTTTAAATTTGGTTTCCTCACTTATTAAACAACTAATGATCTTCTTATTTAAAAATTCTACTATTTGTAAACAACTAATCTTATAAAACTAAATCTTAAAGTACTAAAATCTGTTAAAAATCTGAAATCTGATAATTCTAAACTTTTCTAAAATTAAAAAAATTATGTATTAATAATTATTAGGCATTTCACTCAAATAAAAATTTCTGTTTTCAAAATTTTTTTTGAATTTAAAAATAGTAAGAATAATAATTAATTAATAACGAATCTTTTAAAAAATACTATTTCCATTTACCATATTTAATTTATAATACTTATACCTATATATGTTCTTTTAATATGAAAATTTGTTAATATATACCCTATTTAAAAGCCAATAAAAAACAATTTTCAAATAAAAAATTAGATAAGTAAGGTATCATAAAGTTATTATTTATACTTGTCTGAAATCAATTATAATCCACATAAAAGATATTCTCCTTATTACTAATATATTTTAAATTGTGTCAATTCAATTAAATGAAAAGAAGATAAATATGAGTAATATTTTAACATTAAAATAATTCATAAATTCTAATTATTTGAAGAAGTTCATATTTAAACATCTTTTTTCTATGTTATCTTATTTCCTCTTTCTCGAATAATTAATTAGATTTTACACTTCAATATCTTATCAGAAATTAAATGATTTAATAAATAAAAATAGAAGGAATTTCTTTAAATAAACTAAAATATAATTTTGAATGAGTAAAGGAAATAATTCCTTAAAGATTCTAGATATTATTGAATTTATAAAATGGATTTAATAAAATAATAAAATTCTAATTATAAAAACAATAGAGTTATAAGGACGAATTTTAGGGTTTATGGTAATAAATAAAAATTACATAGAGAAGAATTAATGTTTAAAAGATAATTAAGGAATAACAATAATTATGAGAGGATTCATTCATTTTCACAGGAGTTGTAAGAACTTTGATTAAATGTTTCTGGGCCAATTTGAATCTTATTTCACATTTATTATTTGATGATAATTTACTAATAAAACAATAGAGATTTCATAATTTGCATTGCTATTTGTTAAATTTTAAATATAAATATCAAATTTATTTTAGATAGAAACTGCATTAAATTTTTCAAGAAGACTTTTAAAAGTAGTTTATTGCTAAAAGCTCCATCAATTGTTTACTACCTCTTTAAAATAGAAGAAATTTTTTTATTATTTTTGAGCTAGGAAATTACAAAATATTTTATTTAAATGGAAAGATTATTTATTCTTAATGGTAATATCTATTATTAGAAATTATTTAAGTATCAATTAATATCAATTATTTGTGATTATTACTTTAAGTAATAAATCAAAAGTAATTGGAAATCATTTATTATTTCTTTACACTTATAAAAAATATTAAGTTATTTACTTTCAAATAAAAAATAGTTTTAAGATAAGATAAATAGATTTTATTACTAGCAATTTCATCAGAAAATTATAATTAGATAAAACTTTTATTGCTTAATACAATGCTATAAAATATTAGCAACAATCAATTTCGAAAGATTTTAATTGATAATGTAATTTTAAACTAATACTTTTTTTTAAATTCTCCCATATTTTACTAGTTTTAAATTTTTGTTGGCTAACAAATAATAATAAATAAATTAGATATTATTAAATAGAGTTATCTTATAGGAAGACTTAAAGTATAGAGATAGGAATTTTTATAAATGGTTGAAAGTTTACCAAAATTTAAATATCTTCTTCAATTAAATTAGAGAATGTAAGATATATTTTGATAGATTTAGAAGCATTTTAATTGTAATAATGGATTAGAAATTAAACTCGTTAGTTAAATTGAATAAATAATTTAGAAGAATTTGTTAACATTAAATTATTAATAAAAGAATAGAACAAATAAAGTCTTTAAAAAACAGCAAAAAGACAATAAAGTGTCATTCAACACTATTGATTAATTTAAAGAAATTAGGAATGTAATTTTTCAAAGAGGACCATATTAATATATACTTAGCAAAATTTAAAAATCCCAAAGTAGAGAAGTAGTTCCATGATAGTCTTGAACCAAAAGTAATTTCCTTCAGTCAGAATTTTATTTTTTCTCTTTAATGAAAATGATAAGATTCTTTGAGATATAACAAGCTCTCATGTTTATATAATACTATATTTAATTATAGAGAAAGGTTCCAATCTACTTAGTTCTTTTTTCTGAAATAATTAGGGCAGCGATGAGATTAATATTTGGAGAAGATTAGTAGAATGAATTAGAAACATTAGTTGCATGTTCTGTTTTTATATTGATCTATAGATTTATACCCTCCAGGTTTTAGTAATACTTGCTAATATTTGCTCAAATATATTCTACTTATAATGTATAGACTTACTTATTAGACTTTAATTAGAAAAATTAAGAAGATTTAAGCTCTTTTTAAATCAATTTTTAAAATGGAATGGTAATATTTTATAGTAACATTTACACTAGATTTAACAAAAATAATATAATGGGCTATTAAATTAATAAATAAACGAAAATTACGAAATGATAAAGCTTACTATTTATTCTTTTAAAAATAGATGCAAGTCATTTATTATATCTAGGAGTCATAAAACTTCTCTTTAGAGGTATTTAGTATGATAGTCAATTTAGGAATTTTGATCTATTTCATGCAGATGAAAACAGTTTATCTAACTGTGTATATCTTACTCTTCATCATTCTGATCACTTACAAGCACTATCACAACATAAATTAAAGGAAATTGTTCCTCACTTTGAAGAATTTCTAGTAGCTAGAAAAAATAAATGAAGTTGTTGTATCTAATTTACTTATTATTTAGAAATTCGATTAAAGAACCTATGAGATGAGTTTGATTGGTAATTAATTTGATCAATCGTCAGCTTACTTTAATAATAATTTCTTTTGGGGAAAATTTGTTGTATCTTTACTTTTAGTATAGACAAGCAAAAATTAGTCCAATAAATGAATTATTAATTACTTATTTTATTAATTATTATAGATTGTAACGAAAAGGCGAAGAAGTTAAATATCCACAAATCTTAAGCAAGCTACCACTCTTATTTGTAATCTCTCCAAGTAGAATAAAACTTTGAAGTATCTTAATTGTTATCAAGTAAAAAGGGATAGAAAACTAAACTTGATACCCTCAAAGATATTTTATTGATAAAACATGCTCAAACATATGATGATATGATTAAAAGGAGAGAAAAGAAAGAGCAAGAAATGAAACTTAAGTAAAATAAAAAAGCTTCTCTAGAGGATTCAGATAGTTAGATTTTTTTAATGAAGGGAGATCTAAAGGTGAATTGGACAGATCCGAGCAGTTAAAAAACTACTAAATACAATGTAAAACTTGTTCCAATATTTATAAATGAACCTTTGATAGTCATTTGTCTTGAAGATATAACTATATATTCACATTTTATGAATTTAAAGAATCAAAAGAATTCTGAATCTCAGTTGTTTTAGTCGTTGATATAGTTCTTAGATGATAAAATATTAAATATTATGTAAACTGGAATGATAAGCTTAAAAGAAATCTAGAGACATTTGCTATCAATAAAATAAATGTTAAATTTTTTAAGGAATTTTGAGATTAACTAACCTTTTACAGAGGAATTCTCCATACAATTATTATTAAAGCAAATTTAAAAACTATATGAAGATTTTCCACAAATTTAGTTTGTGAATAATTTGAGCTCAGAAATCATGAAAACAAATAAATCAGCAGTTTTTAGTCTAATTCTTGGAATAATGAGCTCATTTAATCCATTAGAGATTAAATAGATAGTAGTTAATTAGATATAAAATCGGTTTTCTTAAATTGTCAAATTTGAATTTGTGATTGATAACTAAAAAAGAAATAACAACCAGTATCGCTAATTCTTAAATTTATATAAATCAATATCATACCCTTCTATATATGAAGCATATAGCTAATATTTTAATAATCTAATGTAAAAAGTCTGCTTAAATAGTTTTTATACCTTTGAACATAAAGAAGAAGATAAATCTGTAGTACTTTCTATTGAATTACTTTAAGACCTAACCCCTGTTTTAAACTAAAGTTAAATCACTTAAACCCATATCAAAAATCCTTCTCCAAAATAATCAATTTTTAATAGTTCTCCTTAGAGTTCATCTAAATCTCATTATGTTAGCTATTCAAACCATTCGATTTTAGCGCAGCAGGTGTATGAGTCTTTTATTCCTCAACATATTAAGTTCCTAGCGGAATCGTAAGTTTGAGGTGATAAGTAAAAGATTACTTATATCAATTTGAAATAGTATATATCCTCCAAATAAAATCTACTAAAAAATATAAGAATGATATTATGATATAAATTTTAAAAATTACTCTAAAATAATTATACTAACTAGCTATTAAATCCATTAATCTAATAAATAATTACTGTATTTCCTTGAAGCTCAGCTCTTCAACATTTTGCCAAAGCTAAGTACCGAATGATAAAATAGTTTTAGAAAATTAGGGTACCAGCGGTGCTTTGGCTTGGCCAAAGAAACAAGTAATTACAGTACTAATTTTTAATTAAAAGCCTATTAACATTTTGCAATTTATAAGAAATAGTTTTATTTGTAAATAATTATATAAATTAATTAAATTTATTATTTATAATATAATCTTTTATCAATAAAAGGAAAAATGAGAATAATATCAAAAAAATATCCTATTTAAATACTTTATTTTTCAAAATAATTTTCTAAAATTGTAAATATTTATTGAAGCTTTACTTGATCATCTATTTCCATAATTCATACTTAAATTTTAAGCATGTGAATTATTATATTTCATATTCAATAGTTACAATTCCAATTTTGAAAAAATTAAGTAAATTAGAATCTACATATTATTATAAAATTATGTTTAGATAATTATTACTTTAAGTCAAAACATCATTTTAAATTGAATTCAATTTGATTTTTTCTACCATAAATATTTTAATGGAAATTCAATAGACTTCAGATTAACCATCCATAAGTTAATTATTTTGAATAAATTTTTTTGTGGATATTATTTGAGTGGTTTTAAGCTGATTATGTCTATTCAGGGTACTCGTTTCAAGTAAAAATATAATTCAAATATAAGCTATAAGATTTATTTTTGATAGGAGGGGGATTTAGATTTAAAACAGTAATCAGAAGTGAAGAAGGAAAGATAATAAATGAGTAAGACTTATTAAAAAAGAGGGTTTAAGAATATTTAAAATAATAATATTAAGTATTTTTTAAATTATTTTTTGTATTTTATTTCAAGATTTTCTGATTTAGAAATTAATACAAAATTCATTAGCTTACCTAATTACATATTTATTGTATTCATCTAAACATTTTTGAAGAGGATTAAGATTAGATTTTTAGTGGTTCATTTATAAATGAATAAATTGACACAATATTATTTTTATCTTAATTTAAATTAATTGTAATGATTGGCTGACTAATTGATAGAGAGTGAATTTGAATTTTATGAAGAAAAGTTAAGTATTAAAAGTATAAAATTACTTACCCATTAAGTTTGTGTTTATTTTTTAGAATTAGTTTGTATAATCAAAGACATATATTTAACATACATTTAATTGTTGATTAGGATTGCTAATTTAAGTAAAAAGGTTAAAACATCATAGAGGGGAGTTTAGGAGATAAATATTGGAGTATTAAAGATGATCAGGTTTGGAGATACTCAAAAAGTAATACGAATGATAATTTCTAAACTATTGAATGAAAGAATTAAGATATGACGCTTTAGTTGATTTAATAAATGAGAATGAGATAGTTCTAGTTAATCAAGTTTCTTTGGTTAATAATTTCTTACTCCAAAAAATCATGAAATATATTTGCTCAATAAGATTTTTATTTAATCCAACGCATAATAAGAAATTTTGATTTTTATAGGGATTAAATCATTTACATTTATTAGCTTGCTTTTACTTAAATAATTAAAAAGTAAACAAAAAATTATTTATATTTTCATCTAATCAAGTATAAAAAATACTGAATAAGTATGATTCACTAACTCTTCTTTTTGATAGCTCTGTCTTTAGTGTAGAGTAAAATACTTTTTAATGAAAAGTTAAAAACTTTAAAGACAGATTACTTTTAATAATGAATTTGTTGTATTAATAATAGTTGTTAAATCTAAAACATTACCATCTTTAAGCGAGTAAATAAGAAGATAAGATCATCCTTAAGTGATTTATTAAGAAGTGGATATGTCTGCTTTTGAAAATAGAATATAAGATTCAGATCTTTATTGCAATATTACATTATATTATACGAATCCTATTAAAGAAGAGATATTGTAATATTTTATAAAAAACATTTTCAAATTAATATTGATTTTATGTTTAACGAAACTAAGTAGAATTAAGAACATTTTAAGTCTTTAATTAATGACAGATCATAGTCAAGTATTTTAGCAATATAGTGATTTAAATGAATTACCAAAAATTTAAGTTCCTATCTTCACTCCTATGAATTCTAAAATGTAAAAGTTGATTTTAAAGATCTAACTTATCAACGACAGTCCTTCAGGCAAACTATTAATTTCAGGACTAGGAATACATGCAAGAATGTAAAGAAAATAAATTACTTTTTATCTAATTATTGAGATTGATTAATAAAAATATACTGTAAATCCTCATTAATTATGACATGGAAAAATATTTAATTTTTAATATAAGTACAAAAAGTATTAAAATTTATATGCTTAGAATTTATTTTTAACATAATTAGTGAAACAATTTAAGAAGTATTGTATAAGAATTAAATGAGGAAATTATCATTAAGTTGTCCATAAGGGTAATTTGATAATAATGGGTCTTGTGCTGCATGCTCAAGTTGTTCATTTTGTAATTCTTTAACTTCATATAGTTCACAAAGAGATTGCTTTTATTGTTTGTCAAAGCCTCCTTATAGTATGACTTATAGATTAGACGGATCATGCTCACCAGGTTGCCCACCAGGTCAAAGTTATAATGTCTGGGCATTAGCCTGTACTATAGGATGCGATACTTCTTAATGTGTTTGTTAAAATTCTTAATGCAAATCATGCTTAAATAGTGCTTATACAATATATTCAGAATATAATACATGTTATCTCTGTGACTCTAATTCAACAAAAGTAGGTAGTATTTGTTTAAAATGTAATATCAAACAATTTGTGGATCTCCCTAATAAGAAATGTACTAATTGTGATTCTCAATTTGGAGGAGCATGTGAAAAATGCAATGATTAAACATGTTTGTCTTGTCCCTCTTCAGCTTGTTTTGATAGTTTTGAAAGAAAAATTTGTACATCACCATCATTTGATACCTAAAAAATTGGAGACATTTGTATTACTCTATAACCATCTTGCAAATCTTATTCAGCTGCTTCCTTGAGAGAAGATAAAAAATAGATTGTTTGTGATGAATGTGTTAATCCCTCGTATGTAAAATTCGCTGATGGCTCATGTTAACCTTCATGTACAACTAAACATGAAATGTTTGAGGGAGTTTGCACTTCCTGTTAAAATAATTGTCTAAAGTGCCCTAATTTAGTAGAATGTTCTTAATGCGATACTAATTATTTTATTCTTAACAACTCAACATGTGTATCAAAGACTGATTGCTTGAAAAATCTAGAATACACAGCAAATACAACAACTAAAATTTGTGAAAAATGTAAGACAGATGCTGGGTATTTTTTTTCATCAAGTACGTGTTCAAAATGTGAGGCATCTTGTAAAACTTGTTCAGGGAGCTTGTATAACTAATGCAAGTCTTGTTATGATGGAGCCATTTTACTACCTGATAATACTTGCTTTGCTTGTGCAGTGAATGATGGCTATTTTTTAGACACTAATAAAAATTGTCTCAAATGTGATGGATCATGTAAATCTTGCAATGGACCAGCAGAAAATAATTGCACTGCTTGTAATGGGAATTTAGTTTTGGATCCCATAACAAATAAATGTGTTTGTAATATTGCAAATTGTTCTTAATGCACAATTGATGGATCTTCTTGTCTTCACTGCAATTAAGGATATGCTGGTAATTAATGTAGTGATTGTAATGCTATAACTACTGGAAAATATGTAGAGAATAATATTTGTAAAGATTGCGATAATTCTTGTAAAACATGCAATGGGCCTTTATAAACAGATTGTATTGATTGCAAGATATCAGCCTTTAAAGTTGAACCAGCTACTAGATTATGCCAATGTGCAATTAATAAATGTAAAACCTGTAATTCGGATGGAACTTAGTGTTAAGAATGCCAAGATGGGTATACTTATCAAAATGGTACTTGCTAATTTTGTGATATTTCTAATAAATAGTTTATAGATTCTTTAAAAGTATGCTAAAATTGCCATTAAAGTTGCAAAAAATGTATAGGATTGAATGAAACTGATTGCACAGAGTGTATTTAGAATGGGTTTAAGGTTGATAATATTTCAAAAATATGTGCTTGTTAATTTGATAATTGCTTAGAATGCTCAATTGATGGCTTATCCTGCTCTAAATGCTAAAATGGATATACTTTTGTAAATAATTAATGTACTTTCTGTGATATTAATAACGGTTACTATATTGATAGTAACAATGTATGTATTAAATGTGAAGGTAATTGTAAAACTTGTAATGGATCAACTAAATATGATTGCTTAACTTGTGCTTATGCTAATCACAAATTAGATTCTATAACTAAATTATGCACCTGTTATATAGATAACTGTAAAGTGTGTTCAGATTTTGGTACTTCTTGTAATGAGTGCCAATCTGGATTTGTTCCTAGCTAAGATAAATGTATCTTTTGTGATACAAATAATAAGAAGTATATTGATAACAATATTTGTTATCCTTGCCACGAAAGTTGCTAAAAATGTCATGGACCTACAGAGAAAGACTGTGATATATGCTCTATTGCTTTATTTTAGAAAGATCCAAATAATTTTGGTATTTGTTCTTGTTCAATAACTAATTGTAAAAAATGCAATGATAATGGTAGTACTTGTCTTAAATGTAATGATAATTATTTAATAGATGGTAATGCTTGCAAATATTGTGATGTTCAAAACGGGTATTACTTTAATTAAACTCAAAAGACTTGTACTAAATGTCATGAAAATTGTAAGACATGTCATGGTACTTCTTAAATGGACTGTGATTAATGTTCGAACCCAAACTTTCAAGTTGATGTAAATAATTCCAATCAATGTTCTTGTAAAATTAAAGATTGTTTAGAATGCAGTGATGATGGGAGTAAATGCAAGATTTGCAAAGATAAATATTATTTTGATGGAATTGAATGTAAGTTATGTGATACAACTGAATTCAACTATAACAATTAAAACCAATTGTGTTATAAATGTCATAACAGTTGTTCTACTTGCAGTGGACCTACTGAAAAAGATTGTATAGTATGTGCAAATCCTCTATTTATTAAAAATTCTAATAATGTTTGTACTTGCTCAATAACTAATTGCAAATAATGCAGCAAAGATGGTAATTTATGTCTAGAGTGCAATGATAAATATGTAGTAAATTCTTCAAGTAAATGTACTTTTTGTGACATATAAAACTAACTTTTTTTTAACAAATAAAATGATTTGTGTCAAAAGTGCCATGATAGTTGCAAAACTTGCTCTGGAGATTAGCAAAATGAATGCATTTAATGTAAATATTAAGGTTAATAATTGGATAAAAATTAAAATTGTAGTTGCCCTATAGGTTAATGTTTAATATGTTAGCCTAACTCCTCTACTAATTGTAGCTGTAGTAAATGTGAATGTAATGTGAAAGATTGTGAGGATTGTACAAGTAATGATAAGAATATTTGCTAAACATGCAAATTAAATTTTTTATTAAAATAAAATGGATAAGTATGTGAATAAATAATGGCATGTAAAGTATCTAATTGCAAGGAATGCTAATAGAATACTTCAACGATATGCAAATAGTGCAATAATGGATTCATATTATCTGATAAAGCAGATATTTGTAAATAGAAAACTTCAGATGTTAAGTATGCTTTCAAGTCAAGCTTTGTTTTATTCAAAGATGGGTATAAAATTACTATACTTTTTGAAAAACCAATAGCATTATAAAAAGAAGAATTGGACGAAGTTATAAAATTTAGGATAACAAATATCAAAGATACTGATTATAAGTATTAGATTGAAAAGAAAAATGAAAAAGAGATACTGATTACTCTTTATTTAGGTGTAGATTGCAAAAAAGAAATATTTTACATTAAAATAGCTGATGATTAGTTTGCACAGGTTAACCATCTATCTAAATTGGAAGATGATCTCTATTTAGATACTTACATAAAGTTGTCAGAAAAGTAAATAGCTCAAAAGTAAAATATATAAACTGCTAGCAAGACTATAACTTAAACAGTTATAGGTACAATTATTCCTTTAGCTCTTTTGGGTAACTTCTATATAGTTTTTAGCATGTTAGACATTACGGGTCTAATCTACTATCTTCTCTATCTAGACGTAAGATACCCTTTCAATGTTTTAAGTTTCTGTGATATCTTCTAGAATTTCTAGTTTGCATTTATCCCAAATATGCTACTATATTTCCTAGATCCAAATTACTCATAGTGGGCACCTAAAAAATTTATTGAAAATTAATCTGATGGGTATTTTCTTCATGGGGCAGGATAGAGTTTCACTATTATTGGTAAATTTTATTATTCATATTTAAATAATAATATTAGTTAAATAAAGATTATGTTTCTCTTGTTCTAAAATAATTATACAATTTTATTTAAATTAGGTATTATTATGTCAATTTATTTAACTATGAAATTAATGTCTTTAATTCCAATAAAGAAGCTGTAGGACTATGTTTTAAATAAAATTAAAGGAGGATGGGAATATAGTGGATTTATTGATTTAATATGGTCAGTTTATCTCTATGTGCTGATTTCATGCCTGTTATAATTTTATTCATTTGAAATATATGATAATTCATCTTATTTTAATTATATTCTCTTTGCAATCTGTACAGTAGCCGTATTTTTTATTCCTATTAAATTTACTCGAATTATTTATAAGTCAAGGAATATCAAAGATGATACTTTCATGAATGAAAGACTTGGGTCTCTTATAGGCGGTTTGAAACTATTTAATTAAGACGAAAATATAATCCATTAAGAATAAGAGAAAGTAAACTAATATAATTCAAATGAGAAAGGAAATTAAGAAAACAATGATGGAATAAAAAGTGTTAAAAAATTGAGTTAGGTTTAAAATGGAGAAAGTAGTCCTTAGAAATTAAATGGGACTATTGAAGGAAGTATTAGTCCAAATAAATCTAATAAAAATTTAGAGGAAAGTTTAAGTCCCAAAAAAGTGAATTGTAACCAAGAGGGAGGAGAAGAATTTGACATAAAATCGTTAATGCACAATTCAATGAAATCCTTAGATTAATTTAAACATTATTCAACAGCATTTGCATCTGGCACTAGTTCTACAGTAAATCTTTTAGATCACAAATCAACTAGAGAATAACTTTAAATATAATTTAGTAAATATACAAATATGATCTTATATTTGAGAAAGATTATTTTTTCTTTTATTATTGTATTTTTACACGAGTACACTTATGTTCAGATAGGATTGCTAATCCCTCTCACTTTGTTTGTGGGAGTTTATTATCTCTATATTATGCCACAAACAAGTTATTTTGATAACCTTAAAAATGGTATTAGTGAACTTATTCTTATTTTAATAATTATATCTGCTGCAATCCTTAAAGATGAGCCTAAGGATTAGTCAGAAGATACAAGAATTTAAATTGGATGGATATTTGTATCTTGCACAGCTTTTATTATCTTAGTTTAAGCAATAGATTTAATATTTGAGCTATTACGATCCCTTTTGAGTAGATTTATATAAATATTTAGAAAAAAAGTAGCTAAAACTGCACCTATTGTTGAGTAAAGAGCGAAGAAAAGAAAATTAAGTTCTAGGCCTAATATTAATATACAAGCTAGTCAATTAATTAACATACAATTCCCAAGTAATAAATTTATTTCCTCATAATTAAGCTTAAAAAGTAATGATCAGCTTAGAAAACAAGATGATTTCAACCAAAGAAATGACGAAGGAGAATCTCCTTCTCGTATTAGAGTTTTAGATGGATTTGAATAAAATAGTCCTGTTAAATCTACTAGAAAAAGAAGAACCTTCTTATAACATTATGGTTAAAATAGACAGCTTTCATTAATGCCTACAGCTATTAAAAGCAATACTAACATTATATCTCATGATTAAGATTCTGCTATTCTGGAGATGAGTAATAACCTTGGTTTATAACCTGCTTCAGCCTCAAGGTCTTACATAGAAGAACATACTGCAAGATAACTTAATAAAATGTGAAAAAATAAACAATAGTTTTTAAAAATAAAAAGAGTAAGTAGAATAATTCATCATCCAAACTTTTTGTTTTAAGCTCTTTATTGATCCTTAAAATGTTTAAATTTTATCTCTTATCCTTAATAATATTATTTTATAATTATTGAAGTATAAACATCCCAAATTTTCAAAATCTTCAAAAAAGTCTATGTAATTTTTCTGTATGTTTAATTTTTAAAATAATGATTGATTTTATATAAAGAGGATAGAATATTATTATTCAATTAATGTAAGTAAAGATTTAAGTAATTCAATGAAATGAATATTAATTATAAATTATTAACTAGTCAAATATATATTAATTTCATAATGGTTTACAGCGAGTTATAAAGTCATAATATATTACTCATAATGAAATTAAGAAGACTAAAATAAATATGTTTATGATAATGATTATCCAAAGAGTATTATTGCTAGTAGTTCTTAACAAATTCTCAAATTTATCAGACATGGTTTCCATTTTTTAAGTGACTTGATCAGCTCTTTTTGTTATATGATCAAGTTTTTGATTGGAATCATCCATCAAGTTTCCTACTTGCTTTTACTTATTTATTAAACTCTCTAAAAGTTCATTAGTCTCATCTAAAGCTTTATTTTCTTTTTATGCTATATTAGCTCTTCTTTATTATAATTCATAAGCAGACATGTCTTACATTTCAATATCATTATTTCTACCTTAGAAAAGCTATTTATTTATTAATTAGTTTGATTTTATATATTTTTATTTAGTGTGTATTCATTAAATGATAAAATAGGATATAAAATACGAATTTGAAATATCAAAAATTTACTGCTTATTGTTGTTATTAAACGGAATTTTCAACTCTTCTTTAAGTAGCGAATGCTGCTTGCTCTTATTGAATGAATTACGACTTAAAAAATTAAAACTGATTCACTCTCTTTTCTGATTCTTGCTTTGTTCTTTTTATAAAAATTGTTAATATTATTATGATTATATCTTAGCTAGCTACTCTTAATTGTGACATAATGAACTAATTTTTTTACATTTTATATCTAATGGTATTTCTTGAAATGTCTAAAACCATTTATTCAAGTTATGGAATTTATTATTTTAGTTTGCCAATATTAGTTCTCAACTCTTGTTCTATCTAATCTTCGCATAAAAATAATAAAAACTCTGTCAATTCTATCATGCAATATTATTATTACTTTCAAAAGTGGCTAATTATTCTTTTATTAAATGGCTGTTTCTCTCTAAAAAGTAAGTTATTTCATGCTACTTAATATTTGAGTGCAGTCATTTAATTACTTATCAAAATTGATCACTACCTAATCCATTAATTTCCTATCAGTATATCCTTTATTAATATTGATTGATTTATAAATATAATCTTCCTCAAAATATTATTATGATGTTTATTACAATTAAGTAACACTTAATAATTAAATTAATAAATCAAAATTCATTACAACCTAAAAGAAAATTGAATGTAAATTATTAAAAAATAGATAAAAGCAGTACTTTAAATGTGTTGTGTATGTATGTGATTGAATTTATTTATATTTGCTGAATTAAAGATTTTCATCTATAAAAACTAATATTCATTCTATTATCTTAATTATTTTATATGTACATTTATCATTAATATAGATAAATTTTTTTATTAAAATAATGAAGTAGATAGAAAATATCTTAGATATTTCAAATTAGATAAATCAGAAAAGATCTTCTCCAAACGACTGATAACTAAGTAATATAATTTTAATAAGAAAAATCTATTTTAAGTAGAACATTATTTGAGGATAGTTAATATCCTTTTATTTATTATTTTAAATCTGTAGTGAATAATTATACAATTTTTTATTAAAATTAATTACTTTATCATTAAATTTAATGATTCTTAAGAAAAATTAAAGAACTTAAAAAATAAAATAATTCAATAATATTTATACTTTTGGATAAATAGATTTGAAAATTTTACAAATCTCCTATTCTATTTAGTTTCATGAATACAAAACTTACTGAAACTATATAAATTAGGATTTTATCTTAAATTAAAATATTAAGAATTATTTATACCTTAAACTTTCTAAATCTTAAGACAACTCTTTGTTTCAAAATAATTCCTAAAAATTTTATACAAAATACAAGTAAGGTTTTAATAGGGTTAGTGATTGAATAAGTATTAAAAAATAGGATTCACAGTATATAGAA
Source organism: Tetrahymena borealis (assembly GCA_000260095.1). Lineage (NCBI taxonomy): Eukaryota > Ciliophora > Oligohymenophorea > Hymenostomatida > Tetrahymenidae > Tetrahymena > Tetrahymena borealis. Next base: position 932,888 of record JH651236.1, on the reverse strand, counting down.
TAAAATTTAAATAATTTGTTTAATAATGATATCAATATTCAAATAGATCGTATAATATCTAACCAAAGTGATTGTAAATAAATGGAGAAACTTATTTTTAGCAGGCTAATATTAGCATGAGTGAACTATTGACTTATTATAAATTAGAATTAAAGTTAAGTAATTTATTTACAATTTCTATTGTTTATTTTGAGAATATACCATATTTAGCAAATCTTTAATCAAGAATATTTTTACATTCATTAAATGAATAACCATGCTTAACAAATTAGATGTCTAAGTGATTTAATGACATTAATAAATCCATCTCTAATGGCTTTATTAATTTTATGCACTATTTAGAATGAACAAACTAAATTATATTATCTACAATAATAGATTTTTATCGATCTTATGCAGCTTTAAAACTTTAATTTAATACTTTCTTGAGCAAATACTATGCATCTTCCTTTAGAAACGTGTATCCTTCTGGAGTGGAAACTCCAGAAAAATCATTTAAAAAAACATTAATTATATATGTATACTTCTTTTTTGAAATTTAATTTATTGCTTACTCTAATTCTTTCTATTATTTTAGTACATCTTTACCACAGAAAAGATTAAGTTGTTAACTTATTTTCACAGTTTAAAGAATATGATAAATAATGTATAGGGATATCAAAATTAAGAAGCCTCTTAGAATTAAAACTACTTTATTTTTCTAATCTGAAGATTCATTTGATTATTAAAAAATGAAATTTTCTTCAGAATTAGAATCATAAATGCAGATGAAAAAAACAATAATTGATCTAAAAATGCAGACTTTAGTATTATAAAATATCATTTTGAGTATATCTCTACCAGAATATACATTCTTTCTTAAAAATAGTAAATTGTAAATATATCTGAATATGTTACTAGATCCCCATGATACTTTTAAATGTTTCAGATATTTGTACTAAACATCACTTATTATTATTTCTACTATCGTTAACACTATTTAAATTAGAATGACTTAATATCCTTTATCTTATTAACAAAAGTAAGTGCAGCAGATAAGCCAAAGGCCATAATAAGCAATAATATTACAAAATTTATAAAGTTTTTTAAATATACTACTCAAATTTGCTTTTACTTTAAAGCTATCATAGCCATCTTCTAACATAAAGCACAATTGAGTGAATATTAATACAATCACTAGCTATAATATAATCATTAAACATTATGTATTTGAATCTATAGATTAATCAAGTAAAAGTCCTCTTATTTAATAATGATAGAGCTATAAAATGAGGAGAGGAATTTAATGAAGAAACAATATTACATTGCATAATCTCATTGCCTTTTTAGATGATGTTATTCTCATAGGGAAGAAATCTAAGCTTAAGAGATTAAACAAGGATACAATAACACCTCTTTTAATGTTATAAGTAAGAGAAACTATAATTCCTAAACAAAGAGATGAAAAGCCACGAAAAGATATTAGCCATATGAAATAGCTTGACCATCCACTACTTTAATCTTTATTTAAAACAGCAATTGTAAAATTAGTAATATTTACTATGCTGGATATGACAGTAAATAACAAAAGACTAAACTTTCCTTCCATTTCTTAGACCTATTTTAATAACTTAAAAATCTTTGATATAACTATTCTATATATTAATTAATCTTTATAATCACATAAGTAATTAAAACAATTAAAATATAATTCTTTTTTAATATTTAAATTCTATTTACTTTAAATGATGAATTAATTAAGCTGTTAAATCTTTAAAATATTTTTCAAGTGCATATGTATAACAATTAGGTTAGTAAAATAAAAATCCAATTAAGCAAATGAATTTGAATAAATATTTACAATATATAAAAATAGAGTTGATAAGTAAATTAATAGATGATAATTATCAATTTTAATGATATTTTTAATAAATAACCTTAGTGATTACTAAATTAATTATTAGTCCACATCTTTAGGTTGTTTAATTATTTTAATTTGTTTTAATAAAATATTGATTATTATTATTATTATAGATCAGATGATTAAATTGAAAGATATTTGAGTTTTTTCATTGAGGTGAATTGATTTAGTAATCAAATAACTTCAATTCTTTATTGAGTTAGAGAATTTTTTGTTTCAATTTATATCTATTGCTTTATGGAGCAAATTTAGTTGAAGTATTACTATTAATTCTTAATCTTTCAGTAGGTGGATCAAATGGACTTTATATCATAGGACTTCCTTAATATCTAGTAGTATCATCCTTAAGATCTATATAATCCCTTTATTTTTCTTCTCTATTTGATTCCACTTGTTGAAGCTAACTATTTTCTTATTTTAAATTATTATTACTTTGAGATAGATTATTTGTTTCAATCTTTAAATTTGTTCTTTAAAACCTGTTGTTGTTATTACTAGAACACAATAAAACAGAGGAAAACATTTAATATGGCTCTTTTGGAGAATTCAATTCGTTATTATTAGAATTATTATTTATCAAATTTTCATTTTTCCCAAAACTTTATTCAATTGAGACAGGTTTTATTTTAATTGTAGAAAGGGTTCTTTTTCTTGAATAGGGTTTTGCATTTTATTCATTTATTTTTAAAGGAGATCCATTTAATAAAATAGGAGGATTTTGAGGAACTACTTTATTAGATTTTTTTCTACATGGTTTGGTTACTAGTAGAATAATTGATTTAAAAGATTCATAAAGTAATCCTATAGTATTCCAAAGTATAATGAAAGCGCTTAGAGAGATAATTATCCATCCTATATTAAACCTTTGCTATTCATCACCATTAATTTCATCTTCCACTAAAAATGCAGAGGTTATGTAAATAGCAACAAGGAATATCTCACCAAATGCATTTTTGATATTTTCTGATTTATTCTCATAAGGGTGAATATAAAATATAAAAAAAGCTAAAGACAAGTTAAAAATTGTAACAAAAGCTATTTAAATATATTAGTGCTCGTAGAGATATACTATTACTAGAGAGAATAATAATTTTCTCAAGTACAATAAACCATTCAATAAACGCGAATATTTAATCATGTGAATTCTTCTTCTTTTTTAGAAGTTCGATAATTCATTTTTTTCAGGTAAAAATGATGAAATTTAAGTAGATTACATTACCTAAGATTGAATTTATCTAGAATTTTAGAAGTCTTTTAGCTATTCTGATTTGAGAGACTCATTATCTTGTTACAATATTTCTTAATTCTTTTATAAAAGCTATATTTCCTTTTCATCATAAATCCTAATGCCTCCCACAATAGAACTAAGATAAACTTAAGCTTCTTGATTACTTTTCAAATTCTTCTAGATGTGAAGGATCCATATTATGAAGAAAGGTATAGGAAGAACAATGCATGCCCAAAAGCTATGCAAAATATAGTTGATATGATAAGTTCTATCTGTAAATTCATACACTCTAAATTATAGAAGAACACCCATCAAAATATAAATATAGACTGTGCACAGAATATCAAAAAAAGAACCGAATTCCCATGCTCTTTTCAAAGCTCCTTTTAAATAAGGAGAGACATATTTTATTCTCATTAAACTTAAGGCTTTTAGAGTAAGATAAACAATTATAAAAAATGCTACAATAGTTAAGCTTTATCCTGCAGAATTTAAGAAGTATCCATCATTTTACATTTCCAAGAATTTAGGTGGCGCATCTTATTAATACCCATTTGTTACTAGTCCAGTAAAGTAGTTTGGAATAAAAGGGAATTAGAAATTCTTAAAGAAATCAAAAAATGATAGAACATTTTAAGGATATCTAATATCAATAAATAAGAGGTAATAAAGATAACCAGTAAGATCAATTGTGTTGATGAGGATATAAAAGTTACTCAAAATTGTAATGGGGATAAAGGTCGAAAGCATACTAGTGTTTATTCCATTTCCAACACTTGCAATATTTTAAGATTGAACTTTTTAATCATCTGTTAATTGTACAAATGAACTTAATTTAATCTGTGTATTGTTCTAGTTTAAAAAGTTGCTTGAATAGAAGGTACTATTTTTGATTAGGATTGATGCTTACTATTCCTTACAGCTTTCAGTCATGTTCAATGAAATATTTATAAGATTTTAGGAAATACTTACTGATTTCTAATATTTAATTTCTTTACTCAATTTGACATCTACAAGTGAATTTATATCTGCAACCAGTTGATCAATAGTATCTATAAATATCAAACTAATCTCATATCCATAATTTGTTAATTTCTGAGAGATTTTGTATGAATTAGCTTAACCTTTTTAAATCCACAAAAAAATTATAAATTAATTTTAGGAAATATAAGAATTTACACATTCCTAATCAACCATCAAATTCATAAATTTTTAATCAAATTGAATGGAAAATCAATATTCATCTAAATTTAAAATTTTCAATTTTTGTAAGCGCTTAAATGCGATCTCTGTTTACTTGTTTACTGAGTAAAAATTAAATCACTAATTATATTTTTAGGGATAATTTTGGCACTCATTCCATTTACTAAAATGTAAATTTAAATTTTATCAAAAACATTATGGAACAAGAGATATCAGTTTCCTTCATATTTGCAAAAAAAATGTATTTTTTTACATGAAGAAGTATCTCAAATTTGAATATTACTTTGTAGGATTAATTTCAAGAAAAGTATAGCAAATAATTCTTTTAATAACCAACTAATATTAACTAAAATTGAGCCAGAAAAAATTTTAATGATTCTTCAAACAGGGATAAAATAAAAAATTATTTAAATTACTTCTAAAACACTTTTGTGGGTCATTTGGATCTACCTCATAGAAGTAATCATTTATACAGCGAAAACACTGAGTCGGTGAACAGTCAATGCAATTATCTAAACAGTTCACACAAGTATGAGAAATAAAATCATACTTATATCCAGTGGGACATTCCTCATAGCAAAATTTAACATTTGGATCATAAATATATCCTTCATAGCAGCTGAGGCAAATATTATAAGAAGAACATTCCTTGCAATTAGTATCAAAGCAAGCTATGCATTTGTTATTAGATAAATAGAAGCCATCCATACACTTCTAACATGTATCTAATGAAGAACAGCTAGAACAGTTTTTAATTTTGCACACACAATTGTAGAACTCATTATTTTAAGGGGCTAATACAAGTACTTATTTATTAGAGGGACATTTGAAGGTTTAAATTTTAGAAATAGAAATATTGTCGCAATCTACATACTACCCGTAACGATCTTCATAACTACAGATAATACTGTAATCCAAACACTGGTTCTATTGATCTAGATATTAATCTTTTAGATATTGATAAAAAATTAGATTATTTCAAGGATATTTATTTTTGGGGAATTCAAGCATTTGATTAAGTAAAGAAAAAATACTCAAAAATATAAAGGAATTACTAGAAAGGCATTAATTAGTAGATGTAATTTAATCACAATAATTTGATGAATTCATTATGTATCCTGGCAAGCATTTCAAACATTATACTATATCTTATGAATCAATTACACAAGAAAAGCATCCAGCAATACTTGAACAGCCAAATGTTTATTCGCAAAGATAATTCCCATCAATTTAAAGCACTCTCTAAAAACCATAGATGCATGTTTTACAGCTGTTATTACTGTAGCAGACATTACAATTTTAAACACAGTTTGTATATACTCGAATACGGCGTATTTCTAATTAATTAGAAGAGGAAAAACCCCCAATTTCTATTGATAAATTTTATGTTAGTAATTAAGAGCCCGAAGTTGATTAGATTAAACTGGCTTTCTTTAAAGAAATATAGGAGCAATTGTCCTCAAACTCAGTATTTTCCATGTTTGAGTATTGATGAATTTAATCATTTACACTAACATAAAGAAATTATTCATTAGTATTTATGAGTAAATCGACTCCAATAAATGAATAAAATCCTTAATAATTTTATGTTGGCAATTCCAAAGTATATTTATTATCACTTGATTTTAACAGAGAAAAACTGCATTAAGAATTATAGGTACAGTCTTTAAGGATTGTTCCAGATCCACTCTTCCAAACAAGCTGATTGGTTCCACCAATGCAATCAATACTTCCATATAGATCAGTCTAATATAGAACTTGATAACAGAAAGCTATTATGATATTTGAGATAAAAATTATTATTTTTAATATATTTTGTTTAAAAAATATAGCATACTTTCTTGTAAGATTATTTATAGGATAATTATAAAATAAAAACTGCTCATCTATCTTTTAAGTGCCTTTTTAATTATGCTGGTTAATTATTTTTTGGTTTTAATTTTATTATTATTTTGAATCAAAGTTATCTTAAAGATTTAAATAACTCTGCAATTCCTATTTTATCAAATTTAATTGTAATTTATTTTCAGTTTGTAATTATTCTTGGTTAAATCTAGAATTAAAAAATCCACAAATTATTAAATTAAGCAAAGATTAATTATAAAATTAATATCAATCATCCAATATGATTTACAATCTATTATTAATCTAAAAATGTGGTATTCCTTATTTGTTATTAATTACAAAGTAATTATTGATTATTGTACCGTCTCTCATTTAGTACATTTTGTCTTATTTCTAAAAATAAATCATCAATTTGAATAATACTCGACTATTCATAAATACCTCTTATTTTCTCAATTTACTTCTTTTTTCAAAATCTAATAAATAAATCAATTCTGAGCTACTCAGAAAATATTCTTAATAATCAATTAAATCTAAGATATTATTACTTTTTATCAAAGCATTCTAATTATCTTTTATAGGAATTTATGAAATAGCTAATAAATAATTGTTTAAATTGTAATATAAATTTTAAAACTAATCTATTATTAATAATTTCTTTCTTTTATTTATGTATCTATTTACTTTTATATTTATTGAATTTTAATCTATTTAAGTAAATAGCTTCTCATTTTATTATTTATAAAATTGTTTTATAATAAAATCCTAGTCTTTTTCTTTTATAATAGTACAATAAATCATTATTTCTAAATTAAAAATACTTAAAGAACAAAGATTTAGCTAATATTTAAACTTTAAGAGATGGTTGGGAAAAATTAAAAATATTTAAGAACTTATTTGAAGAGGAATTCGTTATAAAAATATCAAATATAATGTAAATAATTTATAATAGAATAAAAGTAATATAGTGAATGTTAAAATTAGCTCATTTTTTCTTTAAAATTCTTATTTTTAAAATTTAAAACAATTCTTTATAAATTTGTGAATATTCATTTTATTTTCATAAAAAAATTAATGATCAAGTGAAAAAGATAACAAACATAAGGATTTGAATTTATCTATAGAAATAAAAACTGATTTTTCTATAAATAATTCAATCGAATAGCCTAAATTATATTTATAAGTTAATTATTTTGTTGTCGGCCATACTAAGGTGAAAACACCGGATCCCATTCGAACTCCGAAGTTAAGCGCCTTAAGGCTGGGTTAGTACTAAGGTGGGGGACCGCTTGGGAAGTCCCAGTGTCGACAACCTTTTTTGTTTTTAAAATATTTAAGCAACAAATATTAATTTAAAAATTTAAATTAATATAAATTAAATTTTTTAATTGCAATTGTTATTTTACTAAAATTTGTTATTTTGTTGGAAAATATAAATTCTGTAATTATTTTAATTTGTTTAGTTTTCATCTAAAAATTTAACAGTAATATAGATTATCTATCTATTATTCAATATTATTGAATCAAGTAAAATAAGATTTTTTTTAAAGTTTTAAAAAATCTATGTAAATTTAAGAAAACTTATTAAATACAAAGTATTTAAGAACATAAATTAATTTTTAATATTAATGTTTTGGAATAATGTTGTTAGGTGTAAAATTAATATAATTATTTGTAGACTATTCAATCAAATTTTTCAATAATAACATTTGTAGAAGATTAACCAAGATTATTATTATTGTTATTATTGATGTTGTTGTTGTTATTGTTATTTAAATCAAAATTTTCATTTTTAGTTAAACCTCTGTTAGACTATTATTAACTTAGGAAGTTAGATGAATTTTCAACAAAGTAGAATTTTGATTATCTTTTTCTTTTAGGTTAATCAACTTAAAGTTAAGGCTATTACTGTTAAGAGTAAAGATGATCATTAGAGTTGTTAGTAACCATTAAGAAATTTCCACTTTTTTAGGTCCTAGAAATTTTTCTTATTGGCTGTGTTTCTCCTTTTAAAATTACTTCTGAATTAGGTAAATAATTGTGAGATTAGAATATATTTGTTTCTTCTTCATCTGATCCTTTTCTTTTATTCTATGTATAGGGAGCTTCAGGCATTTAATCATTTAGTATTTCTTTCTCATTAGATTTAGTATTGTGGTTTTTAGCCTCATAATCTATTTATTAAATGTTAATGCTGATAGGAGCTACCTTGTTTTTCTTTTAAAAGACCAAATTAAGAACCTTTCTAAAAAGTTATAATAATGTTTTTAGAGTTTCATATAAGAGTTATACAGTATGCCAAAGTAAAATAAAGGAACTAAAAGCTACAATTATCCAGCCAATTTTGAGTCTGAAGATTTCATCATCAGATTCACTATCATCCACTAATAAAGCTCCACAAATTCCAATACAAATTAATACAATCTCACCAACAGCATTTTTGATATTTTCTATTTTAGAGCTTAAAGGTTGTGCAAATATAATAAATAAGAGCATAGATAAATTTAATAAGGCAATCAATAATAGCTACAAGTAAACGTAATGAGCTAAGCAAACCAATATTATACCAAATAATAGTTTTCTAAAATATAAAAGTGCATTAAAGTATTTGTTATACAATCTTAATTTAAGAATAAAGGAAGGTTTTTCAATTTTTTATGATAAAAGTAGATTATCTTAGGAGTGCATTTAGAGACCATCATAATTTTTAAAAGCCTCTTTTTAGAGTTTTAAATCATCTAATTTATTTTAATTCTATTAGTTTATTATAGAAAAGGCTTTAACACTTTCTCTTTGAGATAATTAATCATCATTTTTGGGTTTAACATTGATTTATTCTGCAGATAAATTCAATCCACCAACCAAAGAAGCATATTTGATTTAAAATCTCTTATTCTCAGATATATTTTATTCTCTGTGAATGATATAAGCAACAAAGAAAGGGAATCCAAGAATATAAATTGAGAATATAGAATGAAAAGTATAGTTAATTATGTATGTAGAGTCACCAAAATCATAGCAATAGAATTAAAGAAGCACACCAACAAGAGGATAAATGTAAGTATTCCACACTAAATCAAACATTCCATTGAATTCCCAAGTATTATCAACTGCTTTTATGAAATAATCTTAAACATACTTTATCTTTATCTTACTCATTATTTTAGCTACTGAATAAATACCAAGGATTACGACATGAATTGTTATTGTTTGTCCTGCATTCTTAATAAAATACCTAATTTAAAAAATGGATAAATTAAATTAAGTTTAATGACTTTTTTCTAATTGGTATTAAAAATATTAGCAAAAATATGAGATTTTATTTTTAATTTAATTAATGAAAAATTTCAAAAATGTTTACAAATCAGTAGAGTTTTCCATGAATTTAGGAAATGAGGGTTATTCATAATCTGGGTCAACAATATCTTAAAAGAGATTAGGAATAAAAGGAAATTAAAAATTTTTGAAAATGGAATAGAACTAAACAACATTCTCAGGGTGTCTGATATTTATAAAGAGCATATAATAGAGGAATCCTGTAATATCAATAGTATTAATCAGTATATAGAAATTGCTAAGTATAACTATAGGCAGCATAGATGTTATTACAGCAGTCGTAACACCTTTTCCAACAGAAGCTATTTATTATGAGGCAATCCTTTAATTTTAAGGAATTTTTACATAAGATGGTACTAGATTCTCTTCAATTCTCTACTCTTTAATTGAGTTTTTCATTAAAAAGTTTTGATTTGTAAAAACAATTTAAATCTCTTCATTTTTGATGTTTTCTTAAGAATTAATATCAATATCTATGCTTTTTTCTTTGAAATTTGTTATTGTATAATTGTAATTCTAAATATTAGAAATAGTCAAAGATATCAATTTATTTGTTTCTATATTTTCATAAGAAACTTCATTAGAAAATTTAACTTTTATTGTATATCCTTCTTCATCTGTATTCATTACCAATTTTATCTAGGTTTCTTATTACTGGTAAATGACAATAGGTTAGCAAATACCTTTCGATTTTACAAATTCATATCCTTCAATACAATTCTCACAAATTTTATAATCACTAGTATTACATTAATTACAGAACTATATATTGCATTTCTTTTCACATTTACTTTAATCTTAGCTTAATTAGTAGTCCTCATTGCAAGTAACACAAATACCTTGATTTTAAAAAAGATTTAATAAATCGAGGTAAAGAAAAAATTATTAATTATATTCAAGCTTTCATTTTGGGATAAGGAAGCTTATTTTTTACTGTAAATTAATTAGATGAATTAGGATATCAATTTATGAAAAGAAGTTTATTATCTATCATTAATTACAATGAATTAAAAATTATTATGATATTGATAATAAATTTAGTACCGTTTAATAAGCATAAACTATTATCTATTTATCAAATTAATCAATCCAGTAAAGGGTAGCGTTGATTGGTGAAAAGAAAAAATCTTTGCCTAAATTTTAAAAAATTCTGAAAAATTTATCACATTTTTATAAGCCCGCTGGCTAATTATTTCTTTAATTTTGTTTACACTATTTGTGAATTTCTGGTAAATAAATACCAAATCCTTATTCGAGGATGTATTATTCAAAAAAATAAATAAAAAAAGAGTATTTTCTCTCAATTTATATTCGAAAAAAAATAGGTAGAATATTATATTCTTATTTACTTGAAGAAGAGCAATTTTTACAATTCTAAATAGAACAAGCTATGCATTGCGTTTGATCTGATGAGTCTAGGTAGTAAGAAGTTGAACATTAATTGCATTTTGTTGAGTTACAAGCATTACAATTTACTTTACAATTAACGCAAATATTTTAAGGTTCATCATAATATTGGTTAGCTTGACAGGATAAGTAACAAATTTAATTAAAATTACTAAAAGAATATCCACTATTACATTAGTTGCAGCTAGTATTATCATTGCATGAGAGGCAATTTTATAAACAAGATTCACATTAATTATTAGTACTATTAAAATATTCATTGGATAGGCAGTTTGAATTGCATTTACCATCTACTGAACTAAATGTATATCCTTAGTTACAATTAATGCAATCTGAGTTTGATGTGCAAGATAAACAATTTGCCATACAATTATTACAAATATTGTTCACTTTATCTAAATATTAGTTCCCACTACAATTGATGTAACATTTCTTATCTATTGAATCATATGTATACCCTGCTTAACATTAAGTGCAATCAGTCGAATTGCATGTATTACAAAATGCTATGCAATTAACACAAGTATTACTAGCAGAAACATAATATTAATTGCTTAAGCAATCCATATTGCATCTTTAATCAGCTGAATTCCAAGTAAAACCTGTGTTACATTATGTGCATTAAGTTGAATTACAAATTTAGCAATTTGATGGACAATTAAGGCAATTATTATTAACTGAATCGAAATATTAATTTGATGCACAGTTCATATTACACCTAGATACAGCTGAATTCCAAGTATACCCAGTATTACATAATGTGCATTAGGTGGAACTACATGTCTAACAATTACTAAAAGCACAATTAATGCAATTGTTATTAACAGAGTCAAAATATTGATTAGAAGTACAATTCATATTACATCTTAAATCCCCAGAGTTCCATGTATATCCTGAATTACATTATGTGCATTGTGTAGAATTGCAAGTTTAACAATTTGTAGGACAATTAATACAGTTGTTATTCACTTAGTCATAATATTAAGAAGTAGTACAATCTTTATTACATCTTGAATCACTAGAATTCCATGTGTACCCCGATGAACACAATGTGCATTGAGTAGAATTACAATTTTAACAATTTGATGAGCAATTTATACAATTATTATTGGTTGAATCATAATATTAATTAGCTGAGCAGTCCATATTGCATCTAGAAATACCAGAACTCCAAGTATATCCAGTATTACATTAAGTACATTAAGAAGAATTACATGTCTAGCAATTTAAAGGGCAATTTATACAATTATTGTTGGTCGAATCATAGTATTAACTGGCAGTACAATCCATATTACATCTTTATTAAGTAGAATTCCATGTATATCCTGTATTACAAGTAGTACAGACCCCACTAGAATTGCATATTTAACAATTAGTATCAGGGCAATTTTAACAAGAACTAGACCCTGAATTATAATATTAATGAGCTCCACAAGTAGGAGTCGAAGAAGTACAAGTTTAATTTGTATTGTTATAAATATAATTAGTTTAACAAGTATCACATGTACCAGATTAAGAACACTCTGCACAATTATTAACGGTACATCCTTAACAAGTAGAATTTGAGCTATCATAATACTGTCCTGCTGAACAAATTCTTGTACATGTATTTGACCCAGAGTTATATGTATATCCTGATTAGCATGTAGAGCATGTAGATGATGAAGCAGTACATTAGTAACAATCAGGCACTCCACATCCACATTAAAATACTCCATAATTTTCTATATCATATATTCTGACGACCATATTAGCTACACACATGTAAATTCTAGGATCTTCCTAATTTACACAAGTTGTCCAATTTTTAGTAATTCTGTCTTAGTATTAACACTCGAATGTATATTAAGAACAATTTCCAGTTGAATCTAAATATGTATCTTTTTTATAAGTAAATTAGTTATTTTTCTATTTAATACATCCAAATAATTAATAATTCATTAAAATGGGAGAGGAAGAGGATGGTGTAATCAAGATCTATACTAAAAATTTTCATGGATGATGTAAAATAATTTGATAGAATTTTTTGAAATTCACTCACACCCTCCTTCCATCTTCTATTTGACTTAAATAAATCATCAAAATAGAAGTTAATATTGATGATATTTGATATTTATTTGGTAGTAAACAAAGATTATTTTATAATTTTTATTTGCTGGCGAATAAATAATATTCTGTTTGATAGTAATAGAGATTATTATCAATTATATTACTTATTAGTGCTTGTGAAATCTATTGATTTTACATTTAATTTAAGAACTATCAGATATAGAAGGAAAAAATTTTAATATAATTAAATTTGGCAAGTGCTCGAAACATAATTATTAGTCTTAAGATAAGACACTACTTTGAAGTGGAATCAGATTATTGTAATGTAAGCTTAGCCTAATTAGTATTGAAAAACCCAAATGATAGATTGATATTTATTCCTTCTTATCTGCATATAGCCAAATTAAAATATTTGTAACCTCAATCAAAAAGATTATAAAAGTGGAACTTTAAAATTTAAAAGTAATACGAATATATTATGATGGGGGTAATTGACATTTTATGAGTCTAAATAGTAGTTATAAAATATTTTATGGTAGATATTTCTATTATCTAATAAATAAAAGAAATATTTTAAAATAATAAATTTAGATATCATAAATAATTTAGATGAGTTTTTTACATGCAGGGCAAACTGTAGCACTTGCCTTAGTACAGACTGTACCACTTGAATTGAGATTGTATCCAGCTGCACATCTATGACAGACTTCAGAAGAATCTCCTTTAAAGCAAGAATAACAACTAGATATAGTGCAATCATTTGTTTATTCACAAACATATTCTCCTGTTGGCATTTATCTTTAGGCAAATCCTGTTTGACAAACGCTGCAATTCTAAGAATCACTGCAAGTTAAGCAATTTTATCTACAGTTAGTCCATACTCTTATACTTCTAATTCCTATTACTTAACTAGAAGAATCCTTTTCAATATTTATTGTGATTTAATTTCCAGAAGGTAAACCAGTAGTTGCTAATTTAGCAGAACCTCTTTTAAATGATCTAGTATCAGGACAAACAATTGAGTAGTTTTCTTCATAAGTAGCAGCTTTTGGAGAAGAAATAACAGTCCCTGTACTTGAATTGTTAATTCTCAGTGTAATTGATGAGCCTCCAGTTTAAAAATATAAAATATCTACACCTACATAAGAGAAAGGTTGAGTAGTAGTTTATGTAAATTGAAATTTTAATCCTTAAGTTGAGCTTTAATCTGAAACAAATCTAACATAAGCGGATGAGTCGTACTACTTAGTACAACTATCAGGGCAACTTGTAATAGCTCCACCTTCAATTTTTGTCCACGAGGTAGGCATATCATCAACACAATTAGTAGCAGTTCCATATTTTTTGTCGTACAATACCTCATAGCAAAATATATCTAATTATTATTGTAAGAAAAATAAAATGAATAAAGCAATAATAATGTAAACTAGAATTAAAATTTAAATATGCAAAGATAAATAAAACTAAATTAAGGATACTTGTATAGAGGAAGAGGGTTAGTAGAAAGGCTTTCATAATGAGATTTAGATAAAAAAATAAAAAATAAATAGTTTCTTTTAATAAGAAAATTGTAATATATAATCTTATTTATTATTTAGATAATATTTTACTTCTATCTTGTTAACTTATTTACTAAGTAACTAATTCTTACTATTCTTATGCTTTTATTTAAATACGTTCCTTCTTACAGCTTAATTCTTCAAAATTAGTAAAAATTTTACTCCATTAATAAACTTTTACAAAGACTAATAAATAATTCAAATTAACTGAGAAATGTATTGCTTTAACCATTCTAAGTCTGAAAATATAAAGAATATTAGATTTATACACTCATTCTGATTTCGATCAGTGCATCATATCAATAAATTATATTTGCTTAATCAAAGTAAGAAATATCAAATAATTTATTCATGGCTAATATTCTTTTTTTGAAATTATAGATCAAAAAATTTAATATAAGGTTGCTAAAATAACACATAAATTACCAGAAATTAAAATCTAAGACTTTAATTACTATAATCACATATTAAAATAAAACTAGTATAATAGACAAGAAAGAGTTAACTCATCTATAATTTAGCTATATTTAAGTTAGGTTTTAGATAATTTAATTTTTTTAAAGAAATGAGTAAAAATAAAATATATTAGCATCCTAACACAAATAAAAATTAAATGATGGAAGTAAATAGTACCAAATTATATCTAATAAATTACTGCTTGAGTTTTCAATAAATTTCTAAATTTTTTTGTGATTTAAATGGAAATAAATTCTTTTTAAACCTTTTTTCTTAATCTTTTTTAAAATAGATACACTTTTAATTACACATTTTATTTATTTTTATAATAGAAAAATTTTAATTTTAGTAACATTCTTATTAAATATCTCCTCTCCAAAACATAACTAAATAACATTAAATAAGAATTGTTTATTCATTTAAATTATATGAACTTTTTTATTTATATTAGATGATAGGAGAATAATAATAAAGGTATAAGAGCCTGTTTGTTATTGAAATTTAGGTAATAGTAAAGATATCATAAGTAAAATACTAATAATTTGCTAATTTTTACTAATTATTAATAATTGTTACCGAAGTATATCACATGTTTATATTTATTTAAGACTATTTGTCTACATCATACTTTTCATATAGTTCTTTTTTAGTAATTACAATAATCATTTTTTAAATTTAGTAGGAGTTAATACACTTTTTGTAGTAGATATAAAGTTTAAAATAAGATTAAATTAATAAAGGAAAATTTAAAGAAAAGATAGATAGATTAGGTAAGATAAATAATTATTAATTAAATTTATTAGTAGAAATCTTCAAATTAACTCTTATATATGTTAGTTTTCATAATTTTGTATAAGTATCTCTTATTACTACTATTCGATACTATTTTATAAGATAGTCCTTTATCTTGAATGGGTTTAATCTCCATTTTATATATTTCTCGAAGATTATATTTCCTAACATACAAGTAATGCTTAAGATGTGAAATTAGATGCAAACAAAGATTATCTTTTTCTTCTTGCTATTTATTAGACGGGTTATTATTTGACAGGTAAATTGTAATTATCCTAGGTAGTGTTGATTTAATCACTAGTTTTTATATTAATTGATTATGGGGAGATTTCAAATTTATTTTAAATAGGAGTTTATACATCACTAATAATTCTTGCTGAAGATACATTAGAATTTCTATCTCTCCTTCTTCTAGTTTATAAATTAATTTCAGTACCACTATTATTCTGGTTCTTCTTTAGTTAAGGAGTTGCTGTATCAGTAAAGAAGACATTAGTTTCAATATTCAGTAGTGTTGAAATTTATTTATTTTTTAATTACTTAGGGTATTTTTCATTTGTAATTTCTTATTTTCCGGTTTTACAATATTAATCTATAGATATTACATCAGAAACTTTATTTTTATTAGGTTATTCGATTTATTAAATTTTAGATGATTTACGGAAGGACATCTTTAAAATAAAAATAGCTAAAGTAATAATAGATTTGAGAGATTCGAATATCAATTAAGAAGTGTGCCATAAAAGAACGAATGAACTTAAGCCAACAATGACCCATCCTATTATCAATCTTTAATTTTCATCTGAAGATTAATTATCCTCGACTAAAAAGAAGGCACATATTTATATTAAAATAAGGATTACTTCTCCAGTTGCACTCTTAATGTTTTCATGTTTAGATTCTAGTGGTTTAATAGCTATTAGGAAGATTAAAATTACTAAATTTAAAAAACTGATAAGAATGAGCTAAAAATAGACAAATTCATGTCCATAGACAATGATCAATCCAAACATTAATTTTCTGAAGTATAATAAAGGGTTATAGTATTTTGTTAACCTCATTTGAAGACTTAAGGGTTTAGCAATTATCAAAGATGAAGATGAGGGTAAAAAAATACTATTCTTAGAGTAGAAATTTTCCTCTTTTTCATTTCCTTAAATTGATTTCTTTTGATTTTTTAAGTTAACATCAGTATTTAATTATGAAAATTTTTAATCTTTTCCATTTGCTATTGAAGGTTTTAAATCTTCATTAGATTCACTTTCATTTTAACTAGACCTTTTATTTGTATTATTACAGAAAAGTTTAATTCCACCAATAATTGTAGAATATTTTTTTAAAAAAGTAGGATTATTTTTTATATCTTTCTACTTATATATCAAGAAAAATATATAAAAAGGAGCAGAGAGTGTGATTATTGCAAAAATTGAATGGAGAGAATAATTCACCCAATTTGTTGGATCACCAAAATCATATGTACAGAATTAAAGTAGTACTCCAACAAGAGGGTAGATGTAAGTATTCCATAGTAAATCAAAAAAGGCACTATACTCCCAAGAATTATCAATTGCCTTAATCAAATAATTTTATAACAACTTTATCTTAAATTAGCTAAGTATTTTTATGAATACATAAAATGCAATAATTATTATCCAAATGGTTATAGTCTGCCCAGTATTCTTTATAAAATATCTATATTAATAATTTTGTTTAAATTAAATATATTTTATTTCTTAAAACTATATTAATAATTTTAATTTAATTAAAAGAAGAAGAAGAAATAAAAATATACCTGTCTGTTCCTTTTTCCATAAACTTAGGAGGTGACTGTTAGATATAATTGGGTTCAACAATCGAATCAAAGAAGTTAGGAATAAATGGGAATTAAAAATCTTTAAAGATTGAGTAAAATTAAATAACATTATATGGATGTCTAATGTTGATAAACAGTAGGTAATAGAGAAACCCCGTAATATCAATAGTATTGATTAAGATATAAAAATTACTTAAAATAACAATAGGTAGCATAGTTGCTACAACAGCTCTAGAAACGCCATTTCCTACTTATGTTATTTATTAACTGATTTCTATTTGCTTTTCAGGCACTATTACAAATATTTTTAAATCTTGTTGAGTTTTTTTTTATTCAATATTGTTTTATTATAAGAAAGAATCATCAGAAATTATAATAGTAATTTATTCAAATTTAATGTTAGTGGTTGAAGTTATTTTTATTTTCATTTACTTGTTTGTAAGTTACTCCAGCTTAAATTTAAATCCCACTGTATTAGATATTTGCACTTCTATTAAATTCTATAAATTAAAGCCATTTGGATTTATTTCTTTACTAAATTCTACTATGATAGTATATCCATCAATTAATACTTCCTACTCATTAATCTCAAAAGTTGTACCTTAAGTTATTTTCTTCTAACATTGATTATTAGAAGCAAGTTTATATTAACTATTGCAAATTTTGCATGAAGATGATGAAGCAGTATCACACTCAACACAATTTTATACATTACATGGTATCCCCACACATTAATAATCTGCTTAGTTAACTTAATATCCTTATTGACAAACCGAACACTTATTACTATCTATTTTAAAAATTGAGGAATTAATTTAAAATTATTCATATGTTCTCTCTTTATGACTGAAAAAAAGTTTTTTAAAGTTTCTTCAGTTTTTTAAATTGGGTGAAGATTTAATCAAATTGATAAAGGAATTGAAAAAAAATTAGAAGTCCTTAAATGAAATCTTATTTTTGATTTATGTAATTGTGAAAATGTAAGATTAAATTAATTTTGGTAAGAATCTTAAAAATGTAATAGAAAAAGACATTTCTAATGGTTTTTGTAAAGGCGAGCGTCTTTTCATATTTTGTAACAAAATTATTAGCTTAATTCGATTGCTGTTAGATTACTTGCTTACTTCACAAATTAATTAATAAAATTCTTCGTTAATGCAAACATTTTGTGGGGAATTTTGTATTTTTTAATTAAGAAAAGATATCAGTAAAATAATTTAGGTTACATCCAGATTAGCAAGTCAGGCACGAGGAAACAGAACACTAAACGCAATTATTTAAATTTGTCTAATCAATAAAATAACTACTATCTTTACATTATTTGCATTGAGAAGAGGTGCAGGAGATACAATTAGATGAACATGGAATGCAAGTATTATTTAATGAATCAAAGTATTAATTACTCAGGCAATCTTTATTGCATCTATTATCTGAGATATTGAATGTATATCCGCTTTAACATTGAATACAAGAACTACTGCTGCACTAAAGACAATTTGAATATCCACATGTAATGCAACTATTTGTTGCTGAATTATAATATTCACTGGCTAAACAATTTTTGTTGCATCTTTAATCTGTTGAATTGTATGTATAGCCACTCTGACAATTAGTGCAAACAGTACTACTGGAACAAGTTAAACAATTTGTATCAGGACAAATAAGACAACTATTAGTAGGGCTATCAAAGTATTCATTAGAAAGACAATTTTTATTGCATCTTAAATCTGCTGAGCTATA
The DNA here is from genome assembly GCA_000260095.1 of Tetrahymena borealis. Lineage (NCBI taxonomy): Eukaryota > Ciliophora > Oligohymenophorea > Hymenostomatida > Tetrahymenidae > Tetrahymena > Tetrahymena borealis. The sequence goes on along the minus strand of JH651236.1, from coordinate 913,560 downwards.
TGTGTATCCACTCTTACAAGTATTACAGACTGTACTGCTAGAACAAGAAAGGCAATTAGTATCTGGACAAGTTATACATACATTAGAAGAATGATTATAATATTCATTTGATAGACAATTCTTATTACATCTTTAATCTGTTGAATTATATGTATATCCGCTTGAGCAGTTTGTACAAATAGTACTGCTTGAGCATTGAAAACAATTTATATCTGGGCAAGCAATGCAAGTATTAGTTGAATGATCATAATATTCATTAGAAAGGCAAACTTTATTGCATCTTTAATCAGTTGAATTATAAGTGAATCCACTTTTACAATTTGTACAAACTGTACTACTTGAACAAGATAGACAATTAGTGTCAGGGCAAACAAAACAGTTATTTGAAGTACTATCATAATATTCATTCGATAAACAATCCTTATTACATCTTAAAGCAGATGCATTATATGTATAACCACTCTTGCAATTAGTACAAACAGTACTACTCGAACAAGTCAGACAGTTAACATCTGGGCAAGTAATACAATTATTAGCTGAATGGTCATAATATTCATTAGATAAGCAATCTTTGTTACATCTTAAATCTGTGGAATTATAAGTATATCCCGTTTTACAGTTACTACATACTGTACTACTAGAGCATTATAGACAATTTGTATCTGTACAATTAACGCATGAGCTAGAACCAGTATCGAAGTATTACCCACTGGAGCAATTTAAATTACATAAATGATTTGTTGAACTATATGTATAACCAGATTTACAATTAGTACATAGTGTACTACTAGAACAAGTTAAACAATTAGCATCTGGGCAGTTAATACAAGTATTTGTTGGTGAATCAAAATATTAATTACTTAAACAATCTTTATTACATCTTTAATCGGCAGGGCTATAAGTATATCCTGTAGCACAATTAGTACAAACTGTACTACTTGAACATGAAAGACAGTTAGCATCTGGGCAAGTAATACAAGTATTTGTTGGTGAATTAAAATATTAATTGCCTAAGCAATCTTTATTGCATCTTTAATCGGCAGGGCTATAAGTATATCCTGAAGCACAACTATTACAAACGGTACTACTCGAACACGAAAGACAATTAGCATCTGGACATGTCACACAAGTATTTGTTGGGCTATCTAGATATTAATTTCCAGTACAAATTCTGTTACATCTTTAATCAACAGAACTAAAAGCAAATCCTGATTTGCATTGATTACAATTAGTACTAGTACTACATTGTAAGCAATTTGAATCTGGACAAGTTTTACAAGATGAAGTAGTATTGTCGTAATATTATCCTATTGCACATGAAATAACACAAGAATAAGTGTAAGCATTGAAGGTATATCCTGAAGAACACTGATCACAGCCTGTGCTTGAAGAACAAGAATCACAGTGAGAATCTGGGCAAGCAATACAAGTACCATTTGAAGTATTATAATATTGCTTAGCAGCACACACAGTATCACATGTATATGAAAAGAAATTATATGAATACCCTCCAAAACATTCATCACACAGTTATGAAGATGTATTTGAGCATTTTTTACAATTAGCAACAGGACAACCACATTAAAAGATGCTATAATTTTCATAGTCATAAATCATAGCAATAGTATAATTTAAACATTTATATTTATTGAAATCTTCTTGACCTGAGCAATTTTAAAATACCTGATTGCTTCTATTAAAGTATTAGCACGAGGTAGTATATGCTACACAAGTACTAGTCTAGTCTAAGTATTAGTCTATGATAAATTTTCGAATAAATAAATTAAAAAAATACTTAAATAAAGCTTTAATAGTCAAATAATCTTAAAAAATAAGGGTAATCTAATGAATCAGAATAATTATTTAGTTGGGTAAAAAATTTTTTTTTTATGGCAGAATAATTTATATTTTAAGAAAAATTAGGTATTGTAGATTGATCTTTATTCAAGGTGATGAAATATGTAAACTCAATCTTGCTTTAGATTAAAAAAATCTCTATTTATAAACTCTATCAAAAGAGAATATTTTAATTTAATTAATTTTCGTGCGTTGAAGATATGATTACTGAAGATATTTTCGAGATTTGACTTTATCATTAATCATTAAATAACTCAATCTTAACATTTTATTATCTTTAGAGTATAAAATAATTTTTAAAAATAGTTAAATTATTACTAGTTGTGCAGACAGGACCACTCAGAGGGATACAATTTGTTTGAGTTCCATCAAATGTATAACCAGATAGGCAGCTGCTACATATTTCAGTAGAATCACCTTTAAAACAAGATTAACAATTAGCTATTGTGCAACCATTAGTTTATTCACAAACAACTTCATTTGTTGGCATTTTCTTCTTCTTAAAACCAGTTTAGCAAACATTACAATTATTTGAATCTTAGCATGTAACACAATTTTATCTGCAATTAGTCCAAATACGAATATATCTAATTCCTATATGTTACGATGTCGACTCTTTCTAAATTTTTACTGTAATTAAATTTCCCGATGGAAGGGCTGAGATATTATATTTAACTGTAGCTTTTAGATATGTACGATAATCTGGACAAATAATTCTCGATTTCTCTTCATAAACTGAATTTGGAGGAGATGAAACCATTAATGGTGGTGATTAATCGTTTATACTAAGATTAACATAAGTTCCACCTGTTTAAAAATAGAGGATATCTGCACCTATTATAGAATAAGGCTTATTAATATTGTTAGCATTGTATGAGAAAACCAATCCTTAGGTAGTAGAAGTGTAAGAGATAAATCTTGAATATATTCCGTTACTTTCTTAAGTACAATTTTCAACACAAGAAGAAATAACAGTTCCTTCAATTGTTTTCCATGCAGTTGGCATATCGCTAACACAAGTTGAGGAAGCTCCATAGTTCTTTTCATAAACCAATTAATACGAAAAGTAACCTAATATATTAAAATGATAATTTACATTACTAAAAATGTCTATAATATTATGTGTAGTGAATAAACTTTAATTAATAAAGTAAATATGTACATTTAAATATGAACTACCAGATTAACAGAAAGAGTAATTTCATTATTTAAAAGTTTAGTTAGATATTCCTTATTTCTTTTCAAACAAAGCTTGTTTTGAATTATTTTGCGTTTTATGTTTGACTTGTTTTTAATTATAAACAATTATTACATTTAGATCCAATTTATGATAAATCCAATTTCTTATTAATAACTACAGTTAAATCAATATATTTTGAATTAGATTCTTTTTTTTTGTATGTAATCAGATAATTGATATTTCAAATTAATTTTATACACTATTCATAAACAAAATACTTAATTTCTTCCCAAATTAATCTTTACTTACTATCCTCATCTTTACAAAGATTTATTATTAAATTTATTAGTTAACTTTCAATAAGTATAAGTATAAATTAATAACATAAGCAATTTTTGGTCTTTTTCAATAATTTTTATTTTATTTTTGCTTTGCAATATTAATTAAAAAAGAAGTGAACTTCGAATTTCAATTATACCTGCTAAGATAAATTCAATTCAAAATGTATTTGTAAAATATTTTAAGAAATTTTATAAAGGAAAGCTTTAATAAAATGATTTATTTATTTTATTAAATTGACAAATAAAAATACTATCCATATTTAATATTTATTTAAATATTTTAAAGATTAAATTTTTAGTATTTTGATTCTTACAAACTCAATCTTATATTGTTTTGTGCTTTTAAAAATCTGATTAAATATTTAAAGTTACAATTTGTGGTAAATAATTGAGCAGCGTAAATTCTTTGGTTAACCAAATGATTTTTATATATTTGATAAATGACAGTAAAAAATAATAATTTATTTGTTTACAAATTAAATTGAATATATGAGTAATAGAAGTTGTTTAAATTATTGGTATTCTTAAATTGATTAGTTAAAAATAGTATTAATAGTTTTATTCATTTTTATAACTAATCTTTTAAAAAAGTAAATTTTAGTAGTTTTCATGATTATTCAATGGAATGAGGAGATTATTATTAATTGTATTTAGATTGATTAAAATTTTATTCCTCATTTAGATTATCTTGGTTTTCTGCATTTTCTGCTACAATTTAAGAAAAAGCTGAGAGTTTAACTACATTAAAACTACTCAGTTATCTCTTTCTAGTAGTTTCAGATCCATTTCTTAAAAATCTTGTAATTATACCTTTTTCTATTAATTGTTGAGAAGGTGTTTATTCAAAACGTTTAGTATTTTCTTCTAGTCCATTATCAAAACTTTTGGTTTATTAATTAATCATAGAATGGAAAGAGTCTCTTCTAATTTTTTTTGCAATGTTATGTTAATTTTTATTAATGGGTTCCTCATTTATACCTTTAACTTGCATTTTCTTTTAAGAGTGCATCATTTGCATTTCAGATTAGAATTAAAGAGATTCTTGGCTTGTGAATAATCCATTTATAGTGGTCCTTGTAATATTTTTTCTTTTTTTATAAAGGGAGTTAACTTTTTCAGCTTCTTATTGGGGACTTACACATGAAGAAATTTCATTTGATTATTTTTTTGTTTCTAGATTATTTATAGGCATCACTTTATTATTATTATTTTTTGTGATAAGTTATTTAATGGCATTAAAAATTTTTGTTATTAATTATATTATTGATTTCAAAGCTTCTACCACTATTTAAGAAGTGTTCCATAGCAAAATAAAAGCACTTAAAGATACTATTGCCCATCCTATTCTTAATCTGTATTTCTCATCTTAAGACTCTTCATCATTAACTAAGAAAAAAGCACAAATAGTAATGCAAAATAGAATTGATTCTCCACATAGAGTTTTAATATTTTCATATCTAGATTCAAGAGGTTCAATATAATAAAGAAACCAAATTATTGAAAGATAAAGAATACATAATAAGGATAATTAAAGATAAACATAGTCAACAGGATAAGCTATAACTATCGAGAAGAAAATCTTTCTAAAATATAAGATTGGATTATAGTATTTGCTTAGTTTCATTTATAGTTTCTATTATCTATTTAAATTCTATCCAATTATTAAACTAAATTAAGAGATTGCAGCTGTTTTCTATTCTAAAGCCTATTATGAAAAGAACTATTACCCTTCATTAAATTAAGAAAGTGATTCTCTCTTGTCTAGCTTAAATTCTATTCTAGGGGGATTTGGAGGTGATTATTATTCCTTTTCTATATTATAGAGTTTAATTCCTGAAACTAAGGTGCTATATTTCTTAAGGAAAATAGGGTTATTTTTAATATCTTTCTCTCTGTGAACCAAGTAAAATACAAGAAAAGGTGCTAAAATGCAAATGATAGAAACTATTGTGTGCATTGAATAATTAAGCTTGGCCGAATGATCTGAAAATTCATACTCACAAAATTATAAAAAGCATCCTATCAGACAATACACATATGTATTCCAAAGCATATCAAAGAATGAACTATACTCCCATGTATTTTCTATAGAATTCTTCAGATATGGTTAAACATATTTGATTTTGATTTTACTCAATATTTTAATTGCAGCATAAAAACCAATAATAACAATCCATATTGTCAAAGATTGTCCTACATTCTTTATGAAATATCTATTTATTTTATAAAAATTTTAATTAATTTTTTTAAATTATCATTAAATAAATTTATTGATCTTATTAAAAATTTAATCGACTTATTATTGATAAATTAATTAATTACCTATCTGTTTGTTTTTCCATAAATTTTGGTGGAGATACCTGAGTATAGTTAGGGCTTACTATATCACTGAAGAAATTGGGTATGAATGGAAATTAGAAATCCTTGAAAATAGAGTAGAATTGAAGAACATTCTCAGGATGTCTAATATTAATGAAGAGCATATAATAGAGAAATCCGGTAATATCGATGGTATTAACTAAAAAATAAAAGTTACTGAGGATGACAATTGGAAGCATTGAAGAGACAGCTGCAGTAGTAATTCCCTTTCCTACTGAAGCTACTTATTTTGCCGCTTCTCTTTCTAATTAAGAGATATATACATAAACTAGCAAATCTTAAATTATATAAGTATTTTGCATCTGATTATTTTCAATAAATTATTTATCAACAATATCTATCCTAATAGATTTATATTTAACATTTACATTAGATTTTATTACTATTTTTATACTCGTTTCTGTTAATTTTTACACGCTAAAAGTAAAATCTGTTGTATCTTCTATCTTAATTGTTATAAACTGACTTAAATTTTCATTACCCAATTTCACTTTCTTTGAAAAAATGACATCTAATTCATATCCATCATCAAGAACTTTTTAATTGATACTCTGCATATAGATTTCATTTGTTAATACAATTTGACATTTAAAGCTGTCTGTAAGGAAAAAATTGCTCAAGCATTTTTAGCATTTATTTAAGTTATTTTTTTCACAGTTTTAACAGTTTGAAACAGAGCAAACAAGGTCACAAGTGAAATTTTAAGAATTCACTTCATATCCCAGCTAACAACTTTAACATTTATATTAATCTACATTTAATAATTTAATGTAATCAGAATTAATTGCTGGTGAAATATTTTAAATAAATAAATTAAATAATTACTTTATGGAACACACTCTTAGCAATTTAAAACTTAGCATTGAATACAATTAGATAGATTATTTGGATCTTAAACATAATTAGAGCTGCATTAAGTACATTAAGTAGAAATACAAGTCTTACACCCTGGTGAGCAATTAGTGCATAAATCGGTCTAACTGTTGTAGTACTAATTACTTAAGCATTTCTTTTCACAAATATTTAAAGTTTGATTGTAATTATATCCGCTTTTACAAAGATCACAATGAGATGAAGATTAACAATAACTACAATTGTTTATACAAAGCAAACATTATTGAGTTGATCCATCTCCGTAATATCCTGAAGGACATGAATCAACACATTTATTATTATACTAAAAATAATGAGTTAAGCATTAGTAGCATTTTGATCCTTATGAACATCTTTCACAAGCTTAAATGTTACATAGCTCACATTTCTAAGTTGTTTTATTGTAATATTCACTAATAGGACATTCAATTTCACAAGAATTGAGATAAGGGTCAAAAATGTAATCTTGCTCACATTGACTGCAGATTGATGAATTCGAACAGGATATACACTTATCAATAGTACATCCACATTAGAATATTTAATAATTCTAGTAAGCACTCATAATTGCCATTTGTTCATTCTTACATTTAAATGATTAAGTATTTAAATTATTAGGACACTCTAAATATTTCTATGTCTATCTATCTGCATAGACACAAGAGTTCGAGTATGCCTAGCAAATTCCATTATCTGCATACTGATCTATTTTATTTTAATATTTAAAGATATAGGTTAATTAGATTAAAATACTCTTTAATCATTAACTTAAGTATGAGTGGAGTATCCTTTAATTAATAATTAATCAAAATAAATTTTGTGGTTTTTAAATAACTTCTTAACTATGAATAAAAGACCATATATCGAAACTAAAAATAAATCAAATGATGATGATATGATTAGAACTGTCATGATAAAACGAAAAGTGAGAAAAATATTAATTAATCTATGTAAGAAAAATAATACTTGTAGAGCATATAGGTGACGATATTTAAGTGCATGTATTATTCCCATTAGATTTATAGCCTGGTTAGCATTTATAACAGATTTCACTTCCATTTTCTTTATAACAGGAAAAACAATTAGCTATTGTACAGCCCTAAGTTTATTCACACACCTTATTTCCTGAAACCATTTAATAGTTTGTGAATCCATTCATACATAAATTACAGCTGCTTGCGTTTTCACATATTTAACAATTCTCAATACAATTACCCCAAATCCTTATGCTTCTAACTCCTAAGATTTCAGAATTTTTTTACCTATTTAAATTTAACTCTATAGTCGTTGGAACAGAGGAACTTTTAAGTGAAGCCTTTTAGAATTTTATTTATTAAGGACATATTATTGTTTAATTTTCTTCAAAATACGATAGTTCATTTGTTATCAAAGAATTACTATCTGTATTTATTTTAAGTGTAATCTAATTCCCGTTGTAAAGGAAATAGATAATATCAATACCAATAAAGGATATTTTATTGTCAACTTAACTAACGATATAAGTAAATTTGAGATCCTTCTAACCTCCAACAAATCTAACTATCGTTGATGGATCACTCTATAAAGTACAGTACTCTTCACATGTATTAATTACGCTTCCTTATTGATCTTACCACCACCAGTTTGAATTGGTGCTACAACTATCAGATTAATCATACAACTTTTCGTAAATTATTTTATAGGAACTTACACCTAAATATTTTATTTTGAAGATATAAATGTCTATTGCATTGAATATTAAAATGAGACTCAAATATTTTTAAACTAATTACATGTGAAAATAAGAGTTGTTATGAAGATTGAGCTTGTTAATTAGATAGAATTAAACTTCATTTAATAACGATCTTACTTCTTTGTTTGATCTGTATATGTTTCGTTTAATATTTGTTTATAATTAGATATCAAATCCGCAAAATTACTTAATTTAAGTATAAATTACTTAATTAATTAATTGCTTCTTTGAAAAACTTTAATCAATCCCCCAAAATAAAAATATTATATTTACCAGATAAATTATTGATATGTAACATAAGTGGACAAAATAATAAGAATTCTTTAAATTAACTAATTTTTTGATTCTTCATTTACATCATTTTCCAACCAAAAAGAAAGTATAAAAGAAAAGTAGCATCATTTTTCCTTGTAATATTATTATTAGCAGTTTTTCAATACTGTTTAGTTATTTAAACTAAAAACTAATTAATATTTCTAAATTAGATTCTTCTATTATAATTTTTTTTAAATTTTAAAAGTATGCTGATTCATTGGCATATTAATTAACTAATTGATTCATTCATTTATATCTTGAGGAATTGTATTTTTAGCGAAGTAGTTAAATCAATTTCAAACATGACAACTAATTTTAAACTAAAAAAACTATTCATTTAAAATTGTTACTTTGATTGTCTTGTTATAAATTAAAATAAATGCTCTAAATTATTTTATTCATCATCTCTTAAATTATTTGTTACTACTTATGAAAGATATAGCTATTTTATTATCTAATTTGCCTTACAATTATTTAAAAATTAAAAAATTCATACATTTTAATTCTTAATAAATATGTGGTAAAAATGTGAAGATATTTTTGATATTTGAATTCTTATTTATTAAATCAGAAAAATTACACAATCGAATACCTTTTTATATTTAGAGGAGATATGAGTATATATTAGCTATAGCTAAATGAAATAATTTATAATTCCAATTAGAATTGTAGGATAAACTTTCTTTTCTTTACTTTAAAATCACATTAAATTAAATACTTAAGAGAAAAATTCATTCAAATTACTTTGATGTTTCATGTAAAATTTATTTATTTTTTATCATTATAAAAATATTGAAATTCGAAAATGAACCTTATTATTGATTTATCTCCATTTTTTGAATTTATCATAGTTTTTATAAATGATAATTAAGAATTTATTATAAAATAAATATAATACATGAAATTGTAACCTTAATATTTTTTAATGTTTAAACAAAAATTGTAAGAATAATAACTTGTAATTTTTATTAAGAGTAGCAAATTAAAGAGACTTATGAATTAACCATTTGCAATAACTTAAAAAGAATTAGATATTTAATTACCTCTAATTTATCTATTTTTAACAGTTTATAAACGAAAAAAACTTTTGAAGCTTCTATACATTTTAGAATAGAAGTGTGAGAATAAGGACCTATCACAGATATTTATTATCAAAATTTATTTATGATATTTTAAAATTAAATTTAACAGTAATTATCAAAATATTTGATGGAATCACAAATAGGTATAATGTAACTAATTGCAAAATATTAATATGCCTATAACTATACATATAATTGAAAAGACCTACAGATGTTAACAAATTAATAGATTTTAAATTATAAATTTATATAGTATTACTTAGAAAAAAGATATTTTCATCATTAACTATTAATGAGAACCAGTTGCTGAAGGAGGAATTTGCAGCCATCAAGGAGTTGAGCAAGGAGCATGAGCTCTGGAACACTCAGGGAGTATAAAAGCAGAAGCAGCAATGTCAGATCGTTGTTGACAAGAAGATCAAGTCTGTGAAGGAGAAGGTTGACTAATACTACAAAGATGTGCATAGTTAATAGTATTCATTAGTAAAGGGAATTATTAAAATCATTCTATTTCGCTTTAATCTTAGTCTCATTTTGATTTCCTTTGAAGATAATTGAGCTATTTTTAGAAAAAGATCCAACTTTTAGTTCATTACTTAATTTTCTATTCGTTTCATTTACTATAAATATATTTGATTAGAATCCATTTATGTCAGGATCTCCCATAATATCTGCAGAAAATTTATATCTTTTATCTCCATATTCTGAGAAAATTTCTTCTTTTTAAACATTCGTCTAATTGAGAGAAACTGGTTTTACTTATAGTTTTGATTTGACATAGTAAATAAGTCTTTTAATAGCTTAGAGGAAAGACTTAGAGAGTTCGAAAATCATTTAGCCAGCATGCCATAAAAGAATAAAAGCACTAAATGCAATAATGGCCCAACCAATTTTTAATCTATTGGATTCATCTTCTGATTCTTTATCTTCAATCAACATATAATCACAAATATTAATTGCTAATAACACTATTTCACCAGCAGTACTTTTAATATTTTCCATGTTTTTTTGTATAGGTTTTATGTAAAGGAGATAGATTATCATACCAATATGAAGTAAACTTATTAAAAATAGCTATAATTAGGTGTTGTGATATAAGAAGATAATTAAGAATCCGAATATCCACTTTCTGATGAATAAGATTGTATTATTATATTTAGAATATTATTTTTAATGCCTTTCTCTCAAAGTATGGTTTAATTTTATAATTTCTTCACTTGATTATGGAGATACCCTTCCCCTCTCCAAATCACTTTGGTTATTTCTGTTGATATTCATAGAATCATTGTTCTTTCCTTCATCTTTATTTTTATCCATTAATCTTGAAACATTCTCAACACATAAGATATCTTCTTTTTCCTTTTTATTTTGTGTTTCATTTAATATATTGAGGTTGTGAATCGACATTATTTCAGGTAATATTTTTATATTGATTTAAGTATTGTCATAAAGCTTCAGTCCACTTACAAGGAATTTATACTTATTCTAAAATATTTTATCTTGCTTTAAATTTTTTTTCGAATAAACAAGATAAAAAAAGATGAAGGGGATTAAAAGAGTAGGTATAGAAATTGCAGTGTGCAGAATATAATTCAATACATGATTTTTTTCAGTAAATTCATATTTCATGAATTGAAATAGAACTCCAACTAGAACATAAATGTAAATATTCCAGTACAATTCTATCAATCCACTTAACTCCCATGTTTTGCTTATTGCTTTTTAGCAGTATTCTTTAATGGGTTTTATTTGAATAAATGTACCTATTTTAGCCAAGGCATAAAATTAAAATACAAGAAGGAATATGGTTATACTCTAGCCTGTGCTTTTCAAAAAGTATAAATCTGTTCCTTATTCTCTGTACTATCCTAGAGGATTCTCTTAGGAATAGTTAGGATCAATAATTTTTTCGAACATATTAGGAATGAAAGGGAACTAGAAGTTCTTAAAATAGCCATAAAATTCGACAACATTTTAAGGGTGCCTTATATTGAGAAAGAGAGTGTAATAGAAGAAACCAGTAATATCTATAGTATTGATTAAAATATAAAAATTTCCAAAAATAGCTATAGGGATAATAGAAGAAACAATAACAGTAGACGTAGTCTCACTTATAGAACCTACTTTCTAACTTTTTTCTCTTTATTCTTGAGAAATTACAACAAAGGGAAGTAAATCATCCATAAGAGTAGTTTATTTTAATTTATTTTATTATATAAATTATTAGTCAGTTATATCTACTTTTAATTTTCTTTTTTTGAAATTCTAATTATTTGTATTTATCTTCACTTCAAAAGATTTTCTATCAACTTAACTTGTTTGATAAGTCAATCCAGTTGCATCAATAATTTACACCTTGATTATATTCTCTACAGACTCTTATGTATTTACCTCAATTTCTTTCGTAAATTATATATTTAGATCATATCCTATTTCGGTAACCTTCTATTTAACTTTGAAAGTAATATCAGAGGTAGAATTAATTTATTATTCACATTATGAATTACTATCCAAAACATATCCCTGTTAGCAAATAGAGCATCTAGCTATTTAGCCACTTTCACATTAATGACAATTCTTAGATAGGCAAAGTAATTAGCATTATCCATCATTTTACACATTAAAATTTTAATTACATTATTGACATTTATTTTAATCATTGTTTACACATTATTAACAATTATTTACTTTACAAATTACTAAGCACTAGCCTTATTGGTTTAATTAATATCCATCTATACACTTAGAGCATTTACCTGAACTGGGAGTAGAACATTCTAAACAGTTATTAAGAGAACATTTACAAATACTATTTTAATCTAATGAATAGTCTTAATCACATATTTTACATTAATCCATACTACTTGAAGAACATTGCAAGCAATTTTAAACATTACAAACCAATTTACAAGCCCCACTTTCATTTTAGTAATTGGGTTTACATTGTTAACAAACTTAAGTAGAAGATGACCAACATTATAAGCAATTTTCTACATCACAAATTTATTTGCAAGTTTCATTAGATGATACTTAATAGCCTTAAACACAAGTTTTACATTTATTAGAATCTGTTAATTAACACTCTCTGCAGTTTTATACTTTACAATCTTCAATGCACTCATCAATTTCAATATGATACCCAGTTTTACAAGTCATACATTTTTAAGGATCTAATAAAAATAGTAAATAAGATAATTGAAATATTTAAAAACTAAGATGATAATGAAAGAAAAATAGATGAAAGCTTTTTTTTTGGATTTTTTTGTAAATTGAAACACAGTATTTAAGAAAATTTTAATTACAATTATTCAATTATAAACTTAATTTGAATAATACTGGACTTATTTTAGAGTAAAAAGCATTTTTCTAATAATGATATTTTTCCAATACCAATTGGTTCAAGTATGAAAGATTTTTTTGAGATAAAATATAGATAAATAAAAATATTCTTACTAATTTGATCACAGTTTATACAGTTATTAACAAAGCAATTTCCACAGTTATTAGTATTTAAAGGGTCTTAATGAGTATTATCTTCACATTTTATGCATCCATTTGAATTACATTATTAACAATTGATTCCACAATTCTGACAAGTATTTGATGATTAAATTAAATATTAATTATCTGAGCAAATCTTATAACATTTCTTATCTTTTGGATCATAAAAATATCCTGATTTACATGTAGTACATTAATTTTAAGAAAGACAATCTTAACAATTAATATCAGTACAATTAACACATTTGAAAGTAATAGTATCCAGAAATTATCCCTGAATACAACTATCTACACATTTATTATATGTTGAATTAAATTCTTATCCATTTGGACAGCTAACAATCTTGCATGTTTTTGAATTACTATCAAAATTATATCCAGTATTACATGTTTGGCAAGAATTATCTTAATTTGAGCAGACTGCACAATCATTAATATCACATTCACAATTGTAAACACTAAAATTCTAGTAAGCAAATAATACTATTTTTTATCCAGCTGGGCATTTATAATTGTTTGCAGTTATTTATTATTGACAAGGGAGGAATGTGTTTGAAGAGTTTGTATCTTATTTTTCACAAACACTTGAGTAATTAACGCAGTTTCCATTGCTATCCTAATAAGAATCTGTTAAATAAAAAAGATTATCATTAACTAATTAGAAAATAATTTAAATGATCAATCTAATGATCTCCAAACATGTATGATTTCTCACATTACCCAAAAATAGGTAAAATTAAAAAAGAAAATATTTAATATATTAATTTTTTAGAAAGATAGATATTTAAGAAATATTAATTTATTCTTGCTAAATAAATTGAAAGATTATAATATTATTTTAAAGTAGTTACTTGAATCACAGACTTTATTTCCAATAGGATTACACAACAATCCACTTGCATCTAGTACAAATCCTGGATAACATCTCATACAAATTTCAGTAGAGGCATCTTTAGCACAAGAGAAACAATCTTATATTGTGCATCCAGCTATTTATTCACATACTTTATTTCCAGAGGGTAAAATTTTCTCTTCAAAACCATTTATACATTTTCCACAGCTATCATTTTTACTGCAAATAGAACAATTAGCAATACAATTAGTCCATATTTTAATCTTTTTAATATTAATATTGAATTGATTAGCCTCCTTTTTAATCTTCAAGACAAGTTAGCTATTAACTATTGATATACCAGAATGGATTGTAGTTAGAGTTAATTAAGGGAAGTTATTATAACAATTAATAGTATTATATTATTCTTCTGTTGTAGGTTTGTTGTTATTGATCATCTTGGAATCCATATCATTCAAACTAACTTCAAAAGAATAGTTTCCAACTGGCTACATATATAAAATGTCCATTCCAATAATTGTATATGGATCAGTAATTTTGGATGAAGGAATTATTAATTGAAAGCCTTTTTCTGAATACTATGAGCTTAAAAGAGATATTTTTACACCAGGATTTTATGTATATGAACAGTCATTTATGCAATTTGTATAATCTGTCCCTTCAATTCTGCTCCACTTATCCTCAGGACCTAAGCAATTTGTACCATTTTAAAAATCCTTTTCATAAATCACAGAATAGGTATGTGCTCCTATTTAATTAAATAATGAGATGAGACTAGGTTAATAGTAGAAATAAATTTAGAAAATACCTAAAATCAAAGAAGAAAGCAAGTAGAAGAATTTGCCTATCATATGATTTGATTTTGATTAATCTTTGTTTGATAATAATATGATAATAAATTAAAAAAATTATGAATTGACAGAAATAAGAATATATTATAATTTAATTGTAAGTATTTTGCTAATTTTTATCCATTAAAGTAGAGAAGGAATCAATTAAAGAATAATCTCCATAAAAAGTATAATTAAAAGGAATATTAAATTGGCAAAGAATTAGTTATGAGACTAAATTCTTCTTTGTATTAATTTTTTTATTGGTTAATCCTACTTTGTATAATATTTCATTGATTACCCAAAGCCTCTTTCTTATTTTTATTTACTCTACTTATAATTAGATAAAAACATAAGATATTTTTATATATTAATTCACTATTATTTATTAATTTATTAACTTTTCTTTGAATACGAATTTACAAAAGTAAGTTATTCTTTCTTTATTCCTTTGTAGGAAATTCTTTAAATTTTTTTGCTTATAAATTCTTTTTTCCTTGTAAAATTTGATTAATTGATTAATTAATAGCTTAAAAACTATAACTATTAAATAATCTCTTTTTCTCTCATACGTTAAAGAATTCAGACTATTACTATTCCTTACTTATTTCCATTAATATTTTACTTCAGTATTTTAAGCAAAAAATAATTCACAATAAATATTGGTGTTAATTTTCATTTAAATAAATTTAATTTCTAGTGATATTACTACACTTATTAACTTAAAGGCTCTTACTTCTTCTTAAATTTTCACAATTTGGTCATTATAAAATGCAAATTATAGAGATAAAAATATTTAATATGATTGAAATATTTGTTCTTTTTATAAAATTATCTATTCAATTATATATTCTTTAAGATATTTTCAAAAATAAGAAATGAAAATAAAAATGGCAAATAATTATTCATTTTACAGTGAAAAAAAATTCTTACTAAATTTATAATAAAAAAATATAAAACTATTTAATAATTTGTTATAAACCTGAATATTCTTTTAAATATGGGAATATTGTTTAACTCAGAGAATATACTGGGAGAGGAATTAGTATAATCAATCTAATTATTTATTCAGTAAATCTAAAATACTGCTACATAAATATGGTTATAAAAAACTCTTTAAATATAGGACTTATTACCATTCAAATTATTAAAACAACTATCAAATAGAAATTTAGTTTTTAATTACACACTAGAATGATTTATAATCTTAAAATTTAATTAATTCTGATAACCTTTAAATATTAATAGAGGATTTTAATTGTTTCTCATCATTTTCTTTATTATCTAATCTTTTTGATATATACTATTTTATCTAAGTTTTTTATATAAAATAAAAGAAATAAAAACTTAATTAATTCCAAATCACAAAGAGTAGAAAATTTTTAATTTTTCTACACATTAAATTCAATAATTTTATTTTAAAATTTATTTAGAATTTCTAAAAACTCTGACTTTAAACCAATTTTATCTCACCTTATTTAAATTACAATTATTGAAAATTAAATCTATAAATAAATTTTAATCCAAAATTCTTTACATTTATTTATTAATTCAATTTTGTAAATTTAACAATTAGATAAAATTATTTTTTAGGAAGAAGGGGGTAAATTTTTAGATTTTATAAAAAGCTCTTCTTTTAATAATGATAAAACATAAATTTTTTTTTATAAATGAAGACTCACAACAACTAATACCCCCACATAAAAATTATTTTGAATAAATTTTAGAGAGGTTAATGACTTTAAAACTAAATGGTATTAAGATAATAAAAATACGAGTTTGGATATATAAAAAGAAATGAATAAAGTACTTCATTGTTATTTATTGATTTAGATTAATATTATTTAATTATATTGAAAGTATGAATTATTAGAAGTAACCTACCAAGCTTTTGATATCATTACTCATAAAGATCAAAAATAATTTGTTAGTAAGAGAAGGTCATTTCTGAAAGGATTGATTTATTAAATGCAATAATCTAATATATTGGAGTTTTGATACAGTAGAGCTCTTTGAGTTGTTATTTTGGGAAAGTGAGAATATTAGGTATAATTTAATAGTTTTAAATGACTTAATTAAGGAGTGCTGCTTGCTTTTTAGGTGTAGTATCATGAAAGAAGCAAATTTGAAAAAGGAATTTATAATATTAATTTTTAATAACTTCTTCTATAATAATATTTCCAAAAGTATTTTCATCTAGATAGATTTGGATGAGGTTAGTATATAAAATACTTGAGATAGTATAAGTGAATCTATGAGGAGAATTCTCATAATCTATTTAAAAAGTTATCTTTCTATCTCTTTCTTTAAGTAAAATAGATGCAATTGTAGTAAAAGATTTCTTGCAAACATTCTTTACTAATGCTGTGATTTAATATTACAAGGGTTTAAAACGTAAGTATTCTTCATATATTTATTCATCTGTTTTACTTTATATTTTAGAGCAATCGATATGTATCTTCCTCTAAAATGGCCCGTGTCTAAAGAAATTGTATATATTTTTTAAGATTAAGTAATAACTATGAGAGAAAATAAGCAAATAAGCATATAGAATACTTCTAACTAATTGATTCTAAGAGAAATCGCTAAATAGCAAATCAAAGCCAATCATAATCAATAAGACTAGACCTTATAATCCACTATTGAAATTGCAATATTCTTATTATGATCCTGTAATGACGTTGATAGGTCTATTCAAATATCCAAAGTTAACTCCCGAAAAGCTAAGAAAAATAAAGACAATCACTGACGCATTGATATAATTGAAATTGATTACATCATGCTGATAACCAAATTGAAAAATAGATTAGAGATTTTTTAACTAGGATATAGCAATTCCAAGTAAAATAATTAGAAACATTATATAATAGAATAGCCATCTTTCAGAACATAAACTTGCGTATCCAGTTAAGAGATTAGTTAAAAAGAACTTAGTAAATATTTAACGGAGAGTAGCTACATCGTTTTATGCGTAATTCTGCTTTAGCTCATACATCATCGTTGAAGTTAAAAAGCCAAACTAGCTTGCGAAGAATAGAGATAGAATAGCCCCTTCTTCATATTTAACATAAATAACAATACTAAATAGGGAGTGAATGTATATTAATCCTGTTTTGAGAAAATATGTTAATGAGCTTATCAGTAAATCCTACTTTTCTTGTGAAATTATATCTTTTACTGTTGGAATATAGCATAGAAAATTCCATTTTAAGCAGAAAGTGACTATACTCCAATTACTTTAACTAGTTTTAAAATATGAAAATAAAAGTAACTATGCTAGCATAAATGATACAAAGAATCCCTTGACTACAGCATATTTATCATGATATTGAAAGAGGTAATAAAGTGTTATGAAATTATTTATTTAAAATAATATAAAACACAAAGCCATAATTCGTCTCAAGAAAAGAGGTATTTTCTGCAGCAGCTCCATTGCTAATAAATTTAATTATTTATTTGCTCTTTTTAAAGTAAGAAAAGGATATTTTTGATGGCTTTCAGTATTTTCTATCCCTTTTTAATGTATTAATTATTAGAAATACCTAGTGTTTTGTAAAATTTAGCAATTTGAAATAGGTATTTTAGGTTATTTCGAATAAAGTAATGGTGAAGAAATAATAAATCACTTACTATGCTTGATGATTTATTTGACAAGTAATCCAATCTTTAAGAATATAAATATTATAAACTTTCAAAAAATCTTTTTGTAATAATATTAAGATCAAACAATTAATTTGTAAATACATCAATCAATCAAACAAATTGTTTAGCACAATTAAATATCCTTTTCCAAATTGAAAATCATAATTTAATTTCATCTTAGTTCATTTATTACTTTTTAAAATTGTTAAATATCTGTTTGACCTACTATTTTTTAATTATTTTAAACTAAATCATTTTACAAAATCAGTGAGTTGATTTTAACTAAAATACCTCAAGCACCGATGGTTTAGTGGTAGAATAGAGCGTTGCCATCGCTTTGACCCGGGTTCGATTCCCGGTCGGTGCATTTTTTATTTTTATATCTATTTTAAATTTATTTGATGATAATTTTATATTATTTTTAATAAAAAGTATAAATTAAAAATTTTAATTAAAAAATAGAAATATTTAACATTTATATTGTTTGTTACTAAAAATTAAAAAAAATTGTGGATACTTATGGATGTAGCTTTATTCTACCAAAATTTAACCATCAGTTAAGAGTGTTAAAGAGCACTTACATGTTTAAACCTTTATTAATAATTAAAAAAATCCAATTTTATGATCTTTAATCTAAAAATACTGAAGAATAATAATTTAAATAAACAATGAAGATTATTTTTATCATATTACTATTGCTAAAATATATTTATACTTAAAATCTATAAGCTTGCACTGCTACAAATGCATTTTATGATGTATCATAATAGAACTGCGGTAGTTGTACAGATAATTGCAGTGCTTGCAGCGATGTAGATTAATGCTAAGCTTGTAAAACTAAATCATATCTAGTAATTATTTTTTTGAAAGGTTTCAGATAGGCTTGATAATTAGGAAATATTTTAATTTTAGTTATCTATTATTTTATAAATAGGAGTAAGAAACTAATACTTGCAGGGAGAAATGCGTAGAAGGATAAAGCTTCTCAGAAATATTTTAAGTTTGCATAAAATGTGAGGTAAATAATTGTGGAGAATGTAATTTTGAAGGTTTATCATGCAAGAAGTGCAAAGAAGGATGGCTAACTACAGAGGATTCTAATAACTGCTTAAAACAAGAGTGTGCAATTAAAGACAACTACTACTTTGATGAGAATATTAATTAATGCGTATCTAAGTGTTAAGAAGAAGTAGATCACAAAGAAAAGGTTTGTAAAGACCTAAAAAAATTTAGTTAAGTTTCTATAGCTGGAAGTAAAGCAATCATTCAGTAAAAGGATATTTAATAAGTTTATTACTATAAATCTAAATCTGGCACACAAATAGTAAGAATTTATAACCAAAATATATTCATTTTAATTGTTAAAAATATTAAAGATAGTTTCACTTGATGATAACTCAGCTGTTTTCTATTCTTATCCAGATCTTATTCCATTACAATCTTTCAATTTATTATCTACCTATAGTCAAAGTATCTAAAGAAATAATTTCATCTACCTATCTTCAATGGGAACTGTTTAAAAGATAGATTTGGAAGCTAGATAAGTTTTTCTTGTTAACAAATTTAGTTATTGCCAATAATAAATCCTCACTTAGAATTATTCATTTTGCATTATTTTTTCTAATGTAATACAATTCTTTCTAATTGAGGAGAAGCAAATAAGCTATAATATTCCTAGTACATTTGATGTAGACTTTAATCCTTATTATTATATCTTACCTCCTCCTCCTCTTCCTCCTCCTCCTTCACCTATCACAGAAAACCCTCTAAATAATAATACTGATATAAACTACAATGATTAAATACCTCCTTCTTAGCTTCCACCTCCACCTCCACCAAATCCTATTCCACCACCAGATCCTCTTCCTAATATTGAAGATTAACTAGGATGCAAAATTGTTAATTTAAATAATACTATAGAACCAATAAAAAGAGAAATAATAATGATTGAGAAAGATTAAATAGACCAAATGTAGTATACCCAATAATAAATAGTGGATAAATATGAGAATATGATTTTAGGTTATGAATTTGAAAAATTAAGTATTGTAATTATTATTTCGGAGCTTTAAGCTTACTACTATTGTGTTTTTGTAGTCAATTTCACAACATCAACGATTTTAGCCTCATTTAATTTTAATAAAAATAATATCTAACTGCTTAATGTATTTGAACATAATGGAAAGCTAAAATTTATATTTAGAAAAGTAGATTCTTTTGACAATATTATTAATTCCGTAATAATATGTGCTAACCTAATCTAAAATGAAAATAAGAATTATGTATTTGAATATGTAATTATTTTACAAAATATTTCCTAAATTAATTATGCGTATTATCTAATAATTAGGATAATCCTCACTTTACAAGTTTAACAGACAAAATTATAGAACATTAGTTATTTAATAATAACTAAGCATTAATCATAACAACCTCTGCAGGTAATTTAATTTTACAGAATAATAAGACACTTAATTTTATAAAAAAAAGATTAAAATTTATTGTAAAGAAATCCATTAATTATTTTAATAATGAACAGGATATGAAATAATTAATTTAAATCAAAGTGAGACTAGCCATAAAGAGCAAAACTTCCTCTATTTATTTTTTTAAATAAATAATAAAAAATAAAGACATCTTAAATTTATATCTGAGAATTAGACTATTTCATACAAAGTAGATAAATAGTATATGCTTATTCAAAAATTAAACTTCACAGATTCTTTAATAGAACAAGGAAGTAAGAAGTAGATTCTTTTAAAGATAGTAGAATACGATAATTTTACAAATATTTATCCTAATCAAATTTTAATAATTGATGATCAAATGGTATTAGCTTACTTAAATTAATTATAGGTTATTAGCTTTGCTTAAAATATTTCTGATTAAAAGAAAATTTATAGTAATTTTATGGACTAGAGTATCTTCTATTATTTAGGAAATGTCCAAAAAGTATTATATTCAGTGGAAAAAGGTTTAATGGTCATTATTTTTTAAACAGGGTTCAGAGTGGTTTAACTGGATGGATAGTAACCAATTTATGAAAAGAATTTAAAAGTTTAAATTATTAATGCAGAAATAAATGCTTAGTATGTAGTGATAGCATATTAAATTGGATTTAACTATAATTTCCTAATTGTTAATATAGAAATATCTTAAATGTATTAATCAAATTCTTAAGATTCTTTTTTATATGTAAATCTAGTTAAATAGTAAATACCCTCTGTCCTCTTTGTAGCTCAGAATTACATAGATTATACTTTGATTTATTGCATTACTAAAGAAAAAATAGAAGTGTTTTAAATTAACATTCTTATTAATTTATAAACACCTGATATGAGTTTTAATGTATAAGCAAGTGGCAATTAGATTTACATAAATACTGATTAATTTTATGTACTAGTATTTGAGTATGATCAAATTAATGGGCAATTAACTTAAATTGATAATTTTTATTCTGTTAGTAATTTCCTCTACTTTAATAAAGATATCATATTGACTATACAAGAATGTAAAAACGTTTATTATACTGTTGTTTATAATAGTGCCTTAAAAGAAAATCAAAAATTGATAATGCCATAATTAAGGTCTATATTAATAACTTCTTCAATAACCTATATTTGTTAGTCTTGCTCTAAAATAATATATTTACCCCATATAATGGGGTAGAGTTTTTTGTATCTCTTAAATGTCTCAACGTTATAATAGACTAAGCTTACTTATGATTAATTAATCGCTTCAAATTCTAATTATGTTTTGTTAGCCTATTAATAATAATACAAACTCTATAATACTTATGATGATTCTAGCATAAGTATAGTTACTCCTTTTTCTGCTACTGTTTTGATTAAGAAAATCTTCAATATAGATCCATATCCTTTGATGATTATTTAAAATGAAAAATCAGTATTTACTTTTTCTTTTTCTATTTTTTAACCAATCTAAAATTCTTTATTTAATAAATAGCAATCTTACATTTTTGATATAAAGCGTCAATAAATTCAATAAATATTATTTTCAATTAACACAGAAGATAGTATTAGCATCTTTAAGAAAAATTAATTAACTCTCTACTCATCTCATAGCATAGTTACTTTTTTAATGCTTAGCTAGAGTCAATATAAGCCAAGCATTTTAGTTTAGTTAGATACCCAATCCACTTTTATTATTGGAAAAACTAGTACCGTAATAGATGGATCATCACAAATATAATATATAGACTTTACATTAAATGAAAATTTTATCAAGTGTAAAATATTTTTTGCATTATTTGAAAATATAACATCTATTATTTTTATTATTTTAAAAGCAAAAATTACAAACTCAGGAGAATTTATTTTTCCAATCTAGATTTTATAGAGAAGGGAACTGCTATGTAAAAAAAATGAAAAATATATAATTACTTCCTTAGATCTTGAAGAAAAGCATGTGTTCGAAAATTAGTAAAATGTTAAATATATAATAGAGATAGATGCATTTCTTTCATTAGGTGCAGATAGGTATTTAATATTTTAAAAGAGAAGTAATAATCTAGAATAAAAAATCAACATTCAATTAGAAACACTATATAGTGAATTTAAATATCTAAATCTAGTAGAAGCCAGACACACACTTGTTTTGGGTGCATAGCTAAAAAATTCTTAATTTTCATTAATATTGTATAATTATTATTCTAACACAACAAATGTAATGGAATTTGAAGATTAGGCATTTTTCAATCCTAATTACTAATATAAAACAGAGGTTAATAAAAACATACTTTGCTTGTTCTTAACTACCTCATACAGTTTATTTGAAATTAAAGAAGGTTGTTAATATGAATTAATAAAATTCAAAAGATATACTAATTAATTTAGTGAGTCTTTCTAAATGAATACAGTTTATTATCATCATGAAAGTCATAGAATAGTCCAATTCCGTTAATAAACGGTTACAGCCTATATTAGAATCTTATTGAGTGTCTATGATGAAGATTTAAATTTATTATGCTAGTTCTCTTTCTAGAGTAGCATGGAAACAGTAAACTTTTAAGAAGATGGAGTAAAATGGTATTTCATTTTGAATATATTATTTATTTTTAATTAATTAAAATAATAGAAATTCATAACTGTAAATTAAAATACTGTCAGTGTAATTGACTATACTACTTGTAAAATTTAAAATGGAGATATGATTGGAATTGAATTTTAATAGGATGCACTAAGACATAAAAAAATTTTCATTTTTAGAGATATAACTCTTGATACATTAGTAATAACATCTTAAAATAGACTTAACATATTCCAGTACTCTACTTTGCTTTATCTTGGAAGTGTTGATTATCTTGATTATGGAGTTACAGGTGTAGCATTTTATTTCGAAAAATCAAATACATTAGCAATAAAACAGAGTACTTATTTTTTAGTTTTTGACTTATGGACTCCTCTCTTTGCTAGATTATACTAAAATGTTTTTAGTAATTATAATAATCATTTCATTTATGATGATAATTAAAAATTAGCACTCTTCTTTAACTACAACACAGGTGTTCTTAATGTGCATAATATAGATAATTATTAAGTATAATACCAGCTAAAGATATAAGACTCTTTCTCTTAAACTAGAAATTTTGTTTAGCTTTATAATTTGAATGATTCTAAAATTTTAGTAATATATTCTCATTAAAAAGCTATCATTTTTGATTACAAGAATAACCAAATAATAAAATCCTTAGATTCATCTTTTAATTGCAGATTTATTTCCAATAATTAATTAGATATTTATTGTTTAGAAAATTAAAACTCTTTGAAAAAATTTAATACTTCTTCACTTGATTTTGAAATAGTAGCAGATAGTTAAGTTTTAGGATTTAATGTAAATGAGATTTATGTTTTGAGTTCAACATTGATTGCCTTTGTGGATGATTTAGGAAACCTGAATCTTTTCAATTCTGAAACCAAAAAATTGTCACTTGCTCTGGTTTTAGAATCTAAAATCATTATTGTAAATTTTATTAAATTCTTTTTCATAATATTAAAATTCATATTTACTAATTTTATTAATTTCTCATAAAAACTTTTATATTTTTTTATTATTAGAGAAATTTTCAACAGTACTACTATTTTTATTAATATTATTGTTATATAGATTTAACAGGTTGAATAGTATGTGATCATATTATCCAAAAAAAGTTCCATTTAGGTTTATTCTCTTGCAGATCTCTTTGGTGTAAATAGCCCATAATAAGCTTTGAGGTTTTCTTTTAAAGCAACTTTAATATTAGATTTTATATTAATTTCATATGAGAATTCTGCAACAATATTATTTGCTACTAACTCTTCAGTTTAAGCCTTTGACATATAGTTAAATAAGAAGATTGGAATATTACCAGTTTCTTGTTAGGAGTAGTTAAAGTTTAAGTAAGATGAAAGTTATTTATATATCATCTGTTCTTTTTAAGTTACAGTCTTTAAAAAGAAAACACTTAATGAAATAAATTATTATAAAGCAAATTAATTCATATATTCTAATATAAGGGATATAATCCATGTATACTCAGATATATTTGCTATCATTCTTTAAAAAGATCTTCATATAATCAAGCTCAATCAAAATGAATCTTTCTTACTAGAATCTTTCTAATCTTTAAACAATCCAAGGATCTACAAAATAAATTTTATTTATTCGGATATCTAAAATAAAATTTTAAGTAAAATAAACTTAAAGTGCTACTCCAATTAAAATATTTTTGACATCTTTTATTCTATTCAACATAATAATATGAATACTAAAAATATTTTAGTGACATTTACTTAAAATATAGAAGAATCTTAGAATATCGTTCAAGTAAATTATTCAATATTATTTCTTTCATTAATCCCTACCTTGTTTAAAAAATAATATTTTAATAAATTTCAATTTAAAATAAATAAGAAAGTGAGGGATATATTTGATATATTAACTTGATATTGATTTTTTTATTTTATAAAATAGCATTAGGAAATATAAAATAAAATATTTAACCAATAACTAAATCTAAAAAAGTATATTATTTAAATGACAAAAGAAAATTCTGATTTAGTAAAAATGTAAGTTTATTAGGATGTATTTACTGACTAATCTGTGGTAGAATATTAATGTATTATAAAAGAGAATAATGCTGAAAGAAATGGATAGGTTTAAATTAAAGATAGTGATTTTGTAAGGCCAGAGTTTAAACAAATTTCATTTTATAAGTTAGAATTAATAATTAATTCTACTGAAGAGAATTTACTACTATTAAATCCAAATAAAAATCTAAATATTATTTAAATTGATAGTGTATCACTGATTTTCTTTAATAATACATCTCCTCTTTAAATAAACGATTGTGACAGGGTAGTTTTAAATAATATTGTAATTAAAAATTAAAACTTAACAAGAAATTAGTAGGCACTTATCATAAAAAATGTTACTAATCTCATAATTTCTAATCTAAATATTAGTTAAATTAATAATAAAAAGGAATCTCTTATATCTTTTCAATAAGTGAAAAATATTATAATTACTGATGTAAGCTTAGACACAATAACTCTATTTAATAACCTGATTTAATTTATAGATTGCTAAAATGTCTCTTTTAGTAACATAGAAGTTAAGAATATTAATATTCAAAAAGGTGAATTATTTTTCTTTTTATAGACCTCTCCTATATCTTTTACTGGAATAAATGCTAAAAATGTTTATAGTTCATCAGATAGTGTTTCGGCAAAAAGATAATTATAAACGAATCGTAGTATTGTTAAAGGAAGTTATAAATAATAATCTGTAAAAATGTTTTTAAGATTTTTAGGATGCGAAGATGTTGCAGTGTAAGACAGCGAATTTAAAATATTTAATGATATATCAATAATGAATATAAATAGTTACACTGTGAATGATCAATTTTAATACTTCAATAAAATGTTCTTCACTAAAAATATTACTATAAGCTAATCTAATTATAAACATTAAGATTTGCTACTCTCAATCAATTCTATCAATGCTATATTATTTAATTTTAACATAGAAAATATAGTAACCGATTCTAATCTAATCTTTTGGAATGTTTAAAAATAAGCAATTATCAAAGAATCTACTTTCTAAAGTATAAAAATAACAGCAGCAGGGAGTGTGATATATGTCAATGAGGGAAATTTACATATAGAAAAATCTAATTTCATGGATATTTCATCTGTTGGGTATCCAAGTGCTTTAAGTATTACTTAAGCAAGTTTAATTTAAATATTCAATAGTAATTTTACTAATCTAAGAAATTTAAATTCTACTGAATCATCAATTAAAGATCAAATTTATTCCTTTGAAGGAGGAGCAATTAAAATAAAGGACACAAATGATGTTTATATTAAAGGAAGTATATTCTAAAATTGTATATCTACCAAAGATGGAGGTGCAATACATATTTCAGATAGTATCTAGAATACAACTTTTTAAGTAAGCTCATCTTAATTTTTAGACAACAAATCTATCTATAATTCTGGTGGGTCTATTTATTTCAAAAATGTCTATGGAGTTAACATAACATTTACTGCATTTACAAATAGCTCAGCATAGTAAGATAAAGGAGGAGCTCTTTATTTTTAGAGTTCAAACTTAATATAGTTTTCTCAATCTAATTTTACTCTAAATTATGCTAAAATTGGTGGCTCTATATATTATACTTAAATAAATAATTCTTTATTAACACAGACTTCACTCAAACAAAATTAGATCCTCTTCCTATAAAATAATGGTAAATTTTAATAAAAATTAAATGTTTTAATATTCAAATTGGTGAAAGATAGTTGTTATGATTTTTATAAAGAGAAATTTGACTTTCATTTTTCAAATGAAAATAAATATATTTATTTGTTTCAATATATAAAAATAGCATAATTTTTTGGATAAAACATTGGGTCAGTACCTAATAGGATTGGGGTTTCAAAGATACCAAAGATACAGACATTCTAGTTAGTAGAAGAATACACTATTGATAGGATTTCCAGTGGAAACTATTTAGAAAGTATAATATACTTGAATTTCTTTGATGAGGAAATGAATCCTTTTAACTTTTACTCTGCTAACAATGTCAATTTAGATAGTGATAAACTTTAGTTTACATTTTATCTTTCCTAAAGTGAAAATGATAATAAAGTTAACGAAAACATTATAATAAAACAAGGTTTAAATTCCTATCTAAATAATTCAATTGGATTATTTGAACTCAACTTTTAAGCAATATATTAAAATTCATAGAAATAAACTATTTATTTAAAATCAAAATAAATGGAAAAAGATTAAAGCCTTTAAATACCTTTGAATTTACATTTTAGAGATTGTTAAATTGGAGAAATCATTACAAGCAAAGATGGATTTATTGAGTAATAATTAATATATAGTAATTTAAAAGGATTAATTAATATTTTTATTTTAATAAAAAGATGTAATTAATGTGTAGAAGGAAGGTATTCTTTAGTTATTCCAGATATGCAGTAAGACATTAATTAGCTATAATGCAGTTCGTGTCCTCAGGCGGCTTATTTTTGTATGGGAAGTGAACTTAAATTAAGAAATGGATATTGGAGAGAGAATAATATGACAGATTAAATATATAAATGTAAATTAGATAGTTGCATTTATGAAAATCCTAACATAGATGGGTGTGCTGAAGGGTATGTCGGACCACTTTGTAACAGCTGTGACAGTAAAGTCGAAACATGGTAGAAGTAATATGGAATGAAAGATAGAGCTTGTTATCCATGCAATAGTTGGATTTTCTTATATCTATACTGCTGTTTCTTTTTTCTATTTTATTTTTTCTACATTTCATTAAGTCAATACAATATCATAGAAACAAAAACATTGATTTATAAACTGAATGTTTTTAGTAAAATTGATCTACTAATTACAAGTAAATTAAGGTCAGCAGGATCTGATCTAACTTTATGGTTAAAGATTTTTATCAATTACTTATAATTACTTTCCTTAATAATGGAGTTTGATATTAATAAACCTTAGTTCATTAATTTAACCTTAAATATTTATGGAGATCCCGTTTAGGTTACAATTACAAGTTTAGATTGTCTATTCAAAATGAGTGATTCTTATCCTATTTGGCTTCATAGAATAGTAACCTAGATTGTTTGCATCATATTTATTTATGTGCTTTCAAATTTTGCTCTTTTTTATATTTTCCTAAAGAGATTAAAAAATAAAAGTATGCTGAAAAAAAAGATATTTTAAATTGTGAAAATGACATTTATCTTCACCTATCTATTCTTTCAACCTTCAATAGTAAGTTATTTTAGTTTCTTTTATAATTTAGATTTATAAATTGTTAAATAAAAACAGTAAAAAATGCTAATTTAAGGCATTATCTGCATGAAAATAGGAAGTAATTACTATTTAGTGTCTGATTATAGTTAGTAGTGCTATAATTACTATCACAATATTTATGTCTTCACTTTAGTTATTCCTTTAATTGTAGTTTGGTGTTTCTTAATCCCACTAATTCTCTTTAAGAAATTAAAATCCTTTTAAAAGAAAGATAGACACAATATTGAGAATGGTCATCGATTGGAAAATGTCTTAACGTATGGTATAATCTATGAAGGATATAAGAAATAATTTTTATACTGGGAAATAACAAAAATATTTCATAAATTTGTTGTAATGGTGATAGTGAATCTAAATTTAGACGAGCAAATAAAAATATCATTAATCCTACTAACAATTATCTTTTATTTATATTAACTGTAAAAGAATTAGCCACATTAAAATATTAAATAATTTGAAACTGAAAAGAGATTAATGTACAAATTGTTGTATACATTTTCCTTCCTCTTAATGATAGTGAGTGATTAAACTTAAATGAGAATCTATAGCTTAATTGGATCTATTTGTATTGCAGTAGTAAACGGAGCGGCCATTAGATTCTTAATTTATATTGTCTTTGGATAAGTATCTATATAAATCGATTAAATAGATACTCCTATAAACAAACTGAAGAAGCTGTTATTCAGCATAAAAACTAAATACCCCAAACTACTTAAATTCCTTTAGTTTAGAAATTCTAAGATTATTAGAATTCATTAATTGTGGAAGAAAGTAATTCTAGCTCATAGAAAAAATATTTTTAATAGCAGGACATTTAATTAGTAAAATAATACACATATAAACAAAACTAGTCATATAAGTATCATGACTCATAACAACAACAATAACAACCATAGTATTAATTAAAAAGACCATTTAAAAATGATAAATTCTTCTAATATTCTTTTCAGCTCTGATGCATTATCTGACTTTGTAATTTTATTAATCTTTTAAAATTCAAATAATTTATTTTTTTTCTAATAAAGGTTATTTCACACTAATAAGTACCAGTCTAGAATAGACATATTAATATTACTTAAATTTAATCTCCTACTGTAAACTCATTTTTTTGTTTTCAATTTATAGAACTAAATTAAATTTATTAAATTATTATAAAAGTATAGTCCAAGTTCTAAAAGGAATATTTTATTACTGGAATAAAAATCCAGCACATAAATGAATAACTCTCCTCCATTATCACATCATGAAGTAAAACTTCTTTTATTATGTTTAATTTATATTAAACTATTATATTTGTGATAATTAATAGCCAGCAATTAAAAAATAAGATTCAAGCTAAAAATAGGATATCACTGAGTCAATTAGCAGGATAATTAACATTTAAGAATCTAATTTAGTAAAATTCATAAAATTCAAAAATTTTTATATAATATCTCTTCTTTTTTGTAACTAATCTAGTAAATGCCTCTACCATCTTCTCCTTTCAGAGCTACAAATGTTTTAGAGAAAGAAAAGCAGTAGAATGAATTCAAATTTGTGTAAAATAATTCATCTAAAGAAATCAAAGAATGATAAATATAGAATCAACAAGAAATTTCAAATTAAAATTAGAAAAATTTGATTTGTTTAATAATTTTAATACTATTTTTTTGGGTTACAAGTGCATGTTTACACAGTTTATTTATAAACCAATAATAAATTTAAATGAGTAAGTGAAATTAATTTCCTTTTTTTATTTTTAAATAAATGTAAGTTTAATAATGTATCTATCTATATATCAATCTATACTTAAGAAATAATAAGTAATTTTAAATCATCGAAACTATCTCTCTTTAAGATTATTTTCAAATCATAAATATCTTAAAATCTTAATAGAGAAAGATTTTATGTATCTTTAAAGATTTCAAAATTATAAAAATAGCAATTTAATATTTCTGATTTAAGATTCATTACTTATTCTTAAGTATGCTATTTATTGGACAGTATTAGAATTGCTTTTTGAATAATTTAATAATTAATATTTTTAGTGATAAAATTTGTCAGCCAAAAATTTAATAATTGATTTGAATTCGAAGGAATTTATCTAATTGTCCTATTTTATTATGATGGAGATATTAGAAAAACAGGAATAATAGAAGAAACCATAACTTACTCTAGCAGATTATGAAGCAAGAAAGATAGATATAAACTTCAAAAACATTTAGGAAGAAGAGAGTATCTGTAAGAAAAGAATCCTAGAAAACGACTAGGACTCTGAAGCACTAGTTAAATTAGGGTTTATCTACATTAGATATTATAAAGATAAAAAGAACAGTATGATCTACTTTGACAAAGTTCTTCAAATTAATGAAAATGATATCGATGGATTACTAGGAAAATGTTATTGTATTTTAGAAGAGAAAAAGAAAACAGAATTTCTACTATGTTAGGCGGAAATAGATAAATGTCTTGCTTAAAAGATTAAATATTGGAGAATTTATTATTATCAATCTATGCTTTATTATTTAAGATATAAGGATTATTAGAGTAAAAAGTATATCAGGAAAGCCTTAAAACTTAAGCCAAATTAGTATTTATCTCTCTCATTATTAGCTCTTATCAAGAGTGAATTCCCTTCAGAATTATAATAAGCAAAGGAAATTGTAGATAACCTCATTTCCCACCCCGAACAGTTTATGTTTGATTTTTCTATATTTTATAGAGCTGGTAAGATCTACGAAAAGCTCAAGTAGCCTGAATAAGCAATAGAATACTTTATGAAATCATGCGAATATAGGCATAAGTATTCCTAAGCAATGAAAATGGTTAGTTATATATATTTAAACTAGTTAGAAAATTTAGAACAAGCGGAAGAATTTGCTAATCTTGCTCTATAAATGGATCCTAAAAATGACGAGGCTTATTTGAATTTAGGTGAAGTCAAAGATGCCTAAAATAAAAAGAAAGAGGCGATAGAAAATTTCTACAAAGCTATAGAATTAAACCCATTCAATGAAACTGCATACCTTTTGATTCTAGATTAATATGAATAAATGGGTAATAAATAAAAGGAATTTCATGAATTATGTAAAAAATTCTATGAAAATAATCCTGATTCAGCTGATGCTAATTTTGAAATGGCTTATTCTTATTCTACATAGAAGGAGCTACATAAATCTTTGAAATACTATAAAAAATCTCTTCATTCAACTTGCTATGTAGACAGTTATAATAACTTAGGCAATGTTTACTTTTAACTCAAAGATTTAGAAGAAGCTGAATATTACTTTATTAAAGCTATCTAATCTGATCCTACGGATTAATCTTTTAATGATAATTTGAATATAGTTGTTGATTATTAAAGGCTTATAAATGAAGGACATAATCCAGATGAATAAAATAATTCTGATAATGAAGAGGAAGAGGAGGATGAAGAAGAAGAAGAAGATGCAGAAGAATAAGAAGAATAACAATGAATTTTAACTTCTTTTAAATATTTAAATAAAAAACTGTTTGTAAATTATCTTAATAAACTGTAAATGATAATCTATATATTATATAATGATAAAATTCCTTACTAAAACTAGCAGCTTTAATATCAAAATTCAATTTATTCAACTATTTATTATTTCAAACAACTGAGATATCATTAAATAATTTTTATAATCCTTCTAATTTTTGCAAGAATTTCACTGATTTTATAATTATCTCATAAAAAAGGAAAGAATAAATATTTGATTTTTATTAAGTTTTAAAGTATTTTCAAACAAGTTAATGATTTATATTTAATAAATTAACAAAGACAAAAATTTTATAAAAAAATATATTAATTATAGAAAAAGGATGGGTTTATTAATTTCAATCATCTACAACTTATATTATTGATAGTTGACTAAAATACTTTGATTTTCTTTTAGTTAGAGGAGAATCTCCTGAGATTTTGTTATTATTTTAAGAATCATCCAATTACTATTCACAGCTAATAGCTGATTTTAAAGGGCTAGCTTTCAGTTAATTAGTACTTTTAATATTAGAAAAAAATGATGATTATCTAGTACTTCTTCTTTTTCTTGATGGTAAGTCATTTAGCTCTTATTAAGAATTAAAGTTTGAAATTTATTCTCTGTTTGTAGGTTTTTCCAGTTGGATTAAAGATCTTTCATTGTCTAATTTATTTATTATTATTTATTTATCAGAAAAAATTGCCTACTATTTTTTTACATTTGATTAAGGCAGAGGATGTATCTGGTTTTTACTTTTACTAGATTTATTGCTATTTATTAACTTTTTAATAAGAGAAATGAGGGGAAATAATAAATCTTTAATAATAAATATAGTAAACCATCCTATTAAGGAAGCACTAATAGAGACAATAATCCATCCTATTAGCATTCTTTCATCTTCTTCTTAAGTTTCATCATCAGTTACAAGAAGAGAAGCACATATTTAAATAGCAATCATGCAAACTTCTTAGATAAGAAATTAAATATTATCAAAGTTACTTTTAAAAGGTGTTATAAATGCAATCAAAATAATCATTAAGATATTTAATAGAGTTAATAATCCAAGTTAAAGATATGTTTAGTCGTATAAGAAGCATATAACGATACAGAAAAGTATCTTTCTAAAATATAGAATTATATTATAGTATTTACTAAGCTTACCAATTAATTATTATCTTGTCAGAGGAGGTTTTTCTTGTAAAAGGTTAGTTGAAGAGAATGACAATTACTTTAAACGAATTTCAGAAAAATCAGTTAAAGCTGTACTCATTCTAGTTCTTCTCCTACGCTAGATTCCATTTTGTATATAATATTCTCTAGGATTTGCTTCGATACCTAAATTTTCTTATTATATTTTTTATTCATTTTTATTATTTATATTAGATTTTAGCTCTTAGAGTTTCTATTAATCTCCATCATTCACCTTATCATTATTACAAGCAGGAGAGTTTTCATTATTTTAGCCTTCTTTATTATAATTATCTTCGCTGTTAATTGGAGGCAGTTTAAGACCATTAACTAAAGTAGAATACTTTCTTAAAAATTCAGAGTCAGAAGATATATTTGGAGTTCTATAAATTAAATAAAAGAGAAGAAATGGAGTTCCTAGAATAACAAATGAGCAAATACTATGAAAGATGTAATTGACTAAATAAGATTTTTTATCATCAAAGTTGAATGTATTGAATTAGATAAAAACTCCTACTACCATATAAATATAAAATGACCAGTTTAAATCTATGAATCCACTGTACTCCCAAGTCTCTTTCACTGCCCTCTAGCAATAAGAATTTAGATATTTTATAGGAGAACGAGCAAATAGCTTAGCAAGCAAGTATAATCCAAATCCTGCAAGATATATAGTAAAGTATTATCCTGAGTTATGAATGAAATAATTATCAGTGTTCATTTGCATAAACTTTGGTGGAGATGTTTAAACATAATCAGGGTTGATAATATATTCGAATAGATTAGGTATAAAAGGGAATGAGAAATCTTTAAACAAGGAATAAAAGTTGGTAATATTTATTGGATATCTGATATTTATAAATATTAAATAATATAGAAATCCAGTGATATCAAGAGTATTGCAAATTAAATAGAAATTACCAAAAAAAGCAGCAGGAATTATTGTAGATAAGACAGATGTGGTTACACCTTTTCCCACACTTGATA
This sequence comes from Tetrahymena borealis, assembly GCA_000260095.1. Lineage (NCBI taxonomy): Eukaryota > Ciliophora > Oligohymenophorea > Hymenostomatida > Tetrahymenidae > Tetrahymena > Tetrahymena borealis. Next base: position 878,986 of record JH651236.1, on the reverse strand, counting down.
TTTATTCTGCTGCTTTCCTTTGAGATTCTGAAATCTTTACATAGGGTGATAACTCTTAACTTTATTCCTTTTCAGATATTGAATTCTAATAACTAAATGTATTATCATTTATATTAACATTTATAATAGAGTTCTTTATATTGACTAAGGGATAGATTTTTAATTTAATCTGTAAATTTGAAATTTATTCTATAGTGAAAGTATATTATTATTTGCTAATGTTTGAAATTTCTATACTGAAAATACCTAGTTTAAAAAAAATTAAATATTTTAAAAATGAAATAATGAATATTTACTAAAAAGTTCAGATTATGAAAGACTTGATTGCTACAGCTTATTGACAAAATTCAATTAAATATCATAACCTTCTTCAAAAAGAGTTTATTTGATAGAGTATTAATTTTAAACTGGAGAGGGTAATATTATTTTATTACATTACTAATTATTTATTGAAAGGTTATATCCATCATTACAAACCTTGCAGGATTAGTAATTATTACTTTAACATTCTTTGCAATTAGTGACATTACATGGTAAACACTCAGTTGAAAGCAAGTTTAGGTAATAAGAATTGGTACACGTTTTACAAACTTAATAATTTAAGGATGAACATTCTTAACAATTTTTTACATTACATAGATTGCAATTTAACTTATCTAATGAAGGGTAATAATAATTATTACAAGTTAAGCATTTTTCATACGTCCCATCACAAGATTAGCAATTTGCAACTTAACATGGTTTACATTGTGATCTATCCTATGTGAGATATAAATCAATATCACAAGTCAAGCATTTATCAAATGTACCATCACATTATAAACAATTTGATACTTAACATGGTAAACATTATGATTTATCTAATGAAAGATAGAAATTACTGTCGCAGATTAAACATTTATCATAGGAGCCATCACATTATTTACAATTAAGGACCTAACAAGTTTTGCATAAAGATTAATCTGGAGAGTAATAAAAATTATTATTACAAGTTAAACATTTATTATAACTTGTATCACACTAAAGGCAATCAGCTACCTCACAAGATTTACATTGTTAATCAGAAGTTATATAAAAATTTTTATTGCATGTTAAACATTCATTTTAATTAGTATTACATTATAAGCAGTTAGATACTTAGCAGTTAATGCATTACATTTTATCTGCAGAAAGAAAATAATTATTTGAACAAATCTTACATAATTAAAAATTGTAATCTTCACAAGATTAGCAGTTGGTAACATCGCATTGCTTGCATTCTAATTTATTTGTTGTTAAATAATAGTTGTTATTGCATGTTTTACATTACAAATAATTAGTATTTTCACATTCTTAGCATTAAAGAACACCACATAATAGGCATTAAGTAGAATCAGAATTTTAATAATAATTAGTATTACAAGCACTGCAATGTAAAGGATCATTAGTTACACAAGTTTGACAATTATTTACTATACAAGAATAAATCGAAATACATGTGAAATCTGATAACATTATTTCGTCAGCATTGCACTTCACACATTATTTAGAAGTTGTGTTCAATGTATATGTTGAGTTACAAATTTAACAACTTAAGGTGCTTCCTGGTTCACAAGTTGTACAATTTGAAGAGCTGCAAGGAGCATTACATGTAGATGAATCTGCACTTAAATTAAATCCATAATTGCAGATGGCACATTTACCTAATTAATTATTAGAAAAATTTGATACTCAATATTATCATTTAAAAGAGTGATTTGATTTGATTAAAGTTATAGATAAATTAATTTTGTGGTTAAAAATAGAGATAATATTTAGAGGGGATTCTGATATGAATTGTAAATTAAAATTCTGATTTTTTGATTAGTAAAAACATTGAATCAATTTTTTTATTGGTTAGAAATTAGAATTTAACGTATAATGTAAATATATGAGTAAAATTAATTATTTTGTGGTAAAATATCACTCAAATAAATTTACCATCAGATGAACATTGACTGCAATTAGTAACATTACAACTTAAACAGTTTTTAGGATTACTAGTATCAATGTAATAAGAAGAGTTTGTGCATTTAAGGCAAGAAGTAGAATTACATTAAATACAATTTACACCTGCACAATTAACGCAAGAACTACTAGCGGTATTATAGTATTGAGTTGCAGTACAAGAAGATGATAAATAACATTCACCAAAAAAGTTTTAGGAAAACCCAGGAGAACAAGTTAAACAATAGCCTGAAAAAATGCATTCATCGCAATTACTTACATCACAGCCACATTTGTATGAAGTATAATTCTATTCTTAGTAAATAATTACAAAGGAATAATAAATACATTTATATGCTACAAAATTTTCTACACCATAGCAGCTAGAGCTATAGGTTTATGCTATAGAGTTATATAAAAGGCAATCACTTGTATATAAATTGCAATTAGATCCATCAAAATATTCATCTAAATTTGAATTATTATTTAAATAAAATTTTTTAATAAGTAAATAATTTTATATATTTTTATAAAATTTACTGGAAGCGCATGTAAAAATACTAGGTATTAAAGTACAAATATTTGAAGAGAGTTGATAACCAGGCTAACACTAAGTACAAATGTTTTCAGTTTTACTAATAATACAGGTGTAGCAATTACTTGAACAACCAGATGTTTATTCACATACAACCTACCCTGATGGTAACATTAGTTTTTTAAACCCATTCTTACAAACATCGCAATTTAATTCATTAGAACATTGACTGCAATTGAGAGAGCAATTCATCCAAATTGATATTTTTTTAATTCCTAACTTGGATAGAGAAGGGGATAAAGAGGTAACTTTATTAAAAGTGACAACTAATTCCTAATTTATCAGTTATGTGTTACCTCTATCTAAGGTCAAAGAAGCTCTTTTTAATTTTTTTACTGAAGCTCCACATACTACATTATATGTATTTGCATATAAAGAGTCTGAAGAAGGATTGAAAGTCTTAGAAGTTAATGAGTTAACATTTATATTTAAATCAGCATCTCCATCTACGAAGTATAATAAATCTATGCCTATTACTGCATATTAAGTGAGACTTCCAATATTATAAGTATACTTAATACTACCACTAGTAGTTGATCTAGTATCAATCAACAATGCAACATTGGATAAAATATTTAATTGATTGTAGCAACTCGTAGAGCAGTTGGAAATGCTTAAATTATCAGAAACAGCTGACCAGTAACCATTTAATCCACTTAAACATGTAGATAAGTTGCTAAAGTCTTTAGAAATAATTGTAGACTACCCTTAAATTTCTAAATAGAAAAAATAAAATGTTAAAATTAGTTTGTATAAAATACATACATATATAGCTTACTAAAGGTAAATAGGATAAGATTAATAATTACTAATAATTGAAGAGATGAAGAGGAAAATTAATGTGAGGAAGTTGATCATTTATATCAATTTTTATTCTAATTTTTACCAAATTTAAAAATCTACCTTATTTTTTCAAAAAAATAAACAGTCTTTTTTTCTCTTATTTTGTTTATCGTAGTAATGATTTACCAAAAAATAAGTAAATCTAAATTTGATTGATTAATAAATTTCCAAGACCAATCAATTAATTCAATTTTCACAAATAAGCTTTAAAAGGATTGGCTAAGTAAAGTTAATTTTGAAATTTTACCATCACTTCTGGATTTAAATAAATAGGAATTCTAAATATCGCAATTCTCATAAGAATTAATTGCCTAATAGAAAAAGTAAGATAAAATTGAGGCTTTAAATGATAAATAGTGCAAATCAGAAGAAAAAACAACACAATCTAATTTAAAGAAGGAAAGTATAATAATTTATTCATTCAAATATTGAATATTATCTTAAATTTTTTTTAGTATTTATACTGATCACATTATTTTACATTTCTTTGTATATTATATACTTAGCAACTAGGATTCGTTATTTTTAAGGATAAAGATAAAAATAAATTAATTTTTCCATAAAAAAGAACTTGGTTCTCCATAATTTGTTGTATTGTTTCTTTCAAATATAATAACTATATATATATTTTCAGAAAATTGATAATAATAAAATTCAATATATTAAGCAAAAGTCTAAGCTTTTAAATAATTTAGAATCATTAAAAGAAATTAACCTATCCAAGTAAGAAAAAATAGAAAAGTTATAGAAGATTCAATTTTTTTAAATATTTTGTAATTGAATTTATTAAAATAATCATTATTCTCATTACTTATTTTGTCAATTAAAGATTCCTAATTTATTTTATTTCTTTCAAATAATTCAAATACTTGACACAAACATAAATTGTATTTCATTAAATATTTCAGAAATAGCATTAAAAATATTTTTATATTTTATTTTACTTTTCATTCTTAATATATTAAGTTTAAAATTAAATTATTAATTTCCTTCTATTAGATTTATCATAAAAAAATATAATTAATTAACCTATTCTTATTATTTTGATATTTAAAACACATGTATAAATTACAAATTAAAATAGTAATAAATATAAAAAACAGATTTTTTATGAATGAAATCAAAGTTGATCTAAATTATATGTTTAGCTAAGTAAAATTGTAGTTGCATCATTCTCTATTAAATTCTTCTAAATTTTATAATTGATTTTATGTACGGAATTAAGGTTCTTCTTATTTTTATTATGGTAGTACTATTTCACTATGAACATTAGAATTTGCTAAAGTTATTTCATCATAAACTATTCTCTATATTTTACTAACTTTTTAGCGTTAAAAGATTGAATTTCTATGCAAGCCTCTTTTTTGGTTAAGATTATTTTAAGGAGGACTAGGTGTGTTGGTATCTTAATTAGTATTAGTATATTTTATTGCCTGATGAAGTCCATTAAAAGAAGAGAATATGGAAGATTTTCTAGGTTTAAAGATATTTAAATTCGCAATATTTTGATTATTAGAGAATGGTATGTTATTTTATACATCTTCTACTACTTTATCTGAATGGGGAGTTAAACTTCCAATTTAAACTTAAGAAATTTATTAAGGAGTATTATCTTTTATTTCTAAATGATCTTACTCAAGATTTGATAATATTATTGTTTATTATTTAGCAGGAGTAACTTTAACTTTAGATTTTAGCTTATATACTGACAAGAGCAACTGCCTTAATAATTTTAAGCTATAACTTAGAAGAGAAAACAAAATTCCTATAAAATTCCACAGAATAATTACAGCACTAATTGCAATTATTACCCATCCACAATTTATACGAGTTTATTCATCATCATCTTTTTTATCACTTACTAAAAACATGATACAGATATGGATGCAAACAAGAAGTATTTCACAAACTCCACATTTGATATTCTCTGAATTTTATTCAAAGGGCCTTATATAGAAGATGAAAAATGAAATAAAAATGTTCAATAGGCTTATTAAAACGAGTTAAGCATATTAACTTTTATTTAGAAAAACTATAAACAAACTAAAGAAGATTTTTCTAATGTAGAGAAGAGAGTTGTATTACTTTGAGTATTTTACTTACAGCTTCAATCTTATGGGTATATTTTTGTAATTTTATTACTAAATTAAATCTAAAGGAATGATTGACTCATCAGAGAGCTTTTTATTATTTATAAAATTTAACTTTGATTGCTTTTCTTTTCCAGATAAGAGCATACCTTCGCAAGATTATATCCTAGAATGTCCACTTATAGCTCTTCCTCTAGGAACTTATAAGTTATTGAAAGAAGAATTATTGTAAATTAGTGACGTTCTTCTGCTTAGTAAATTATTTTTGTCATATTGTTCCTGAGTTTATAATTATGGTGATAAAATATTCCTTTCAGAATTAAAGTTATTATCTTTATTAACTGCCACTTCACTTGGCATTTTTATGTTTTAAGATGAATGAATTTTAAGAGAATAGTTATCATTTCCTAAATTTTATTTTTCAATCTCTTTGAGTTACTACTGTATCTAATTAAAAGATTTTATTTTAGGAGTAGTTTAATCCTTTACTAAATTCATGTTAAGAGGAGTATTATAATTTAAATAGTCAGATTCATTATAAAGATTTAAACCTCCAACTAGAGTTGATAATTTAACTTACATTTCTTTATCACTTTTCAAATTTTTAAGTTTTGAAATGTATATAAAGATTGCAAAAGGAATGAAGAAAGCTAAAAAAGTGCATATAAAATGGAGACTATAATTGACAATACTTAAGCCTATTAGATAATTAAAATCGAAATTATAAAACTAAACAAGAGCAGAAACCATAACATAGATATAAACAGTACAAAGCATATCAAAGAAAGCACTGTAATGCCAAGTGTCTTTAAGAGCTCTATTAAGATATTAATTTAAACATCTTATTGGTAGTTTTTAAAGTAATCTAGCTCCTATATACATAGAGAAAATCATAATACAAATTGTTATACTTTAACCTCCATTACTTAGAAAGTATGCATCTGTTCCATTCTCCATAAATTTCTTTGGGGAGGATAAAGTATAGTCATTAGGTATAATATAATAAAATATATTAGGGATGAAAGGAAATTAGAAATTTCTAAAGATTCCATAAAACGAAATAACATTCTCTGGATGTCTTATATCAACGTATAATAGATAGAAAAGGAAACTAGTATAATCTATCGTGTTAACTAATATATAAAAGTGGCCAAATATAGCAAGAGGAAAGAAAGAAGAAACAACAGTCATCGAAACAGCTTAACCAGCAGCTGTTGTAGAGGCTATTACTTATTTTTATTAATCAGTTAATTTTACATAAGGTTTAAGTTATTCTTAATATTCCTTTTCTTAGATTAAATTTATATTTGTAAATTACTAGTTTATGAAATCTATTTTTAACTATTAGTATTTCACTGTTTCTGTAAAGGTAATATTAATCACTATCTCATTTGAATTAATTGAAGCAATTTGATAGCTGAATTAATTATAATTAATAATTGATAGATTTAAAACTTAATTATCAGATTTAGGAACTACGACTAATTCAGGTTCGAATTTTATTGTAATTTATATTCCTACATCAATTAACTTTTATTCGAGCCTATACTTTGTATATCCTCTATTTTAGTTAAAATTATTTAACTAGCAATTAAAATTCAAATCTTAAAAATATCCCTACATACACTTTTCACATTTGGTGCTATCTTATTAATCACATTCTCTACAATTTTATACAAGGCACTTAAGAATACAACTCTTTTAATCAAAAGATAATATCTTATCTTCATTACAAATTTAACAAGTATCCGACTTTCCTAATGCACACTACTAACAATCTTTAACTGAACAATTAGATTAACATTAAAAATTACTATCTATAGAGAAGTTACTATTACAAACTAAACATTTATTTAAAATAGTATCATCACATTAAAGGCAATTTTAAATATTACAATTGCAATATCCAATCTAAGAAAGTTAATGGTTTACTTTACATTCAGAGCATACTTAGCTATTTGTACTAGAGCAAGTGTTACAATTTTAAATTTAGCATTATTCACAACTACCTGTAATCGGATTAGGGAATAAATTATTACTACATTCTAAACATTAATTAGCACTGTTAGAAGAACAATTCAAGCAATTGCTGACCAAGCAATGTTAACAGATAGAACCATTTAATTATAAAATAAAATCATTTTAGCATGTTTAGCATATATTTTAGCTTTATGTTGAGCATTTAGAGCAGTTCTATACTTAGCAAGGCTCACAATTTAATGTATTTGGATTTAAATAAAAATTATTAGCACATTAGAAGCATTAGTTAGGGTCATTGTTTAAACAGCTTAAACAATTTGAAACAAGACAAACTTAACAAACAGATCCACCTTATAATAAAATATAATTATTCTAACATGTCTAACATATATACTGACTTTAAGATGTGCAAGAACTACAATTCTATACTTAGCATGGCTCACATTAAAAAGTAACTTAATTCAGATAGTATCGAGAATTGCATTATTAACATTATGTGTTTTATTAAGTTACACAAATTTAACAATTAGAAACTGTACAGGATTTTATACATTAGAAGGTTGTTAAATCAAGATAATAATAAGGATCGCAAGTATTACACTTATAGGCAGAAGATATTGAACAGCTTGTGCAATTAGATACTTAGCATGCAATACAAGAAGTTTAACTTGATGTTAGATAGTATTAATTGTTACATTAAATACATTAGCTTAGATTAGATTCATTACATTTATCACAATTAGAAATAGGGCATTATTCACAAGTATTGTCAATGCTTTTCAAAAAATGTTATGTATTACATTGAGAACATTAATTTGAATCTTCTGGTGAGCATATTTAACAGTTAGGAACTTAACATGTTTCGCAAGTTAAATTAGTTATATTAATAGAATAATTTGCTATGCAGGTCTAACATTAGGATTACTAACTTGGTAAGCATTATTAACAAAAATTAACTTAACAAACTAAACAAGAATTATCTGGTTGTAAATAGTAATTTGAAATACAAGATTAGCATTAATTGAGAGAATTTTCCAAGCATGAATCACAATTAGAGGCTGTGCATGGTATACAAGAGTTATTAGCAGCATTTAAAGCAAATCCAAATAAGCATTTACTACAAAAATTTGTATTGTCAGAATAGCAGATCTCACAATTAGTTATATTGCATGATCTAACACAGTTTGAATTCTTATACCCAGGCTAACATTAATTACAGTATGCTATTGCATATAAAAGTAAATGTATAAGCAAATTTATATGTAAAGGATACTATAAAAATCTTCTTTAAAAAATAATTTATTTTGTTTATTTACTAACAAGAAGTATAATTCTTTTACAATAATATTTTTGGTAAATTGCTATCACATCTATATTCTTTTTACTGTTAACTAAAATAGAAGACAATTAAGAAATATGAAAGTTCATTTAAACTATAAACTTAGATATTAAAAACAGTTTAAATTATGAACATATTTTTGAAAAAATTTCCAAAAAAACTCAAAACTTTCTAATGTAGTTATAATAATGTGCGCCTATCCTCGAGGTCAGCAATTAAAAATAAAATAATAAGAAAGAATAATAATTACATCCACCAGTATCACATTTAAGACAATTCGATATTTTACATGGAACACAAGCTGTAGTAGTAGGATATTAAGCCAAATCTGTACATTTAGTACAATTTGTAGAACTCGTACATAAAGCACAGCCATTAAAACAATTATGACAAACTAAATCCGAAGTTGCATACTATCCATCAGGGCAAGTAAATGGAAGGCAAGCATTTTAAGGTTAATCATAATACATCATATAGGAGCATTTTAGACATTAACCCATAATACATTTCATGCAACTATATCCTCCTAGGTAGTAACAACTACATTGGAGTGTTGAGTAATTATTATATTCATATATTATAGCAATTTTACTGTCAGTACACATATAATTTTCAATATTAATCTTATTCAAATCACAATTATTAAATGTTTTAGTTTGTCTATTATATATTAAGCAAGCAGTTCCTTTATTCTCACAACCTCCTTAGGAGTATAATTGATCTATATTTTTGTAAAATATATATTTAAATTAAAAAATATTTTAATTATAAAATAAGCTAAGTAATCCCTTAGAGTAATTAATCAAAAACAGGAAAATATTTATTTAAATCCTCTTTAATTTTATAAATATTTAGCTCGTTAGTGAGTGAAAATTTATTTTTAAACTTTTATGATCTTAAATTTTTAAACCAGTTTATATTTCTGTCACATATTCCTTACAAATTACTAAAATTTGAGAATATTTTGATTGGATTGTTAGTGATAGATATAATTAAGATGTATTTAAGTATATTCTTATAATAATTTTTCTGAATGTATTAAAATAAATATAAATGAATTTACTGGCTGGACAAAAGTTTGTACCACCATAGCAACTTCCATCGTACATTAGCATATTATTTGAATAGCATTCAGCACAAGAAGAGTTACTCCCACTTGTATAACAAAGTTTACAATTAGAGATAAGAGAATCACAACCATAAGAATGAGGACACTCTTTTTAAGTAAATACCCAGCTTGGAACACCTATGGCTTAGATAGGAAGCTAACAAGTACTGCATATAGTAGAGTTTGTGCAAATGTCGCATCCTAATTTACAATTAGTCCAAATTTTTATTTATCTTATCCCTATTGCGCTTGTAGCTAAATCCATTGTAGATTTTTCAAACTTTATAATAATTGGATTAGAAATGCTGCTAAGAGATTCTTAATAAATATAGGATGAATAAAACTTATTATCGAAGGTATCACAACTAAAATTGCTATAATTATCTATAAAAGTACTTTATTTAGGGGATATAAACTCCTTAGTTGTCCAATCATTGAGATTTATTTAAAGATTTGTATTACTTGTTTTTGTATAAATTACTTCTACTCCCACTATGGAGTATTGTTCTGTTACTGTGTCTAAAGGTACCTACAATTTTATTCCTGTTTCATTTGGCCCTATATAAAGTAGAGCAATTGGATCTAATGTAGTTGGATTATTACATGAATTATAGCAAGAACTGATTGTAGTAGAAGAAACTTAGGATGTGATTACAGGAATAAAGGAATCTCCGTCAAAGCAATTTGATTAAACTCCAAAAGTCTTTACATAAACATTAGTATAAGCTTATAGTATATAAAAAAAATAAACTAGATTAAATATAGATAATCTAACTATTTAATATTAAATAATAAGATAGAAGTATCTTGGAAAATAAATATAATTACCATTAACTAATTTTAGAATTGTTACAATAAAAAGTAGAATATAGAGAGTATTCTTATCCATATTTATATGATTCTTTTTATTATTTAAATTCTATTTATTGGAAGTATTTTTCCTTTTGATTAACTTTTCTTTTTGTTTTTCGCTAATAAATCAAAATGTATTACATTATTTTTAGTTATTTTGATCAAATTCTTGATAAATAAATAGATGAATTAACTTAATATAATGCTGCTATTTTTTCTTATAATATCTAAAACATCACAAATATTAATTAGATTATAGATATTCAAAATAAATTCCTATTTTCATATTAATTTTTAATGCTCTATTTATCTTTCTATAAATTCAAACAAATTACTTATAATTATGATAGATTTTTTATAAACAAATTAATAATTTCATTTACCTAGTAAGTAAAAAAGTATGATTTTCTTTTTTAAAGTCGAAACATATCTCTGGTCTTTTAAACCTTCTAGATATTAAGCAATTTGGGCTCTTATTAACTCAGATATTTCGATTTGTAATTTAATTTTAAAAAATTGACTAAGAAATATAATTTTAAATTTAGTTTAAATATCAACAAATTTAGAAATCATTTAATTTAAATAGAATAAAAAGAAATAAAAATATTTGTTGAATGCAGTAATTATGTAAGCAAATAAAATTTAGATAAAAACTACTTTGTTATTAATTCTAAATTAGGAATCTTATTTTTTAAATTATTTATAATATATAAGATAGGTTTAAAAGAGATCTAAAAAGTAGATATTTTGATTTCTAATTCTTAGTTTACTTGTAACTTGTCATAAATTTATATCATATATTAAATTTTTTATATATCCTTTGCTAAAATAAGTTACTACTTATAGGTAATTGGTTTCTTCAAAGCTCATATTATAATCAGTACTTCACTTTTTGTAATATTAATGTGTTCTAAATATTGTTACTTCAACTCATTACATTTAAGGATCTATTGAAAAATAACAGTTTACAAATCTCAATATGATAAACATTAATACTCCAATTTAATATATATTTTCTTAAATTTAAAGAGCATTGATTGTAATTACTTTAAAAAATTCTACAGATTTAGATTAATATTTAGTATATATATTATTAAATCTTAAAGATTGAGGTAGAAAATATTATCATTTTTTGGGTAAGGATAAATTATATCTTAAAGATCTATGTAATCTAAATTATATAAAAATGTCTTCTAGTTTATTAAAAATTCTATTTATTCTAATTATTAAATTAGTATTTCAGATATTTTCCAATTAAATTAATTTTCCTGAATATCTTTTGAATTAAATAGTATATTTTACCTATAAATATAAATATAAAGAAAAGAAAAATATAATAATTATTTAAGCATGAATTTCATTTTGTAAATAATTATTATCCTTTTTTGTAATTGTGACTAAAAATCCTATTTCTTAATTATCTATTCCTTAAAAGCTAATAATTATTACCATAAAAAGGTATAATAAAGGTATTGTGTAATATTTATAGATTCTATTATTTAAAAAACAATCAGAATTATTAAAAATTTTCAGACTATCTGAATCTAATCAAAAATGGAAGTAGAAACTATTAGCAATTTTAGTGAAAGTAATCAATTTAGCAATAGTATAAAATATGTAGACTAATAAGTTACAAGGTATTTTATAGATAAAATAAATGAAAATGAAGAGATATCTAGCACCAAAATGATAAGTAGCTCAGTTATCCAATAAGATTAATAAAAATAGTAATTATAAAATAATCTTAAGTAATAGAAAAATAATTCTAAATAAAAGAAAATGAGAGCTTGCGAATCAGCAATAATACCATACAATTTTAAAGATTCTAATGTTTATCATGTTTTTGGAGATCTTTGTTATACTGAGGGATAATAAATTAAGCTTGGAGGCTCATTTGGATGGGCTTGTTTAGGATTTGACTGTTTAGTAAGTGAAAAAGTATAAAAATTTGAACATTTTGTAGATGTAGCCCTTCGATATAACAAAATATAATAAATTTCTATAGAAAATATGATAGAATAGATTAAGAACATTCCAAACTAAACTTATTAATAGTTTGGCTCTGCTTTAGTTATATATAATTAGTATATTTAAGAAATAAAGAATGATTTTTAAAATAATTACTTAGAAGATAAAGAGAAAAACGATATCTAATATTTGCAATTTAGTGAATTCTGTCTTAATTAAGTTAAATAAATGACTTAGTAATACCATTTAAGCTCTTACTGTATTGGAAGAACAAATTTTGATAATGGCTCTATGGATATTAGTCATATTGGTTATTCTAATGGATTTCTAGATCTAGTATGTTTAAATTATGATTTAATTCAATAGATGGCCCTAAGAGATAGATAAATCTAACTGATTACAGATCTTGAAGAGATGCTTTAACAGTCTTTGGTATGTCTGATAAATAGAATAAATGATAATACCACTTTTAAAACAAGATTTAAAATAACAACTCTTGATGGATATGATCTTTGGATAGATCAAACTTACCATAAAATTAAACAGCCCAATTTTAAGGGTATTTTTAGTAATTTCTTTTTCTGTTTCTGTGAAATAGATTTAGATGCTGTTTAAATTAAAGGTCTCTTGGAATATAGAAGTGCTATCTATTCTAAAAACCTTAATTATGAAAATTATATAAGAAAAGAACTCTCATTCTATTCTGAGGATATTGAATATTCTATCCTTTCATAGGATTTCTTATAAAAGCATTATTAAGATGCCTACAATTAGATTATACAATAAAAAATGTTAGAGGAGTAAAATTAGATTATTCCCAATTAAAAAGTATGTGGGTATAGAACTATTAATTGAAAAACAAGCTCTTCAACAAAAACATTTTTAAACAATTAAATTTGATTATAAAATTACTATAAATAATCATTTATCCAAATTATATTTTCTTTTCTAGTATCAACTACACATTCATTAACTTTAACCTTTTAATTGTATATTTATTTACTTTATATATATTTATTCTAACTCATTAAATCAATTTAAAAATTGTATTCTATTTCAAATCTGGTGCCTAAAATATCCAGGTGCCCAATATATCTACTGCCCAATTTAATAGGTTTTACAGTATATATTAGATTGGCCCCCATTTAATAATAATACTTAACATAATGATTAATAAAGGTAATAGAAAGTTTAAAGAGGTGATTTCCAGCTTAAGATAATTTAATAGATTTTAAATTAAGCCTATAAATTAATAAAATTAATATTTAGAGATTGATTGATTAACAACTTTCAATAAATGGATATTATTATTAGTAAATAATTGAAATAAATTATAAACCACAAATTGAGAAATAATTCATAAAAATTTTAGATTTTATGAATTTGAATTTATTAATATTGAAAAATATAATAATATCAAAATAAGCTTTATATTTACCATAAATACTTGCATTCGCGATATAGGGAAGCAAAACCTAGTTTATTAACTTATTATATGACTTTGAATTTAATACATGATAATTATTTTTTAAATGAAAAATTATTTATTTTTTCTGCTTTTAGATAGATTAACTGATAACAGAACTATAGTTTCACAAGATAGGTATTTACATTTATTTATTGCTTATTATAAAAATGAAAAAATTTTACTTTTTCATTTAATTTTTGATTGGTAATAATCTGATTCTAATGGATAAGTAATACTTATTAATTAATGGCTGTAGAATAAGGGGAAATATTAAAGAGTAAATAGAAAGTTAAGCAAGTAATTGATAATCAAATATAAGTTACGTACTTATATGCTTTAGAGTCATACTTTACAAATTCTTAAGTACTTTTTTGTGCATAATATTAATTAAGTGCCTCAAAATTTAGTTATTTGCATTTGATTTACAAATATTATAAGTTGTACCAAAAGAATGATTGGAGAGTAAACTTTTTAATTTAGTTTCTGGTAGAATAGCATCAAATGAATCAAAATTTTACAAAAGACCATAAAAAAAAGAAAAGGCAAAAAAGTTAATAAAAAACAAAATAAAGAAAACTTAGTCAAACAAAAAACAAAAAAAAGTAATAAAGATTATCAACAGGATTTAATAAAATGCTATTTAATTTGATTCATTTCTTAATTATCCTCCTTTTTATAGTTAATAAGAGTATATTTTTCGATTCTTAATTATAACTAACAATAATTTTTTCTATTTTCATCTCAAAATGCAAATTTATAATAATCTATTTAATTTTTATAGAAATAAAAGCTTATGAGGTATTATATATGATGGATTTTACTCCAGGATTTAGCTCTGCTACATTGTTTTAAAATGAATGGGGTATCATCTCTGGTACTTATGATACTACTAAATAAAAAGCTGATTATATGTGTACCAATTCAAATTCAGATTCTGTTGGTGTGTTTTCACCTTACTATAGTATTTATCCCAATGGATTTAAGATTAATACTAAGAAGTATTAATAACCTTATTAATTTACTTATGTGGATATTCTTTACTTTGTGAAAACTTATGATTTTATTGATCTCACTTTAATAGATGGATCTACATAAGTAGCAGCTGTATTGCTAGGTGATCTTAGTGATTTAAAGAACCAAGAATGCAACTACAAAGTTAGTTGTAATAGTAGTTCAAAGACTGATGTTATACGATAATCATTATCATATAATAAGAAATTTTCTTCCACCTTTCCAACTGTAACATTCACATATAATAGAACACCTGTTAAAGGGGATTGGTTTGGTTTATTAAAAATTGTAATATGGTCTAACTGTGTAGAGAACTGCCTAACTTGCTCTGACTCAAAGAATTGTAAAATTTGCATGAAAGGGTTTAATAGATATACTCTCTCTAATGGTGTTAAGATTTGTGAAGAAAATACTGGATGCTCAACTTCTAATTGCTTTTCTTGTATTAAAAGCACCTCTTTAAATTTAAATCAATGTGTTAAATGTCTTCCTGGTTATACTCTAGATAACAGTAATAAGTGTTAGCTTTCAAATCCTGCCATATGTAGTTCAAGTAAATAATTTTTAACTATTTTTAAAATTAATTTGATTTCAAATATTAAGTTAAGAGTAACAAATCTAAATCAAACTAATAATTAAAGATTTATAATTTAATTAAATTTTAATCTAATAATCATATTATTATAATATCGAAACATTTGAAAACAAAATAGTAATGAAAAGTTTAATAATATTATCTAAACTAATATATTATTGGTTTTAAAAATATATTTTTAAATATTTTAATTCTTTTCGTTCTAAAAGTTATTTATTTACTTTTTCTTTATAAAAATAAAATTTAGGCTAGTACTATTCTATTATAGAAAGTAAATGTGTAAACTATTAATCTCTATGTTTGATGTAGACTTCAAATTAATACAATTAATGGTAAAATTGCCTATAGCCGGTAGATATATCTTCTATTAAATGTCCTAAAGAGAAAACTGTTCTGATTTATGAATAAAAGAATTATGGTGTATTTGCATGTGATTGTAAGGTAGATTTTTGTGATATTTGTACTAGTATATCAACTTGCTCATAATGTAAAATTGGATATATTCTTAATGCTGCTAAAACAATATGCACCTTCAACTCTTGCCCATTAGGTTATACATAAGATCCTGATTCATTATTATGTATTGCTAATTGTTCTGGAACTAATTGCCAAAACTGTGATTTGACAAAATGCTTGGCCTGCCTTTAAAATGGAAATTATTATATTGATTAAAACAATCCTAAAAATTGCTTATTATGTACTATTACAAATTGTTAAATATGTTCTGGAGAAGGTAATATAATTAACATCCTTCTTATGTTTAATTTCCATTTTTAAAAATCTTATTAGGAAAATGCTCATAATGCAATATTGGCTATACATTAAGTACAGATAAATTATCGTGTTAACTTTGTAGTGTTCAAAACTGCAGTAGTTGCTAGAATGGCTCTTCAAGTTTATGTAATACTTGTGTAGTGAATTTTTTAAAGAGCCCTGATAGTACAAATTGTAAATGTAATGTTAGTGGTTGTCAGGTTTGTGAAAGTTTTGATGGGTCTAAATGTCATTAATGTGTTAATAATTATATAACTAATATTGATAAATGTGAATGCTAAGTAAAAAATTGTTAAAATTGTGATCCAACAGATGGTTCTAATTGTATAGCTTGTAATTTTGGATTAACTTACAATTCAACAAATAAAACATGCTTTTGTGCTATTTAGAATTGTTCAAAATGCAGTAGTATTTAAGTAGGATAGTGTGATACTTGCATTACTAACTATACTTTAAGCAACGATAAACTAACTTGCAGTTGTAGTGTTTTAAATTGTCAAAATTGTGATCCTTAAAATGGGAATGCATGCTTAATTTGTAATTCAGGTTATTTTGTTGACTCTACTACTAAATAATGTAAAAATTCCTTAACAAATTGCCAAACAGTAAATTCTTTGGATACATCTAAATGTGATGTCTGTTCAAATAACTATTAACTTGATAGTATTTCAAAATAATGTGTTTGCTAAGTTTTAAATTGCAAATTGTGTTCAGCAACTGATGGTTCTATTTGCAGTATGTGCGTTTAAAATTATACTACTTCTTAATGTATTTGTGGTGTAGATAAATGCGATATATGTAACTAATAAGATGGGTAGATTTGTGACTAATGTCATTAAGGTTATCAATGGAATACTCTAACGTAGAAATGCGAAGGTACGGCTTTACATTGTTTCACTTATAACGATTTAGATGGTAGCAAATGTGATGCTTGTAATACTGATTATAGTCTTAATTCTTAAACTAAATTATGTGAATGCAAATTGAATAATTGCAAATAGTGTGATATTAATCCTAATTTATGTTAAATTTGTTAAAATGGTTATGTTTAAAGAACTTAAGGATAATGTGAGTGCTAAGTTGAGAATTGTAGTAATTGCATTTCTAATGGTATTTGTTAATAATGTAGCACAAACTATGTAAAGAGTATAGATGGATTTACTTGCAGTTGTAATGATGCCAATTGCTAAACTTGTGACCATAAAGATGGATTTAAATGCTTAACTTGTAATACAGGCTATATATTAGATGCATCTACTTAAAAATGTTTTGCTAAGATTGATAATTGTTAATCATATGATCTTATTGATAAAACAAAATGTTTATCTTGCTCTAATAATTATGGGTTAGATTCAACTAATAAATTATGTAATTGTTAAGTTCCTAACTGTTAGTAATGTTCTCTAACAGATGGTTTAAGTTGCAGTATCTGCACAAAAAATTATATTACTAATTAATGCAAATGTTAAGTATTAAATTGTAGTTAGTGCTCATCTACTGATGGTTCAATTTGTGTTACATGTTAAACCGGATTTCAATGGAATAGCGCTACTTCTAAATGTGAAGGTACTGCAAAATACTGTAGCTAATTTAATTCTATGGATGGATCTCTTTGCGAAGTATGTATTAGTAATTATAATTTAAATACAAGTAGTAAATAATGTGAATGCCAAATTTAGAATTGTTCAAGATGTGATAATTCATAAAACATATGTGATTCTTGTTTCATCGGGTATACTTAAAGAGTATAGGGAAAATGTGAGTGCTAAGTATTAAATTGTTAAACTTGCTCACAGAATGGATTATGTTAGTAATGCTATACAGATTATGAAATTGATTAGACAGCATTATAAATAGGAAGCTCATGTAAAGTTATTTGCTCATTATAAAATTGCATAGAATGCGAAGATCCTCCTAATAATAAAATCTCATGTAAAAAATGCTAAACTGGATTTATTGTTGACCCAAGAAATAAGAAATGTGTTTAAATTCCGTGTTAGGTATAAAATTGTGATTAATGCTATCCAAATAACCCTAATTCCTGTAATTATTGTAAATCAGGTTATGATGTTTAATTAACCACTTTATAAAATTATGGTTAAGTTAATACATGTTTTAGGGAATTATGTAAAGTAAATGGTTGTTTATAATGCTCAACTACTGACAATAATTTTTGTTAGCAATGTAATAGTAAACTTACCCTTTCTATTGATAATAAAGTATGTTAAGCTATAAATCTTAATGGATTTTAAGTGGTTTAAAAAAAAACTTACAATGGATATAATGTAACTGTGGAATTCTAAGAAGATTTAGTTAATAATAATTAGATTAATTACTAAAATGTATTCGATTTCAAGATAACTGGGATAAGTAATTATAAATATCAAGTTAAAGATGTTAAAATTAAATAAGTGCTTGTTTATATAGAAGTAGATGAGAATTGCAAAAATCAAAAATTAGAAGTTTAAGTAATAGACCCACTTTTTTCTTAAATTAATAACATTTAAGTAAAGTAAGGAGAAGTAGATTTGGATTACTATGCAGTAGAAACACCTGAGCAAAAAAAATAAGCAGAAGCAGCTAAAATAGCAAGTTAGAATATCCAAACAACTCTTTTATCATCTATGTTACCTATAGCCATGATTGGTAATTTCTATGTGCTTTTTAATACTATAGATTTAACTACTTTAATCTATTTCCTTCTATTTGTGAATGTTAGATATCCAAGTAATGTTATCAATTTCTGTTCTGTATTTTAGAATTTCTAAATGGCTTTCATTCCTAATTTATTCTAAGCATACTTCACAAATGAGGGTTATTTATAGCCTTATACCCCTGGAAAGTTCCTAGAATATGGAAACGATGCTTACTTTTTGAATAGTGCTGGTTAAAGCTATACAATAGTATTTGGTATACTTTTAATCTATTTAATACTTAAAATATTCAGCTTTATTAAAATTACTGGAGTCTAATAATATATATAGAAAAAGATAGAGAGTGGCTGGGAATTTAATGCATTCTTTGATTTAATCTGGACTGTATACATGTACATAGTAGTTGGAGTTTTCTTATAATTCTATAAATTCGAATTCACAGATTCTCTTTGCTTCCTCAACTATACTCTTTTCGCTATGTCTTTTGTAGCTATTTTCCTTATCCCTATTTGTATTACAATATTTATTTCAAAAACTCCTGATCTCTCAAATGAAAGAATTCAAAAATAATTCTCCTCACTAGTGGGTGGACTCAAAGTTTACCATCCCGGTACTCTTTAATAGAGTGAGGATAATTAAATTTAACACTAAAAAAGTGATGAGGAGATATTAAAAAAACCAAACTCTTCACAAAAAAGCCTGGAGAGTCCTTCAGATAATCTCAAAAAACATACTCCTAAATCAGTAAAATTTTTTTTATTTCTAATTAAATAAAATTAATAAAATTTAATTGTTTTTATAATAGGAACATTAAAACCCTAAAAAACTTAGTTTAAGAGAAGAGAGGACTATAAGATATAGTAAATATACTAACATTTTGTTATACTTCAGAAAGATTGCCTACTCAATATTCATTATATTTATGTTTAGCTAACCTTACTTCTAGCTATTATTGATAAGTTTACTCAATCTTTTCTTAGTTTTTTTCTATTTTTATATTTGCCCTCATGACAAAAGCTTTGAGAATATAAGAAATGGTCTTAGCGAAGCTATTCTTGTAATAATGCAGATTGCAGTAGGTTTTTTGGTAGAAGATAGGTAAGACTAAGATGAATAAGAAAGAATAAATATTGGATGGGTATTAATTGGATGTGCAGGTGTTATTTTATTTATGCATATAATTACAGTTGTTTTAGACTTATTAAAATCTTTGTTCAATCTTATCAAAGATTTCTTCTTGACAGTGTATTAATCTATTAGTTCAAGAAAGAATAAAAAATAAATCAGTTAAGAAGATTAATAGAAAAATACTATTCATAATCTTATAAAATTACCTATTGGAGAGCTTGCATCATAAATAGCTATGCCTTTTGTAAGAAGTAATACAAGACATTTAAGTTCTAAAATATTATCTTAAAATAAATTTACTCCTAGGAAAGGGATAAGAAGAAGTACTACCTCTAAGATTATGGGAGGGTAAGTTGAGAAAGATTTATAAATTGGAAGCAAAAAAGACTTATCTCATAACTTTGGATATAATATACCCGAAAATTTTAGAGAATCATAGAAAATTAATGTAAATAATGGTGAGGTATCATCTTTAGATGTTTCTTTAGTAAACAGTTAAATTAGACTTGATCATACATAGATAGATAGAAGAGATGAAGATGATTCGTCAAAGAGATACTAATCTAGATTAAAATCTGCAAATAAAAATTTTACAAGTAAAGTTAAAAGTATAAATAATCTAGATCATAACTAAGCTAATATGAGTATTGCGACTATTAATAACTTAAATTAATTATCTTAAAGAAATCTGCTTAATAATTGAAAATATGTAAAGTATTCTATGTTTAGATTAAAATATTATTTAAATAATGTTTGAATAAATAGCAAAAATATTAAAATGTTTAACTATATTCCTCACTTTAAAATAAAACATGTAATAAGCTTACTCACCTTTACCGCTTTTATAAATTTATTTTTATTCTATTTTTTATTTAATTTTATATTAATTATCAATAAATTTATTTTATTTCCTTTTTATTTAATCTACTAAAATAAATCATTATTCTAAATTTATTATTTCAAGACTTTTAGAAATATTATTATGGGATTAGCTATTTGTTTTATGATCCCTTTAGCTAAAAGGAATAACTTTATCTCTTTTTCTTATCTCAATAATATTATTTTTATCAATAAGCTTTTTTATAGAATCATAGATAGAAAGAGCTAGTTCCTTTAAAAGGACTATTGCATTCCATACTATAATTATGGCACTGCATGATACAATAATCCACCCCTTAAGAATTCTTTCTTCTTCTTTCTCATCTTTCAGATCTTAAATTAAGAATATTGAAGTTATTTATATAACAATCAATAATAATTCACTAGAGGCTACCTTAATATTCTCAGAGAGTTTTTAGTAAGGTTTAATATATAAGCAATAAGTAAATATAAATAAATTAAGGCAAGATATGAGAAGTAGCTATAATAAGGAATACCCATAAAGAAAAACAATAATGAAAGAGAATACTATTTTTCTCAAATAAAGTATTGTATTACACTACTTTGACAAATGTTATCTTAATAAATGTTAGATATTAACTTGTTTAGGTTAATTTTATTGTTATTAATACATTTTTATATTTTATATACTATTAATACTCTATTGTTAGATTAAATTAAGATTAAATTGAATAGTACTATCTAGACTTTTATTGATATTAAATAAATTATCTTCACTTTATCTTCTTTATAAACTAGAATTTTATATAGGATTAACTCTATTTCTATTGTAGTTCTTCCTCTTCATAATTTATTAGGTTTAATTAAGAGGCTCTAAATTAATCTATATTTATTAATCATAGATATTTAATCCACTTATAAAAGAAGATAGTTTAACTTTAGTTTTTTCATCAGTATTTAAGTATTTCTATTTGTGAATAAAGATAAACATTCCAATAGGCCATATTAAACTTATCGCTATCCATATAGAAAATATGATCATATTTATAAGAAATTCTTTATCTGAAGCAAAATTCTAAAAACATTTTATTTAAAGGAAACATCCAACCAAAATGTATATGTAAACAGCAGACATCATATCAAAAAAAGAACCATATTCCCAAGTTTCATAGCGCACTCTCTTCAAATATGTTTATATGCATTTAAAGGGAAGAATTATCTATAAAACTCTAATTAAGATATATAATCCAATAACAAAAAAACAAATAGTAATCATTGAACCTGAATTGCTAATAAATAACCCATCTAATCCTATATCCATAAATTTTTCTGGGCTTTTAATTAGAATACTTTCATTAAGTAAACCCTGAAAGGTATTTGGAATGAATGGAAATTAAAAATTCTTAAAAGTTTAGTAAAATTAAGTAACATTTAAAGGAAATCTAATATCAATTGAAAGCAAGAAATAAAGCAAGCTTGTAAGATCTATCATGTTAATGATTATATAAAATTATCCAATTATTGAAAGAGGAAGGATAGACAAACTAACTACATTTGTTATTTGATGCCCTGCTGAAGTTACTTTTTACACACGATCTAAATTTTACTATTCAATGTAGAAAAAATCTGGTAAGATAGTATTATTACTATTTTGACTAATATTATTTTCAATTATAAATGTTTAATCTTTAAACTAGATATTTATGATTTTCTATTTTACATCGCATTGAACATCTATCTCTACTAATATTTCATTTTATGCATTAAAAAAGCAAGTTCTCATTTGATATTTTTAAATTTCAATTATTTCAAGTGATAAATAATCAAAATTATCTCCAATACTGTAATCTTTTAAATTTTATTAAAAGATTATTGATATTAGATAACCATGGAGAGTTGTTTTGATACTAACATGATAAGAATTCTAAATAATATTGTTTAAAATGCAAACTTATTTTTAGCTATCAAAAGTATAACCATTTTAGCATTATGAACAGCCTTATTAAGAACAATTAATGCAATTCTAAATTTGACAAATACAAGAGTGAGTTAAAGGATCTAATGTATGTCCATCTATACAAGAAATACAACTAATGTTTTGATTTTAACTATCTAAAGAGCAATATTTGCAAAATTAATTATTTCTAATACAAACTTAGCTATTACTATTATAACAATATTACTCTTCGCATAATTTGCATGATAAATAGTCATCCTAGTAATTTAAGCAATTTGAGATAATGATATAACATATTAGTTTATCTAAACTGATGGTATATCCTGATTTACACTACCTACATTTTCCTTTTTATTAATTTATTCATAAAAAAAATGATTAAAATTTTTAGAAGAAAATGAAAAGATAATATTTAAATTGATAAAAATACCATCTCCGCTACAATTTTAACAATTTTTTATGTTACATAAATAACAATATTGAGGATTAGATGTTGGAATATAATATTCATTAGATAAGCATTATATGCATCCGTTTTGATTGCATTCTATACAATTAATTGAGCAATTTTAGCATAAATTCTAAATATCTATATATTATCCTGGCTAGCATGTATTTCTACATTTTTTAGTGCTTTCTATGTAAATATATCCATCATCACATAAACTACAAACTTGAGGGTTTTAACTACATTCTTTACAATTCTTTATTGGGCAACCACACGAATATTCTTAATAGTTATTATATGAGTAAATTAATATTTACTTTTAAAAAGGGCACTTAAATTTCTAAAATTCACATTATTAAGTCTAAAAGTTTATTCCTCCTCTCTCTTATATATTACAAATTTGGCTATAATTAAAACAGTGATTTGAATTATCTGAATAATCTTTTTTTATTAGTAAATAATATTTATTAAAAGTAGTAAAAATTTAAGTTTTTCTTATTGATATCTTTCTTCAAAGAATGGAGAAAATAAAATAAAATACCAAATTATAGTTGATTGCATACTTACTAATTCAAATTTAACAAGCAACTACCATTAAGGAGATGATATCCTGGCAAGCATTGAGTACATATTTAACCAGTAGATAATGAAACACATTCTTAACAATTAGAAATGTTGCAATTAATATATGACCCACAATAGCTATTGCTTTAATATTAAAAGAAAGTAAATCCTTCCATACATTAAATACAATAATCAACCGAAATACAAATTTCGCAATTTGATGAACAATTTGTCCATATATTTAAATAGGAAATATATATTAATTAATCAGGTTATTAAAGGCTAATTTTTAGTTATTTGCTCTATTCTAAATCTATTCCAGCTAATTAATACTTCAAATAAGTTTATTTAAGAATTTAGCTTTAACACTATAATTGTAATTATTAAAAATAGTTTGGATCCTGGGAATATACCACTTCTATTGGATTATCATATAAGCTTAAAATTATACTAGGTGAATAATTTGCTACTATAATTTCTATATTAATTTATGAGAATTGTTATTAGGGTATATTATAAGAAATATAATTCAATTTATCATATATTTGATTGTTTTGTATTAAATAATATTATTTATTAAAATTAACTTAACCCAATAAATATTAATAACAAGTTATTTATGATGGTAAACTAGATTCAGATAATAGATTTCCATTTATTTGTTACAACCATAATTTGCTTTATGAAAAATCCTAGTTAATTATTACTTCAAAACCTTTAATCAGATCTATTTAAAAAAAAATTTAAATACTTTTAATTTTTAGAAATTGGTTACTTTAGATTATAATTATATTAATTAAAGTAATTATTCTCATGTTTTTTAAATTGCTTTCTAAACTTATCTAATAATATTTAGTTTATTAAAAATAATTATATACAATAGGATTACAAATAAACTTTGGTACACACCTTTAATATTTTAAAGGTAAAATGAAAAAGATTAAAAACTAAGAATTTTTAAATTAATGAATGCAATAAAAATTTTAAATAAAGAATGTGCAGTATATTATCTTAGGTGGAAATAATATATGAAATAAGAGAAAAAATATATTAATTAATTAGATTACAAATACAAATATAATTTAAATTTAAATTAGTTAACATGAATGTTTTTATTTCTATTAAGTTAAAATCTCTTTCTATTGATAGAATAAAATTATCATATTCCATAATCATCTTATTATTTTTCTATTTCATCCTGATTTCTATCTATTGGTTCTTATAAACTATCCTACATAAATTTTATCATTATATTATTTTCAGAGAAAGTTGATTTTTTATTTTTAATATATTATTATTATTTTTTCACAGATGTACTTGTGACATTTAAGTCATTACTCTCTTTTTAACTCAATCTATCTAAAGAATCTAATTATATTAATTGAGATCTCTTATTTCTTATTTAATTTAATGATTTAATATTCTGATCATTTTCCACTATTTTTTTTTAGGAGTTATTTGAAGAAATATTCTCAAAAGAATTATTAAAATCTTTAAAACATTAAAATGCTTTATCATTTTATTTATAGTTAGTATATTTATCTAAATGCATTTCTTATTACTTATTTTCTAAATTTTAGTTTTCATTTTTAATCAATTAATGATTATTAGTAAAACTATTGTTCAATAGATTCTTTTAATTTGTTGTTATATTCGAAACTGATGATCTATTTCTGGTTCTAATCAATATTTCGTTTGAGTTAAAACCTTATGACATAGTGTTAGAATCAGGAGTAGATTAGGAGTCTTTAGCCATAATTTCTTTATTTATATTCTAATCTTCAAAAATAGATTCCTAATAAGGAGTAGTCATAGGTTTTTTCTTTTTATTCTCTTATTATTTTTTATTGAGTTCATCATGTTTTTAAAAAAGCTTTTTCAATGAGAAATAGAGAGATTATAGTGTATCTTTAGTTAAAATAATTGTGTTGTAGAGAAGAACAAAAGCACTTAAACAAACTATTATCCACCCAATTTTTAATCTTTTATCTTCAGATTATGAAGAATCATCTTCAATAAAAAAAAATGCACATATTTAAATTAGAATTAAAATTATTTCACTAATTCCATTTTTAACATTCTCAGATTTCTGATCATAGGGTTGTATATAAATTAGATAGCTCAAAATTATTACATTTAGAAGACAAAGAAGAATTAATTAAGTAAAGCAATAGCCGTACATAAAGACGACAATAATAGCAAATAATATTTTTCTTATGTATAAGATAGAACTGCATAATTTTGAGAACTTGGCTACATGCTTTTCTCTTATTGTCCTTGCAACTATATTCATATTACTTTAGGTAATAGATTTGAAGTATTTATTATAATTATTGCTATTTTAAGATTAATCACCCATTTAGAATACTGACAATCTTTTTCTTCTTTTCAATTTTTTACCAACCTATATTTTTTAAGGTTCTATCTTAACTGGACTCCCTAATTATTCTTCTGCTAATTCTTAAATAATAGAAGAAAAAATTTACTATTTCTTCTCTTAATTAATAGGATTCAATTCATTTTCTTGTAAATTAATTTAATTATTTCTAATTTTAAGATCATCTTCATTATTTTACTTATTTTCTTCTTAATTAAATTATTTATTTTATTTCTAATTTTGTGCTTAGTAAGGGTCTTCATCTTCTATCCTTAAACCGCTGATAAAAGAAGAGACTTTTTACTATAATCTTTCATTTGATTTTAGGTTCTTTTATTTCATTAGAAAAATAATCATGATAAAAGGTCCTAGCAAACAAATTGGCATCCAAATAGTATAGA
>JH651236.1:732010-841892 GCA_000260095.1 Tetrahymena borealis | reverse complement strand
TAGCATGAATTAATAGAGCCTCCGCTAATAAATGACCACATATTTTATTAATCAGGGATACAATTACCTATTGAGCCAAATGTCTTATTTATTATAACTTAATAGGCACTAGAATAACCTTAATTTCGATTAAAAAAATTAAGAGTTATACAAAATAATAAATCTAAAAATTATTAAACTTACTGAAAATGAGAAAAAGTACTTGATATGGCTTGAGTTGAAATTTTATCATATCTTTTGAAGTGAGTTAATACTTATTTAATCTTACTTATTGATATTCCAAAAATAAAAATCTCTACTAATTTATTTTGCTTTAATATTGTTTTTATAAATCCAATTTCTAATATTTATCCAATTTAAAATATTGATTGATAAATTTATTCTTAATCAAAGTTTTAACTATTAATTTAATTTATCAATTTTTTTTCTTCATATTCCTCTTTAAACAAAAAAACATTAATTTATTCTATTAGTTTATTTAGGAGATTATTGTTCTTAAACTTTATTTGTTTCTAAAATAATAATATTAGGTAATATAAAAATCAAGAATGGACATACATTAATAACAAAAAGATAGCCAGTGTAAATAAAAATAGATTATGTTTATCATTCTTGGAAATGCATATGCCCTTTTATAAATAGTCTTTTGAATTCCTTAATTTTAATTTATTCAAAAACAATATTTTTATTTCAATTAAATTGATATATTGATCACATTTCAATTATTCTATATTGTTCATATAATATAAAATAATATCTTTATTGTTTATGTCATAAAGATTTAATTAAAACAATAAATAATTTTTAATTTTGCTAAATTTACAAGAATCCAGACATTAATCTATCTAAACTGATGTATTTTTTTAAATATATATCAAATATTATCTTCTAATATTTATTTGAAATAACGAATAATAATAAAATTTTGAAGAAAAAAATGTACAGATAAAATAATCTTAAATTGATATTTTTCTATTTTTGAAATAAATATATTTAGATGTACTGTAAAAAAAAGTTTGGAATAGAACCCAATAGTATGCTAATCTAATCTAGGGTAACAAAAAGGTGAATTTCTAAAATTTTTATTTTATGTTTATTTCTTATGTAGATAAATTTTGAGGATCATTGTTACTTATTTAATTCTTAATTATGAAGTTTAGTCCTATTCATGTAAACAATTAGCTATTATATTGTATTTTGGTTTAATAGGATAAAAAATGTATTTTTAAAGATTTGAAGCTTAATACTTTAAATTATGTGAAATGAATGTGTACCCAAAATATAATTAAGAACTTTTAATAATATTATAGTAATTTTAAGATACAAAATTTAAATTTATTTAGAAAATTATACTAAGAAAAAGAAGATAATTAGCTTAATAATATTGATTACAGAGAATTATTATAATGATTATATTTACAATAGGAAGATAAAAAATATTAAATATATTAATTTATTTTATATTTATTTTTAAATATTTATATCAATCAGAATTTTATAATTCTTTATCTAATACTCCCTCATTATCATCACTTTAAAAATTAGCATTATTACTGTTACTATTATCACTATTGTATTCTCTATTAGTATTATAATACTCTGAGAAATTAGATTTTTTATTTCTTTAATATCTTTTCTATTTTTAAATTGACGATTAAGTAGTGTTGTTATTATCTTCATGTTTTAAATCTTATTAAATTAAATTATTATCTTCCTTTTTAAATTGACTTGATCTTCTCCTCCTAGTTGGAGTAAATTAATTTAATGTGATTGAATTCAAAATTATTTTTCTATGAGAGCTTTATTATGAAATAGTTTCATAAGAAGCTAACTAAGGCGAAAAATTAATAAGGTTAACATGAGTATCAGCCAGATTTTGATTAAATTACTCATTATCTAATTTACATATATCTAAATTGTCTAATTATGTAGTTTATTTCTCAGTATGACAATTTTACTATTAATTATCTTATTGTTAAGCAAGTGAGCGATTTAAACTTTAAGGAATTGTTTGGCTAGAAGTTATTCCAATGAGTTAATTATTAATTTCAGATTAACTATTCAAATTAGACCTATAACTAGATATTGATGATCTCTATCTACTCCTAGGTATTAATTCATTAATTTTGGATTACTAAGTAGTAGCAGTTAATTTACGATTAAATTCAGGATCCTTTAGTACTATGTTGTCTTTGTTAAAATTCTTTTCATCCAATAGAGAATCTTAAAATGGAAGATTATTTGGATGAATTTTATTTTTAAGGGCATTTTTATGAAATTCATCATTCTTATGTAGGAGCTTTTTAATAGCCTCATATAAAGATAAGATTGTATCTCTTGCTAAGATTACCGTGTTCCATAGAAGTATAAAAGCGCTAAAGCAAACAATGGCCCATCCTATCTATAATCTTCTATCTTCAGAGTCATTATTATTATCATCAACAAGAAGAAAAGCACAAACTTAGATAGTCATCAAAATCACTTCGCAAACTCCATTTTTAATGTTTTCAGATTTTTTATCATAGGGTTAAATATATGCGATATAGATTAATACTACAATATTAAGTAAACAAAGCAATGACAATTAAATATAACAATATCCGTATAAAAATACTATAATCATTGAGAAAATGATTTTTCTAATATAGAGAAATGAGCTGAATAATTTGGAATATTTAGCTACATGCTATTCTCTTCCAGATCGAGTATTTATCTATAAAATCTAAAGAATATCCTTTTCATTATCATTTTTGGGAGTTGAATTTTCAAACACGCTTATCTATTATAATCTTATTTCAGTTTTTAGTTTAAATTTCTTTTTAGTTCTCTTTCTTTTTTCCAAAACTGGACTACCAACTTATTCCTCTTCAGCTAGCTCATGAATAATATCATCAGAACATTTGTT
This sequence comes from Tetrahymena borealis, assembly GCA_000260095.1. Classification (NCBI taxonomy): domain Eukaryota; phylum Ciliophora; class Oligohymenophorea; order Hymenostomatida; family Tetrahymenidae; genus Tetrahymena; species Tetrahymena borealis. The sequence continues at coordinate 838,987 of JH651236.1, read as the reverse complement.
CTTAAAGTTATCGCTTTAAATTGCTCCACTCTCATAAAATGCTGCTCCATTATCAGCATTCTCTTTTGCTTCATCATTATTTTAATTTTATAGATCTTAATCAATTTTCTTCATCTTTATAATATCTTAATTCTATTCATGGTAAGGGTTTTCATTCTCAATTTTTAAACCACTAATAAATGATGATATTTTAATTTATATATATTTATCAGATTTAAGATTTTTCTATCTACTTATATATACTCCCATAAGAATAGGCCAAAAAATGCAAACTGACATCCAAATTGTATACATTATATAGTTTATTGCTACAGATTTCTTATCTCCAGTGTCAAAATTTTGTGTTTAAAGTAAACAGCCGATTAAAATGTAGATATATACAGAGGACATCATATCAAAAAAGGCACCAAACTCCCATGTTTCATAGATAATTCTACTAAAATATGCATGTAATCTTCTAATTGGTATTGTTTTATGAGCAATCTTAACTAAGATATAGAGTCCTATAACAAAAAAGCATATAGTCATAGATTAGCCAGCATTATTTAATAAATAACTATTTACTCCCATATCCATAAATTTTTTAGGACTTACTGGAGAGTAATTGGGTGATACTATATAGATAAAAAAATTAGGAATGAAAGGGAATTAAAAGTCTTTAAACAGTCCATAGAATTCTGTAACATTAATTGGATATCTGATATCCAAAAACATTAGATAATATAAGAAACTTGTTAAGTCAATCATATTGACAAGGAAATAAAAGTTACCAAATATAGCAATAGGAACAAAACTTGAAACTACTGATTTAGATACACCAGATGTTACAGCTGCAACTTATGCAACTGCTGCTTTAACTTATTATGATACTATAACAAATGCTGGAATATCTCCAATATAATTTAAGTCTGTAATACTATTATCTGATACAAACTTACTAACAGCAAATTAGATATTAACTTTTGCATTTTTAATACTCTATGAGACAATAAATATAGCAGTAATTTCTTTATTTCCAGTTATTTTTAGAGTATATGTATATTATAAATATCCAGGAATACTCATAGTAATTGAAGGGATATTGTCATTAATCATTACATTTATTAAATTTTATGAAAATGTTATTGTAATTGAATAACCTGTAGAAGTTAATTAACTTTAGACGGTATAAGAATTATTATTCACAATGGCTAAGCATTAATATGCATTAATAGCATATCCTGCATTACAAAAATTACATTTTTAAAAATCTGTACTTATACATTCACTGCAGTTGGCTACTGCACAAGGAAGGCATTTATCTTAAATTTAATCTAAGTAATATCCTTAACCACATAAAGAGCATTTATACATATTATTTTATGTACAAGTTTAGCAATTAATTACTTAGCAAACACTCAGATCACATTTTAGTGTTTAAGTATTTAATGAATAATTTATTGCACATTATTAGCAAATGTTACCATCTAATGGATTACATACAGTGCAGTTTTAATCAGAGCACTAGCAAGTAAATGCTTAGCTTAAAATATAGCCATTTTAACAATTTTAACATTTTAAACCATCTGAAGGATCACATTGTATGCAATTAGTAACTTAACAATTGCACTATTTTTTATCTACACTTTAAGAAAATTAAAATACACAAGTATCACAAAGTGATCCGTCTCCTAAATTACAAGCTTAGCAATTCTATACTGTACAATCACATTATTTGGTTACCACATTTAAATTATATCCAGCTTAGCATGTTTAACATATTGATCCATTTGCAGGTTAGCAGTTAGTACAATTATTTACTTAACACATACATGATTTTTTATCAGCACTTTAAAGATAAGAAGTAATGCAAGTCTAACAAATAGTTCCATCAGATGGATCACACGATAAACAATTTGCTACTTGGCATCCACATGATTTTGTAACAGGGTTAAGTGTATACCCGGTTTAGCATGTTTAACACTTAGACCCATCATTTGATTAACATAATAAGCAATCCGAAACTGCACAACTACAAGATTTTTTATTGGCACTCAAAAGATATTAACTTATACAAGTATCACAAAGAGTTCCATCTGTAACATTACATGATTAGCAATTAGAAACTGAGCAATCACACTATTGAGTGATAGCATTTAAATTATATCCTATTTAACATGTCTAACATTTTTATCCATCATTTACTTAGCAAACTAAACAGTTAATAGTTTAGCAACTACATATTTATTAATTAGCACTTAAAAGATAGTTTGTTATACATGTATCGCAAATGATACCATTAGATGGATTACAACTTTAACAGTTAGCAACAGAGCAGTCGCATAAATTAGTTACCGTGTTTAAAGTATATCCAGTTTAGCACACCTAACACTTTGACCCATCTCCTACTTGGCAAGAGTTACAATTATTCACCTAGCAACTACAAATCTATTAATTAGCGCTAAGTAAATAGTTTATAATGCAAGAATCACAAGTAGCACCGTTAGAAATATTGCAAGTTTGGCAATTAGAAACTGCACAATTACATTATGTTGCTGCCCCATTTAGTAGATATCCTAATACGCAGGTTGAGCATAACAATCCGTCATTTGATTAACATGTATTGCAATTAGTAATTTAACAACTACACAATTAATGATTTGCACTTTATAGATAATTTGTAATACATGTATCGCAAATAGACCCATCTGTAGTATTGCATGTTTAGCAATTTTATACTCCACAATCACACTAAAATGTAGAGGTGTTAAGGACATATCCAGTAGAGCAAGAAGAACATTTTAACCCATCTAATGGATCACACATATTACAATTACTAGCCTAACAGCTACATAGAGTTTAACTAACATCTAAAAGGTAATTGCTAAAGCAAACATTACAAATAGAACCATCATTTGGATCACAAGCAGAACAGTTTGTAACTGCACATTCACACTAATATGTTGAAGTATTTAAATTATATCCAGTGGTACACGTATCACATTTTAATCCATCACCCACTTAACAAATATTGCAACTATTGACTTAGCAAGAACAAGTAGATTTATCGGTACTTAAGAGATAATTTGTAATACATGTATCACATATTAATCCGTTAGAAGGATTACAGGTCTAGCAATTATAAACTTAACACTAAATACTACAAGTTAATCTATCCGGGCTTAACTGATATCCACTTAAACATATTGAACATGTTCCTATTTTGTTATAAAATATAGTAATTAACAAAATAAATAATTTTTATGATAAATAAAAATATAGTTATTCATTTCAAACTATCACTAAATCATTGATTAATAAATTTAAATTTAAAAATTATAAAAATAATTTAAAATAAATGAGTTAACCTTTTTATTATGAATATGATTAAATCATTTTCATTAAATTATATTCTTTTTAATGAAAGAATTTTCTCAATTCAAAACATTGAATAAATAGAAAAGTTGGCTTATTTGATAATTAATTGTAATAAAAGGATTTAAAGAGTATTAGCTTGATTGTGATTAATTTAATAGAAATCTTTAATAATTAAGCCAGTAGTTAAAATATCTAAAAAATTTAATATATCCCAAAAATTAACCAGCTAATTATTAAAATAAAATTTAATCTCTGCATTAAACTAAGAAAGATTTGAATTAAGTTAGTTTACCATCTCCAAAGCATGTTTCGCAGTTAATAATAGAACAAGCAAGACAGTTTTATGGAGTTGTTATACTTACATAATAATTTGAATTGATGCAAGTAAGACAACCAATACTATCACAAGTGGCACAATTACTTCCACAATTAATACAACTACTACTAGCAGTATTATAATATTAATTACTTGCGCATTATGGATCACAAATTTAAGTTCCTGTATTATAATTATATCCTGGATAACAAGAAGTACACCCATTCAATGCAGTACAATATTAACAATTTTAAATTAAACATGAGCATTGATATATACTATAATTTTCATACTAGTAAATTATAACTTATTTATTATAAGGGCAATGATAATTATAATAATTTTCTTTAGCCCCACAACTAGTCCAAGCTTTTGTTACAGGGTATTAATACCAACAATTTGTGCTGTAAGTTTTGCATGCTAAAGTTATGTGTTCAACATATTTAGCTATTTTAAATAATAATTTAAGTAATTAAATAAATTTAATCTATTATTAAAATGAAAATTAAGTTTTATATTGTATAAAATGGAACAGCTTATCTTAAAATCAAAAGAAAAAAATTTAAAAATTTTTCCTTCTATTTCATTTCTTAAAAATAATAATACTTTCATGAATTATATTAACTGCAAACCCTTTCATTTTCTATTGAATGCTAAAAATTTAACATATGGTGATTTTCCATTTTAATAATGTATCAAATTTTTAATATTAAAAATGTAGAAATAAATTACATGCTGAAGGACATGATGAACTTGGTTAATTTTCTTGGCAAACCCCGCTGCCATCTAGGTAATAGTTAGGTAAACAACTTATACAAACTTCAGTTACTCCATATTTAGCACAAGAATAACAGTTAGTAATAGTACAACCTTTCGTTTATTCACAAACAGTTTCTCCAGATGGAAAGATATATTTATTGAATCCATTCATACATATTAAGCATTAAGTAGAACTAGCACATTTATCACAATTTTGACAACAATTAGTCCATATTCTTAGTTATTTTACATAAAAACGATTTGTATTCTAATCTAATGCAACAAAAAAATTAGAAGTGTCAATTGTACCTTAAAATACTAATGATTATTTTTAAAACTAATATAAATTTCCATAACACGAAAGTTTCTAAAATTCTTCATAAATTGTATTCTATTATGTAGTAACTGTAATAGTTGCCTAATTATTTATATTCAATCTAAGCTAAAAATTTGTTTTTTAAGCATATATAAAATCTATTCCTATCATTGAATAAGGATCTGTGAGCTTAGAAGCAGACATTGTAAATTTTATTGCTTTATTAGAAGAAGAACTGTACATTATTGCCTATTGTGTTGTAGTTCCTGCTATCTTACATGAAGTGTAGCATTAATTTATATATGAGCCTCCGCTATATTACCACATATTCTATTAATCAGGAATACAGGCTCCAGTAGTTCCAAAATTCTTATCAACAATCACCTAATAGGCTAAACAATATCCTATTCAATCATAAAAGTAATTCATGAATCAAATGATGAACAATTTATTAGTTATTTATAATAATTAAAATGTTTAACTTACTTATAATGACTTAAAGAGTACCATAAAAAATAAATAAAGTATACTAATTCATTTGTCCTATTTTATCTTTGGTCCTTTACTTAATTAGACTGTTATTTTCCCTTATTTCTTTCCTCTACTTTAAGTTCCTTTTAATTAATTAAAGAATGATTTATTTTTGTGAGAAGAAGCGAATAAATGAGCATGATATTATTCATTAAATCAAATTAATATGTTGAGGCGTATTTAATTCTGATTAGTAATGCAGAAAATACACTAGCTGATTACAAAATATAATAATTAATTAATTTCCTAGTTCTATCTTTATTTCTTTCTCACAAAACGTAACCCTATTAATGTAGAATCGAATCAAATAATAATCAAATTTAAACACTTTAAACATCTATTTTTTCCAATTTAAGTCAAAGAAAATTTCTTTATTCCAAGATCTTTTTCAGTATTTCTTCTTAAATCATTGAAAACCCAAAAAAACTCTACTCTGATGTTTTTATTAATAAAATTAGGTAATATTGAAACCAGATTTTTGTTTAAAAAATGTAATTAAACATTATAATAAAGAGAAATTATTTATAAGTAAATAAAAACCATATTTTCCAAATACACTTTCTATTTATATATAAGTTACAGTTAAAGAATTTTTGTTTTTTCTTCAAGTATGTAAATTATTTAAACAATTTAAAAAATTAACCATAATGTATTAAAGTAGACTCTAAATATGAATCATATTATTCTTAGTAAATAGGACTTTCTTCTATGTTCTTATAAATATATCATAAATTATAAATAAGTAAATTAAGAAAGTAGTGTTCATTAATAATTAAAGATATAAATAGATTTTTTTTTTATATTCATTCTATCAGTATGTCTTTTATTCTCCAATAGTATTTTTTCTGTCATCAATAAAATTTTTAAAATGAGCTTAATAAATTAGTGTAAAAAAAAAATTTATTAAAAATAAGATTGTATTCTTTTGCTTTTAATAGTAAAATGAGTATGATAAAAAGAGAACTTACAAATAAGAAGAAGAAAACAGAATAATTATTTTAGATAAATGTCTAATGGATTGATAATTATTAACTAAAAATTAACTATGATGTGTAGTACTTATTAATAAAACCAAAAGAATAAATGGATAATCCATATAGAGAAGGATGTTTAAGCAAGGTCACTGCAGCGCATAAAGTTATTATAGTAGTTAAATACAATACACTGACATAAAATTTATGGTTTTTAGCATCTTTATGATGATGATACTCACCATTTAGGCAATTGTACAAATGGCATACTTGAAAGAAGTTTTAGTTATCTAATAATCTTATATTTATCTATATTATGTTGTTATAATATAAAAGAATATACTATCAAGAAAGTTTTTGATTATTTTTAAACTAGTTATTTGGAATTTAAGAATAATATATTAGTCAGAAAAATTTAAAACAAGAATTTATCTTAAATTAATTTCCTTTTTTAATTTTTTTAGTTTATAGATTGATTTCCTTTTCAAATCATCAATCAGCTTAAATTACATGAATTTCTTTGGTCAGTTTATTCAAAGATTGCTAATATTTAGATTTTCTTTTTCTTGCCTTCATTTAAATTGGCTGTATGAATTTTTTTTCATCTATTTCCGGCTCTACTAAACTGGGGCGATTAGTGGGTATATTAGATTCTATATCACAAGTCATATCCTATTTAAAACTATTATTATCTGCTTAACTTACCTTTATTTTATTAAATTTTGTTCTTTTTCTATTGATGCTTTGATGAATTGAAGGTTCATAGTAATTATTATTCATTCTTTATTTACTGATATTTCCTATTTATTAGCTATTATTTTAGTAAAAGTTATTTTCTTTACATATTTATTAATCAAATCTATCTGATGGTAAATAAAACTATTGGTCTTAAGACTCCTTAATTACTTTAATAGATATAAAATTCTTTTCGCTATTAATTTTACTTAAATTTTAAGTAGAAAAAACTTTCTCTGATTAGATTTTTATATCTTTGTTCTTTCTTACAATTTTAGATCTAACGAAAGTGATGAGCTCTTTTAGCATATCGAATACCATTACAAAGAAATTCCATAAAATTATAACTGAGCTTAAAGAAACAATTATCCAGCCAATCTTAATACGATCACTTTCATCTTATTATTTATCGTCCTTAATTAAAAATGAAACTGTGATTTAGATAACCAGTAAAATTATCTCACAAATTCCATTTTTAATATTCTCAGAATATCTTTCATGAGGGATTATATAAAAATAAAAGAATGAACAGTAAATATTAAGAGAGGAAATTAAACATAACTGAAGAATTGTATAGTTATGCATGAATACAATCAAAGAGCAAAAGATCAACTTTCTAATATAAAGTATCCCATTTAAATATTTACTATATTTTTATATGTGAATTTCTCTTCTAGTTTTATTATTCTTTCTTCCAATGTAGAAACTAGAATTAGAGAACCCAAAATTATTTATTGATTAAAAGTTATTTGTACATTTATCAATGATTTAAGTAGTCTCCATATTTTTGGCAACCTTATTCTTTGTTGAAATTAGATTATTGTCTGAAAGAATATTTCCCTATTATTATTTTTCAGAATCTAATTATTCAGAGTTAAACAATTTGAGTCCTCCTACTAGAGTTGAGAGCTTTTTTTACATGGATGAATCATCTTTTAAGTTCTTTTACTTATATAATACATATACTAAGATAAAAGGAATTGAGAAACACAAGATAGTATAAATTCCAAACAAAATATAGTTCAGTAAATACGTTTTATCATCTCCAAAATCGAAAACATAGAATTAAAGGAGTACACCAACCAAAGCATAAATATAAACTGTCCCTAGCATATCAAAAAAAGCTCCGAATTCCCATGTATTTTATAGAACCTTCTACAGGTAAGGTTAGAGATATTTAATTTTATATTTGCTTAAAATTTTAACAATTATATACAGAGTAATTACAAAGGAAGTAATTGTCATAGATTATCCTGCATTCTTAATAAAATAACAATCTGATTCCATTTCCATAAATTTTTTGGGAGATGTTTGAACATAATTTTTAGGAAGAATAGCTTCAAATAGATTAGGGATAAAAGGGAATTAAAAGTTTTTAAAGATTTCATAGAAATCAGTGACATTTTTAGGTAGTCTGATATTCACATAGAGTAGATAGTAGAGAAACCCAGTCATATCAATCATATTAATAAGTATATAGAAGTTACCAAAAATAATTACTGGAATAAATCCAGATAGCATTGAATTTGCAATTCCTTACCCAACGGCCTTCATTTCCTTTATTTATTCCTTTTATTCAATACTTATTTTTACATAAGGAGATAAGGGAATATCTAACTTTTATTCTTAAATTCTATTTACTTAAAGAAAGATTTCATCTTGTATTTCTAGGGTAAGAACTTATTCTTTCACATTTTCATTTACTTATACTTATAGTGTCAATTCACCTTTACTTAAATCTGTTAGCCTGTAACTATAATTATTTATATTAGTTATTTTAATTGTTATTAGATTTTCCGTCTAGACTGGTAAGTAATGTAGCATTTTATCACATTTTACTTTAATTACATACCCATCTTCTTACAATTATTACTATAAATTGATATGTGTAATTTCTTCTTCTGTATCTAAAGCAATTAAAGAGCAGGTATCATTTGATAGTTTATAATAACCTTATTAGCAAATTTTGCAAGAAGTAGAAAATATATTACAAATTTAACAATTATCAACTTAGCATTTTTCACATAATAGTGTGGTTTTATTTAAATAATAACCTTTTGAACACTAACTGCAATGTTTTTTATTTTTAGTATTACATTAAATACAATACTTTATTTAAGAACAAGGATCTACACAAGATTTAGAATCATCAGATAATTCAAATCCATTCAAGCAAGTAACACAAATAGATCTATCTGGTTCTAAACATTTCTCACAATTATCAATTAATGTGCATTTATCCACACATGTTTTAGAGTCTTGAGATAAAATAAAACCCTATTTACAAATTTTACATATGGTTTTATCATTAAGTGGGCACTCTAAACAATTTTATATTAGAGAGCATCTATCATTACATTAATTTGTTTCAGTAAAATAAAATCCATTATTGCATGTATTACATTTAGTCCTATCATTTATATTGCAATCCTAACAATTTTTAATTAAACTACATTAATCAATGCATTAATATTAATTCTAAGAAACTTAATAACCAGGTAAACATATTTTGCATTTATTCGTTTAATTCTACATGCATTCTTAACAATTCAAAACATTACATTGGATTTTACATGTTTATGTGGCTTCATCTTTATCATAACCTTATTTACAGGTATAACATTGATCTTTTATTTATTATTAAAAAATTAATTTAAGAATAACTGAATTTACTTTCAGATATTAGAAAAAATATATCTTAACTTTATATATCCTTATTAATAATAAAATAAAATAGTAATAGGGATAATCAAATATATATTAATTTCTATAAATATTTTGATATTTATAATGCTTGAATTTTGATTTAATGGACTAATATTTATTTTGATCATTATTTTCTAGGACTAAATAATTAATTTATTAAAGGATTTATAAAATAATAAAGTGATTTAAAGTAATCTAATAAAATTACTCGTTTAGAAGCATTTTTCACAATTTGGAACTTAACATAGGATACAATTTTAAGGTTTAGATTAATTTATATGATACTCATCTGTAAGGCATTCAATGCATTATTCCGAATTACATCTTTAACAACCTTAACAATCTATACATGAATTAGTAAGATTATCATAATACTAATTTTACTAACAGTCAGGTATACACCTTTACTGACTAAAATCAAATATAAATCCTGCATTACAATTTATACATTAAGTCATATTAAGGCAATTTTTACAATTTTCAATTAGACACCCACACTTTGAAATTGAATAGTTCTAGTAATCATAGATAATTATCATTTGATTCGATGGGCATTTATATGATTATAGATCCAAGTTTTTCACAACCCTGCATTCAGAAAATGTATTCATTCCTTTATCTTAAAGATAACATGTCGAGCTGTACTTAAGACATTTCTTTTAAAAAGAATCAAAATATTCATCTATATTTATAAAGGTATTTAGAATAAATAAAATCCTCTAACTTAGTAAAAATTCAAATAATAAAAAATATTTTAATTCAGGTATTGTGATTATTTTTAATTTAAAACTTTTTAAAGTTTTTAAATATTTATAAATTTTCTATTAAAGTAAATGGAAATTTAATTACTAGATTAACAGGATATATTTTCTATATTTTCATCTAAGCAAGTGTTGCTATTTAATTTATAGCCAGGCTAGCACTCTATACAGTCTGGTGTCTAGTCTACTATACATTTTTAGCATTTTTAAATAAATAAAGAGCAATCATTCGATTGTTCACAAAGACCTTTCCCATCTATTTAATAAATTTAAAATCCTCCCCTACAAATTTAACATGAATCAATACTCTTGCACTGCTCACAATTATTTACACAATTAGTCCAAATTTTCATAGATCTTATTCCAAGACGAGGACTTTGATAAGGTTATATATTTTTATCAAATTCAATACTTATTTGTTTGCTTGTTGATTTGAATTATAATGAAGCTTAGGAAAAGTGAGTTTCTGTTGGACACATTATGGGCTAGGTTTATTCAAATACTGTAAGTTTAGTATTATCTAGAGAAAATGAATATTTATTTGTGTTTATGTTTATAGCTAGATTATTTTCAGAACTGAAATATATAATATCTACTCCAACAATAGAGAATTACTCACTCCCATTTATTGTAGTTGTATATATAATATTCCCCTAAATATTAGAAGAGAAAATAAAGGCAGGCCTATTTTATTGATTATCCTTCTCTTTGCACTAATTGTAGCAAGAAGGAGTATCATTAGTTCCCTTGAGTTTCCATTCATCTTTATTATGATTATCATAGCAATCATTAGTATTTCCAAATTGAAAATTAGATACTAATTGATATCCTTCTACTAATGAGATATGCAATTCTGTAGAATAATAAAGTAAATAAATACAAAAATTTGTGGTGTATTTAAATTTATTTAAAAGTTATAATAATTTTATTTTATAATTATTTTACATATTTATATTATTATAGTTTGTAGAATCCATTTTAATAATCTAAATCTTCTCCTTTAAAAAGTACTCATTTAAGGAAATCTATCTTCTTTTTTATTAATCTTAATTTTGTGTTATATCTTATTTACTCTGAATTTTTGTTATCGTAAATTGATCGTAGCGTAACCTACTTTCTATTAAATCCACTCTTTTTAAATGCTAGATAACTATTAAAAAAGATATTACTTTTTGAAAATGCTATAAAGTAAGAATTGCTTCTAAATTATATTACACTGATCCTTTTTATACTTGGTACTACTCCCTTCTGATTATCCCTTCTAAACGCTTTCCTTATTTAACAAATTTACATAAATTAGTCATTATAACAAGAATTATTCAGATTTTTTATTCAAAATGCATGAAAATAACTATTATTTAGAATGTAAAGCTTAATAGTTTTTATAAGATGATATTTAAATAATTGTACTCCAATATGAGGAGTATATATTTATTTTCAAGTAATATTTTATTATTTTTCTAATTATATTAAAGATTTATTTAAAATTATAATCATCATTATAAATTATTCCCCTACATTTGAAAATATAAATGATCAACTTATATCACATATATCCCAAAATAATCTGACAATTATAAATTTCTATTTTTTGTTAATATTTCTAAAAGTAAATTCAATACTAATGGAACAAATACAATTTCTAACTAATCTACAATAGCAAAATAAAAAAATTAGGTGAGACTTAAAAATATTTGAAGGATTAGATAATAACTATTTAAACTATAAATATTTTAATATGTAAAATTATATGATTTTTATTTTATACAATTTTATTTAATTGAAAGAATGGAAATTATAAGTTTTTGCTTTAAAATGAATGTCATAAATTTATTACTTTCATTCTTTTATTAGCTTAACTAAGTTACTTATTTTATTTGTAATTTTTATGGGAAACGAATTAATTTTATAATTTTTTTCTTTTATTTTATTAATTAGGTCCTTTCATTTGGTTAGTACTTTAAGGGGTTTTTTCATTAGATATGTTTTAATTGCAATTAAATTGGCTTTCTATCTCAAGTTAGGTCTCTTTAAAGAAAGGGAAAGATGGGTTAGATTCGAATGTTATAAAATGATCTTAATCAAAAACTGTTTCAGTATTTCCATTAGTGTGGAGAATATTATTTTCAGTAGTTGTTTATTAAATGGCATTTTTATTTTCCTTATTTTCTTTTTTATGCTCTTTTTCATCAGATAGTTAATCTAATTAATTAATCGATAGAGAAGGATCAGTATTAATTTGTTGAGCATTTTAGATTGATTTAATTTCTATCTTATGAAACTCTATATTGTTTTAATATTATTCTTCTTTTTGAAAGAAGTTTGATGGGTTGGAAAAAGATGCGGGAGAATTTTTTTCTTGCATTTGTTTTTATATACTATGATTAGGGTCAATAGAACAAATGTTATTTGAACCAATTTATTCATTTTTATTTTCACTGTTATTATGGAATTCTATGATGTTACTATATTATTATTATTATTATTATTATTTAGTATTTGATTTTTGAGAGTAATTTGCAAGAGATGGTATTATTAAATTATGTGTCATTTAAATTTGTATAGTTTATTTACTCTCTCCTACTTACTTATTATTTTAGTCTTTTTCCTCTTCATTTTATTTAGCTGATTCTTTAATTATTGTTTACTTCCTTTTTTCTTTCAATATCTAAGAAGGATTAGTGTTTTCAGGTTTTATTTGAGGATTCTTTATTATCTTTAAACCAATGCACACTCTTTTTAAAAATTTATAAAACTAATAAAGCATATCTAGAACCATTCCTATAAAATTCCAAAGTAGAATTACTAAACTAAAAGCAATTATTACCCATCCAATATTCATACGGTCACTCTCATCTTAATCTTCTTCATCTTTTACCAAAGTAAAAAAGGTAAGCTAAATAGCAAATAAAAATAATTCACAGACTCCATTCTTAACATTTTCTGAATTTTTTTCATGAGGCGTTATATAGAAGTAGTAAAAAGCACTCCATATTGGCAGTATTTAAAGTAAGACCAGCTAGATCATAGTATGATCGTGAAAATAAACAATTAATATGCAGAAAACTAATTTTCGGATATACTAAAAACTGTTTAAGTACTTACTGTATTTCTCAATAAAAGTCTTTCTTAAATTTTTTTTATTTCTAGTTATTTTATATATACTATTACTTGATAAAGTGAAAGCATTTAAAGATTAATCATATTTCATACTACCTACTTTATCCATAATTTCAGTTGTTTATGTTGGAGTTTTTGGATTTCTATTTTAGATTAAATTTATATCAGAGTGAATTTGAGTTGATGTTTTAATATTATTATGAGATTAGTTAAATAGCTTGAGTCCACTTATGAGGGAAGATAGTTTCTTTTACATTATTGAATCTTCTTTAATATTCTTCTATTTAAAGAGTAAATAAACTAATACAAAAGGTATTGTTATTGAGATAATTGTGAAAACTGAGTGAAGGATATAATTTAAAAGATAAGTGTTTTTATCTCCATTATCAAATTGATAAAACTACAAGAGAGAACTTACAAGGACATATAGATAGACAACTCCTAACATATCAAAGAAAGCTCCAAATTCCCAAGTATTCCCTAAGATGTCTTTAAGATAAGGTTATAAGTGTTTTATTTTAGCATTACTCATTCCTTTAATTATTACATAAATTGTAACAATTGCTATTATAATTGTTATAGACTATCCTGCATTTTTAATGAAATAGCAATCTGCATTCATTTCCATGAATTTCTTTGGAGATTCTTAGATATAATCAGCTGGAAGAATATTTTGGAATAAGTTAGGGATGAATGGAAATTGAAAATCTTTAAATATTGCATAAAATTCTAGCACATTTTAAGGTAATCTAATATTTACATAAAGAAGGTAGTAGAGATAACCCGTCATATCAATCATGTTAATTATAACATAAAAATTACCAAAGAAGACAGCAGGCACAAACCCTGCTACCATAGATTGAGAAACTCCAGTGCTAACTCCTTTTAATTGCTATAATTACTCTTGTTAATCTGAACTTAAAACTAAGTAAGGTGTAAGATTTTATTTATAGTTTGACTGTAAAATTTAATTTGCTTGAATAAATAATTAATCTTTGAAAATAATATTGAGTGTTTAATCTTTTACATTTTAATCTAGAATTACATTTATAATGATTTTATCACTATTTAAATCTACGGTTTAAGACTTTATTGAAATATTAGAAATTGAAATATATAATAAATTGGTTGCATCATCGGGAAGATAATTAAAGTTTTTGTTAGAATTTATATTTATTGTATAACCATTACTATTTAATTTGTGTTAAACAGTTAGCTATTCTTACATTCCTCCCGTAGAAATATATGCACACTATTTCTGTAAATCACTATAATATCCTGAGTTACATACTTTACATTAGTTTTAACTACCACTGTAACATTATTTACAATTGCTCACATTACAGATTGTACATTATAAACTATTTTAACTCAATTAGTAATTAACTTCACATTAGTCACATTAATTATTATTGTAAGGGTTACACTTCTAACAATTAGAAACATTGCACTAATTTGATACACAATAATTTAAAGAAAAGTTCAAAGTATATCCACTGTCACATAAAGAGCAAACATCTATTTTTAATATTTTTGTTAAATCAAACATTATAATCAACAAAAAATATCTTACTACTTTTAGAGCATTCTAAGCAATTAGATAAGTTACATTAAATGCAATTTCTTTTATTTGACTCTAATTATTGATATTTATATTAACATTTTGTGCATTCAAAAATGTTACAAGTATTGCAATTTTATCCACAATTGATGCATAAATTTGATTAAGAATCATAGTACTAATTAGAACTGCAGTTAGGCTTGCATATATTTTTGATTTAGTCTAGAGTAAAACCTGAATTACACTGATTACAGATATTTGAATTTTTACAAGATATGCAATTTTGTACTGCGCATCCACATTTAATGACTCCGTATCCTTCTTGTCTATAGATGATTACATTTTGGGTCTCTGAACATTTATAACTCTGTAAATTTGATATATTAGAGCAGTTATTAATATAAGCCGAACTATTAGATATTATAAAGCACTCCTAACTGTAAGAGAGGCATTAATTGGAATCTGAGTCAAAATATTAATCTTTATGTAATATTTTTATGATAAAAAATTAATGTAATTTATGGTTAATATTGCACATTCAAGTATTAATCAATGCAAAATAATTAATTTTTTTGAGAAATAATTACAATCACACAAAAAATATTCTGTCTCTTTGAATCATAATTAATTATTCTCCACATAATAAATAAATCAGTTATTCAATGAAATTTAAATTTGATAAATTATCAATTAAAACTATTACTTGTTGTACATGGTACTTGCAATACATTTAAGTCATCACATTATCCCTTCTTATTCAATTAATACCCAGGGTTACATTAGCTACAGCCATTTTAATTAGGGTAACATTTATAACAGCTTGATATTGTAGAACATCCATTTCTGGTCTCACACATTCCCTTCCCTTTAATAACTTTAAGATTAAACCCTTCTACACATTTACTACAAGAATTAGAACTATCACAATTTAAACAGTTATCCATACAATTAGTCCATACCTTAATACTCCTTAACCTAAGCTCTTAGTTTGAATTATCTCCCCACATTTTAACTTAGAAATTATTTTACTAATTAGGATAGTCTATCTTTATAGATTAATAAGTTAAGAATATTTAACCAGAGCAATCGTATCCATTTATAGGCTATTCAAATTATGAATATTGTTTAGAAAAATCATTTGCTAATTCTATGTCATTTATAGATATTCTTATAGGTCCATTAGAATAATAAAGAAAATCAATTCCTAAGAAAGAGTAATTTTCTAAAGGATTAAAAGATCCTTAATACATAATTCCTTCAGAAGCGTTAGATAAGTAAATAAATGTTGTTGGAATCATATTTAGATTAGATTATACTCTACAATCCCTACTACAAGAAGGTATGCTAATATTATCTAACTTTGTCAAAATCTAATCACTACAAGAATCAAGGGTTTCTAAATCATAATCCAATACTATCTTATAGCATTATACCATTTAAATTACTGTTTATTATTAATAAAATATATTAACTATGAACGATCTCAACATACATTATCACTTTTCCTAAATAAAATCCTAATTATTTTATTCAAATAAGTATTTATTTATATTACCTTGATAGAAGAAGATCGTTTATACAATACCTTTCATCTTTCTTATTCTCTATTATTGGATATTCTTTTTCAAAACAGCTTGGGTATAAATGGGATAATTAATTTACTCAATTTTAGTTAGAAAGAATGTTGTTTCTATCTTTCTATATAATTACTAATCAATTTTTTAAAAATTAGTTATAGTAAACTATCCAAATTTTTATTAAAAGTTCTATTTTAATAATCATCTTCATATCCTTCTATCTCAAATCTACATTTTTTGAACTATTGCTTCAAGCTTTTAACAGGATAAAAGTATTAGTAAGAATGATTTACAAACCTCCAAATTTTTAGGTAAAAGCTCTCAAAAATCTATAATACAAAAGATTAAGCTTTTACTTTTGATTTTTCTTTAAATTTTGTACGAGGCGTAATTAAATTACTCAAAAATTATTGAGTTTTGTAATATTATATAGTTTTATAATTTAATTCTTTTGAAATATAAAACTATTATCTTATTAAAAATGAATTAATCTTTATAAATAAATGCCTCTTTTTCTATTTCCTTTAGAATAATATTATTATCTATTTTACTATTAAATAATTAATAACAGATTAGCTTAATTATGAAAAAGTTCTTACCGTTATTTTAAAGATAAACCTCTTGATAGGTTAAATCATTTAGGGATAATTATATTCTTACCTTAAAATCCAGTATTTAAAATAAAAATTTTAACAATAAGAAAATCATTTTTTCAAAATCTATTATTCTATTAATTTCAAGTTAAAAAATTAAACCATCAAAAGATAAGATAATATATTAAACTAATATTAATAATAATATTCAGTAGTTTATAAAAGTAGAGCTAGAAATAGTGATTTACTAAACTTTTACATGTATAAAGTTTGATAATTTATTGATATTATAAATTTAAATTATTTAAAAATAAATCAATAAGCTTGCATCCATCTATTTGTATTTATGTAATAATGAGCTATTCTCACAATTTGGAGCTTTTAAAAGAAATAAAAAATAATTATCAATTAAAAAATAGTATAATTAAAATAGAGTTATTTATTATTAGTTTAAATAAAATAATGATTTAATTTAAAAGAATTAATAATATAATCTTAAGTGAGTTAAAATTATTAAATTATTAGATTAAATACTAAGTATGTTACAAAATAAATAGTTGAATTTATTTTTAATTTGAAATTTCTTATAAACTAGACTAAATGCCTATCCTAAATATTGTTGAGGTATAATTTATTGAATATCTATGAAGTATGATGATCCTTTTCATCACACAAAATAAAAGATCCAAGATCAGTTAACTTTATATCTAGACAATATAAACTAAAATAAATATATAACATATAGAACAAACAGCATAAAAATTTTCAATTTATTAAGACTGAATGAATAGATAGAATATCCTCTACATGAGTAAATTTCTTACCACTTCTTATCAGAAAATATAAATTATTTAATATAGCAATATGGATTTTCCTTGTCTAGAATATAGTAATAATCTAATCTCCTGTGGATTATAAAGATTTGTTTATAATGAATACAAAATTTAAACTATCAAAAGAATAATAATCAAAAAAAATAATAAATTAATTAATAAATAAACATTTTCAAAGTTTTTGATTATCAACTATCTCTCCTATCTATCTAAATGTTTTTCTAATTTTAACAGAGTGTAAAGCTAGATCCATATGGATACAGTCTTAAGCAAATAAATTCAGAAACTGATTATAGCAAAGTCTTAGGTTTTAAGGAGCATTTTAAAGATTACCACATGTATAAATCATTAAAAAAAGGAGCTTTACATATAGCTTAGAAAATATCATTATGTCCTAATCTAACATAGTTAGATATTAACCTAAACAATCACTAAATTGAAGAGGAAGGTGCATAAGCAATTGCTAAATCTATTTAAAACTGTCCTAAATTGTAAACTCTAAAGCTTCATATGAAATGGAATCTTCTTGGATCTGAGTTGGAAGTGAATGAATTGGCTCTATCTATTCAATCTAGAAAGAAAACTCTTACCAATGTTTTAGTAGATGTAGGAGATAACTATTTAGGCGACTATTATCCTAAAAGCCTTATCTAAAGTGTAATTTAATGTGAAAATCTATAATCTTTATCATTAGGATTTATGAAAAATTTTCTAGATATTAACATATCAACATCATTTAAAGATATAAAAAACTTGAGAAATTTGAAAAATCTTTATATTGACCTTTCTTATAATAAACTGATAATGAGTGGTGTTTAGTCTTTAACTTTTTATATCTCTGAAATAAAAACTCTTGAATCTCTTGATTTAATCTTTAAGGATAATAATATAAAGTAAAAATGTATTGCAGCTATTGGCTAGAATATAAGCAAACTTAGTCAGCTAAGAAATTTAAGACTTAATTGTTAAGAGAATAATATTGGCTCTGATGGAGTGCAACATTTTAGTACTTTTTTATCTTTACTTAATAATCTCCAAAGTTTAATTCTTGAATTTGGATGGTGTAATATAGATAATAAAGGGTGCTTCTCTATGATTTCTAATATTTCTAAATGCTAATCTCTAAAGAAATTAACATTAGATTTAAGATGGAATTAAATTGGTGAAAATAACGAAAATCAAATAGATGAAGACTTAAAATCCTCTTCTGAGATAGAAAATCTTACTTTATTAGTAAGTAACAATGATCTAAAATCTACTGGACTCTAAAAACTCATTCAATGCATTTCTAATTTATCTTAATTAAATAGATTATCCTTATTCTCTTAGTAGAATAATATCAGCTCCGATTTTGAAGAATTAGGATAGTGTATTTCTTAATATCTTTTAGTTCCTTATTTATCTCTGAATCTAGAAAGTAATTAAATCACTAATGAAGGACTTATTCTATTATTTAAAAATATCTCTTAAAGTAAATCTATTCAAAACATGAAAGTTTATTTAAAATGTAATCCCACATTTGATAAAAGCTGTTACGAAGATTTTGGAAAAGAAATTGCAAATTTTAAACATTTGAATTATTTTTACATATCAATTGAAGATATTTTTAACCCTAACTATGTTTATGAATCTAGATAAATGTACAAAGAAATTTTAAAATCAAATAGCTTACATGTATTTGAATATCAGCTTAATGTGAATTATTTTAGTAAAGAGTATAAATAATATATTACTGATCTGCAAAAAGCTAATAGACTAATAAAATATAAAATATTTAATTGAAATAAAATAAATTCTTATTAATATTAATTATTTTAAAATTGTTTTTACTTATACTTGCATGCTTATTGTCAATCCAATAAAAAAATTAGAGTATTTCTTAAAAAATAAATTATATAAAAAGAAATAAATGATAAATTAGAGATAAGATAAATAATTTAAAAGTTAATATATTAAAGGTATATAAAAAGAGAAAATATGTAAGTAATCTAAATTTTAATTAGGAAATTTTATCTTTATGAAAATCGTGTTATCATTAAATTTTTAAAATATTTCACGAATCATTTTTTTATCTCAAAATGTATTGTTCCAATTTAGAAATTTATTTGGTTTTCTTAATTTAAAATTATTATCTTATGGTATAACATATCATTAACTATTAGGTTTTAAAGCTGTTCATTAATTTCTATTTAGGATTAATTAGCCATTATTGGTAAATCTATTAAAGTTTTAGATTAATAGAACAAAAATAATATTTACTTTAGTTTATTGAAGTAACAATTTCAAATATTAAGTAATGTTAAAAATAAGTAGTAATAAATCAATAAATGACCATTAAATTAGTAAAATAGAAGCGAAAAGTAAAAAATCAATGAAATATAAATAAATCCTACATAAATATATAATGTTAAAAAATATTAAATATTATTTACTAAAGAATATTCATTAGTAATCATAAATTATCTTTATCATAATTTGTTTCTAAGTTAAACAAATTTCAAAAATTAAGAGTAGGGAATATAATATTTTGACCACAATATTCATATGTGCAGAATTCATTAGAATCAGTAGGTTCAAGATTCTTATCAAGGAAAATTTCAAAGTGTCTTAAGTGTTGAACATACATTTTAGAATCTTCATCAAATTTACCGCCAGCACAGTACAAAGTTGGTTTCTAACCCTTAAGCAAGACTGCTAAAGCATCTTCAATCACAAATCGATCATAAATTTTTTTATTGTCAGGAACTATATTCTTAGCAGCAAGAGCCTCAATAAAATTATATTTTTTATGGGCATTCACAGCTGTATGGAAATATGAGGTTTAAGTGCTATTATAGCAAGAAGCATAATTTTTCCAAAGATCTCTAGTTGTTTTAGAGTTATTTTAACCAAAACGATAGAAGTACTTTTCTAAATACTTGTAATCCGATGATTCAATTTTTCCAATATTTAAAGGAAGGAAAGGGCAAAGTTGAGGTGAGCATCTATAAGTATCATCCGAAAGAGGATAAAGGTAATTAAGAGCAAAATTGTCTCCATTGAATTTTGGGAAATCCTGCTAGGTATAGTTAAAACTTCCAGAATAATCAGTGTATACAGGCCAAACCAAGCCCATCTTGTAAGCATTTTTTTCCTTACCTTATTTTGAGCTGGCAAGACAGAAGATCAAGCATGAAAGGACGATAATCCTATTTATTGAAGAAATTTTCATTTTTTGTTTAATATTATTTGTATATAAATTTATTTTATCTTAATAGTTATAACAAAATAGAAAAGAAGTACCTACATTTAAATACAATTTTTATTTATTGTAATTAATAAATAGATTATTTTCATTTATAATTTAATGACATTTAATTAATGCCTATTAAATTTTGACCATAGTTTATAAGAAATCGCTTAAGTTATGCACAGTTAAAGCAATATTTCTTTTATTAATTTTAATGGTATGTAATAAATTATCAACAGATAAAATTAGATTTTTAGCACGAATTGTAGTGTACCCTAAATTTAAATAAATCTATATGGATTAAATTAATTCAATATTTTATACTTCATCATCTTTCTTTACTCTCTAATCAAAATCAACATATAAATAAAAAAATAACTCAATTGGGTAAAATATTCATAATTAATTTAATATTCAATAATTTTAATATCTAGTATTGGAATAGTAAGTGGTCAATAATTTTTCATATTTCTTTATTATAAAATACAGATATGAATTATTTATGTTAGCCACAAAATTTTTAGCATTCTGAAAGTGGTCATAATACTATACCTTGAATTTTATAATGGTACTTTAATAGAGATTACTAAACTGTAGATTCCTCAAAGTGAAATTTCTTTATTTTATGACTTATATTAAATAATAATTTTGCTTTAATTAGATCTAATAGTAATTTATTTATATTATTTTGCTTTTATTTACTATACAATTGTAATAAAATACAGAATATGTAGACAAATAGTAATTATTAAATTTTAATGTATATATAGTAATATTTAATATACATATTATCTATTATTAAAATACTCTCAATTGTTCTAAATAGTGCTAAAATTAGAAGTAGTCAAAACAGCAAAATACTAATAATTTTATAATGCAAATCCTCATTAATTAGCACCCAATTATATAATTACTTATAAGGTAGTAGATTTAAGAAAGGTATTGATAATTACTAAATTAAAACTAGTATAAATTAAAATTTCATCCTAAGGTATAAAAGCAAAAACGGTAATTTATTAAAATTAAATTTATACAAATCTCAAATTCTTTTTGAATTACTTCATATTTGAAATAATTTAATATATTGTAATTATTTATAAAATATCCTAATTTTGCTATTTAATAATTATTTAAATGCTTGCTGATACTTTTAATCCTGTTCTAAGAATTATCTATTCATCAAAAATAAATAATCTAATGTATAGTAAGTACTTTCTCATTACCTTAGATTTTATACTTAATGATATATTTTATTGATTGAAACTTTAAGCTTCAATCTCTTAAATAAAATTAGTGAAAATTTAATCTGTATTTTATTTCAATGTTTTATTAACAATTCCTTTATATTCTTTCATCCAAATGCTAAATCTGTACTTAAGGAAATTAATTCTTTTTAATTGTTTTGAAATTATCTTTAATTAAAGAGTATTAATGTTAATAACATAAATAACTCTAATATTAAGCTAACCTTAATTTAAATAGATTGCATGAGAGAAGGCATATATGTAATCATTTAATTAAACTTAATAACTACTAATATTCTATTAAAAAAAAAACATAAAATAATACGATGGGAAATTCTTTAAAAGGTGATCTTTATATTTAAACTGACTAGCCTTGTTATTATTAAGGAGAAACTGTTACTGGAAAAGTATTTTTACATCTAAAGAGTCCTTTTGATTTTGATGTTCTTTCTTTGAAAGTCAAAGGATTTGAAGAGTAATTTAATTTTTTTTATTAAAGAAACAAAAATCTTTGCCTAATTATTGTTAACTTATTTATTTAGAACAAAATGGCAAGAAGAAAAAACTAGAAGTGTTTAGAGTAAAGGGGCTGATGGAGAAGAAACAAATGAAACTGAAACATATATTGAAGACTATGATGATAAGAAAACATTTTTTAGCCAGAAATTCCCACTTATGACCTTTCCTGGTAAGGAAAAACTTTAGCCAGGATAATATACTTTCCCTTTTTAGTTCAAGTTGCAAGATTAATTGCCAGGTTCTTTCCATGAAAAAGGGCACGGATAAGGAATTCATGGAGAATATAAAGCTGCCATCAAATATAAGGTTAAGGCAGAAATTATAGGCCACGATGAGAAAATTAAAAATAAATAAGAGTTAGTCGTTCGAGAGCTTGTCAGAGACTATGCATAAGGATAATGTGCTGAAAAAATTGTTAAGGTAATTTGAATGTTTAACTAATTCTATCCATAAATAATAAAATTTATTACTATTAAATTACAAAAGCCAACAACTTGGTGCTGCGTTAAATAAGGTGAGGCATAAATTAAATGTTATTTCTAAAAGAATTCATACGTTCCTGGAGAAACTGCTTATCTATGTGCTGATTTAGACAACTCTAAATGTAGTCTTAATATGACTGATATGACAGTTTCTTTCAACAAAAAGCTAGTATTAAAGGCAAAAAAGCATGAAAGGGTTGTTAAAGTAGTAGTTCAAAGGTGTAAATTTAATGGTATTTTAGCAGGAGAAAAAGCAATTAATGAAAATAGAAGATAAGCTTAAATTCTTTTAATGAATGAAAAAAAAATCCCTATTCCCCCCTCAACAAATGGTAAATTAATAAACTGTAGTTATGATTTGAATGTTATAGCTAATCTTTCTGGCTGTATCTGTTGTGCTTCTGAACCTGAAGTAACTCTTCCTCTTAATATTTTTTCCCCTCCACCTGTTAACTATGGTGTAGTTACTGCTCCACCTAACTGGAATCCTTAAGTCTATGAAGTTAAATCATTCGCATTCTCAGATTAATATAGCTATAATTATCCTTAATAAAATACTTATCCAACTAATCCTACTTACACTTAACAAGGTTTATATCCAACTTAATAAAATGAACATGGTTAATTTGAAAATCCTCAAATATAACCTCTATAAATGAAATAATTGTACTGATCTTATTCATTACTCATCACATACCTTATATCACAATAATCTATAACTTTTTATGGAAAACGAAGAATTAAGGCTTAGGAGTTATGTCCTATGAAAATTTAATCTTTAAATCTTAAAGTTTGATTTCTATATTATATGTATCCCAATATCTTATACTAATGAGTTAAAAAAATTTATTTTTCTTTAAATTAACTGAATTAACTTTTTAATTAAATGAAAAGTGACAAACTAGCAAATAAATAAAAAATATAAATAAGTTTTGATATCACAATAATTTATTAAATTTTATTTAAATAATATGCTTGATTTCAGCCACATATTTTTTCAAATTTGACTAAATATGGTATTTTTTTTAGTTTTTTTTCAATTTTGTCTTTTTCTAAAGTATCAACAATATAATTAGGACTATAAATATTAAATAAGAATATTTAAAAAATAAATTTTGACTTCAAATCTTACTGTAAATTATAACACAAAGAATTGAGATTGTTTAATTTAGCGATTTATTGTGCTAACATTTCTATTCCTTTTAACTCAATTTCTGTATCTCTTTAAATAAATTTATTATTATTATACTCTCATTATATTAGTTTTTAAGAATTTAATAGTTACCCAGTGCTAATATTGAAGTTTTATAGATATTAACATTTAGTGATCTATTCAATAAACTAAATAAATTCATCGTCATAAATTTTATTTTCACTAAATTTAATATTTATATTAATTGTAGCTTTAATTTAGTATTTTTTCTATTTTTTTACTGGTTTTTATTTATTATATTTTTAAAAATACTTAATTAATACCTAATATCTATAGAAAGATTCTCTAGTTAGGATATTGAAAATACATTATTTCCTATAGTTGTTATTGATCCTTAAGTAAATCCTGCATTACTATAATTAATCAAAAATAAAATTAGCTCAATAAAACTATTATTTTACTTTACCTTATATTCAAACATAACTTTTTGAGTAGTTTACAATTAGAAATATCTTCAAATAAAGAAAATGCATTTTCATTTGTTAGATTGCTTTCTCTATAAAAATAAATAAATACAGAATAAATAATTGCTAAAAAATTACTATAACATCAGACTTAATTACTAAAGATTAATACATTGTGAGAAAAGTTTAGCTAACTTAGCATAGTCCTCTTACTAAATAGTATTTTAGCTTTTTATGAATTTAAATTTACAAAACAAGAAATAAATTACTTTAAATAATTACCTTAAATTTAATGTGAGAGATTTAAGATTTTTACAATTTGAAAGCGAAACTAAGGGTATAGCCCATTAAGATGACAAATTATTATTTCTTTTTACATTCACATAAATATAAGCTTTATTTCATTTGTAAAAAGTTAAAAACTTACTATAAATTTAAATCTAGGTTATGTAGATTCTACTAATTATTCAATTTTGAAAGAAGATACTATAAGCCATTTTTAATATTATTTGCACTATTTATTGGAATGATTTAATTTTAAACTCTCAAGAAAATAAATTACTTAATATTGAGTGATAACTATTAGATTTAAACTAACTTTGAAATTGAATCTCCTAACTTTAAAGATCCTTTACCACCTATATTATTATTACATCTAAAAAATATTTTTAAAATTATGTAGATATTTATTAAATTAAAATACGAAATATCAAGATCTAATTGAATCAACTTTTAACAGTTTCCCAATTCACCAACTAAATAAGATAAACTCTCTGGGTTTAAATAGTTATTGCTATAAAGATAGTTCATAAATATTTGAATTATCTGTATTAATAGTTACCTTAGATTTAGATTTAAATTTCTTAATCTCTAAAATTATGCTAAATAGTAACCAATTTACTTTAAACCTTCTAAAATAAACCTATTTTTTCTATAGTTAAAAGATTTTAAATAAATTATTTAAAAAATTATTTAATAAAATTTTAATTAGTTATTTAAAATCTATGATTAAACATAAATTAGAGTAATATTCCATATTTAGGATAAATAAATATTTGTAATTGGAGATTAATAGATAAATATAATGTCAAAAGAGTTAAATACTTCAAATTAATTTTTATATTTTCTAATTCCTTGCAATTAGATAATAATTCAAACAACCCTATAGTATCTTTAGAAGAGAGGAAGCAATCTCTTAAAATAATATTAACTTTAAAATTGATATTCAATTCAAATCAAATATCACTCTAAATTTAATGAAAGAGAGCTGAGGTTCTGAACTTGAGAAATACTTTAGCCTAATAAAATAGGCATTAAAAAATTACACCTTTAATTAAAATAAAATAATTACTTTGAAGCATTTCAAATGTAAAAAAATATTACTTAAGCTATAGTTCTAAGTTTTAAAGAAATTTTAATTATCTGATGATTTCACAAACATTTTTAAACGTATCGTCAGTTAATATCCTGTCACTAAAAAAAGTTTTGTTTTTTAGGTTAGTTAAATAATAGAAAAATCTATACTTAAAATTTAAACTAAGTGAAGTAAGCCTTTATTATTTTTATAATTCTTCTAATGCAGTACTTATACTTTCATTTTCAAAAGAATCTAAGCTGATATTGTAATTATTTAAAAATAATATCTTATTAAATTTTAATTACAAGATCATTTCTAAATTAGTTCCACCATCTAATATTATTTTATTTAGCTTTTTTTTAAAAAATAATAAAATTTATACTCTAACTAGAATAATAAATTTAAATACCTCTTAAATATCATCTAAATTTAAAAGTTTAATAGAATACTTTTTCTGTAAATTCATTTCTAATCTTTATATTAAGAAGCAATTTAATTGTTTATCTCACTAAGTTAACTAAAGATAGGCAAATAATTTCTTATTTTAGTTTTAATTAATTTTTTTATTCTTTAAATTAAAAAAAATTGGAGAACCTGGGCATTGATCCCAGTGCCTCTCGTATGCTAAACGAGCGCTCTACCATTTGAGCTAGATCCCCTTTCATGAAATGTTAAGAGAAGATAAAATAATAAAATAAAATATGATATAGATATTATAATAACATAAGATTCTATTTTTATATTGATTTATTTGATGCATTATAATTATAAAAATAAATTTCGAAATGAATTAATAAAAGAAAAAATGAGAACTAATTAATTAATAGAATTGTTAAAGTATAGAATATAGAAATTAAAATGTATTAAAATGTATTTAAAAATATTAACTAATTATTCTATGTTTTCTAATTTTATTTAATAATACTCAATATTAATTTAATAAATTTAATTGTTTAATAATATGTTACTTTAAACAAAATAAATATTAAAAATGGGTTGAACTAAAATTTCATAGGACTAGTTTAATCTATTACTATATTTTAGGGCTATAGATATGTCATATAAATTAGATCCTATAACCAATAGAACATATCTAATTTATATGGTTACATTAGAGAAATAATGATAAGAAAATTAATAGATTTGATTTTGATGTACAATATTTAATGGTTAATATTTTGACAGGAAGAGAAAGCTAATTGATTGCGAAGATGAAGATGTAAAATAGTTATTTTGGAAATTAATGGTTATTTTTAATAGGATTTTAATATAAAATCATACTGATAAAATCTTTCTCAAGTTAAAGTTTAATAATAATATCAAAAATTTTCTTTTTAAACACAAAAAGCTAGATATCTCTAATCAGTGAATTTGAAAAATTTTAATTATCCAAGAGGAAACTATTAATCAAGAATGAAAAATTAATAATTAATTGTATCCAAATTTGATTACTTGAAATTTAATTGCTATTTCCAATTCCTATTAGAATAGGTCTCTTTACTAATAATATTTTTTTATCATAAACTACAAAATTTTACTAAATTTTAGCAGAGGATAAGGGAAAAAAAGAATATCGCTTATAAAAATCTAGAATTATAATATTATTATAAAAATAGCTATCTCAAATTACATTTTACATTTCATTTATTAATATTAAGTTTATTGGTTTGATTAGTCAAGATTACTATTTCTAAATAAGCAAAACAAGATAATTAAAAAGCAGATAAAAATTAAAAAATAGTCCAGATTTTACTTGTAGAAGAAAAATAAGATTAGCTTATTTATGTTTCCAATTCTAACATTTCCATTACTCATCATTATACTATTATAATTTTAAGGTAATAATTTTATCTATTTTATTTTTTATTTATTAGAGTAATAATTTACAAGGTATAAACACATTTGAGAAGTTGCATTGGGACTACTTTGACACAACCAAAAACTGTGCAACAGAACTCTCTAATAACTGGAGTGTAATTGGAGGAGGATCTTTTCCAAACACATCCTGCTAAAAGTCATGCACATTAGGAAGCAGCACTTACCCTACATTTTCACTAACTGCATCTACTTATCCAAATGGATTTGAAATGTCAAAAACTCTAACTTAACAGGCATCTGTAGTTGGTCTTGATATAGTTTATTATGTTTCTGGTTAATTTAGTATTTCACTTCTTAGTGACAATAATTTATTGGATTCTTACACTCTTTAAAATACTCCTTATGATACTTTCCCTTAAGAAGTTATATATGATGGGCTCAAATGCTCTGGAATTACATTGAAATCCATTTTTAAAAGTATTTATAAACCAGTTTTGAATCCTAGTAAATTCAGAGTTCAGTTTAAAAACCTTCCTTCTACTTATGGATTTATTAAAATTTTTCTATGGTCCAATTGCGTTTTAAACTGTAATACTTGTTAAGATGGCTCAAATTGTTCAATATGTATATAGGGTTTTAGATTAATAAAAATGCAAACTGGAAAGTAAGTCTGCTCTTAATACACAGACTGTAAAAAGACTAACTGCCAAGAGTGTGCAATAAGTGGATAATATGAAATCTGTGTAAATTGTTTACCTGGATACTACTTAGACAGCTCTAATAATTGTATGCAATTTGGTTCGGTATGTAGTGCTGGTAAGTTAAAATATAATAAATTTTTATGCACTAGAAAGATTTAATTTTAGTTAAAAAACAAGTCAAACGGCAAATTTATGAGTAGTGAAAGTATTAAAAATTTGATTCAGTACATTCACAATTTAGATTTACACTTTTTTAGAAGATAATCTTAAAAAATCTTATCTTCTCTTACTTTTTACCTTAATTTGATTTGTAATCTAATTATCATACTTCTTATTTGAAATGCTCTCAAAATTTGGGTTTAAAAGAAATTTCTCATAATTAGATTAAAACAAATATAGAATTTTAAAACCAAAAATATTGTTTAAAATTATATTATGATAATTATTATTCTTATATCTTCTATTTATTTTTGGAGGATATTTCTATAAACATTCCAATAAATTTACACTATTAAAAACATTTTTATAGGATTTTAAAATTCGAAAAACTACTAGAATTTTAAAAATAAAAACCTTCTTTAATAAAGTAATTAAGAAGTGTAAATTGTAAATAAAAAGGATTATAAAGAAATTAATTTACTTGAAAATAACTACTTGAATTATTTATTTATTTATCTTACTAATTAATTTTTCATGCATTATAAATTTTTAGGATAATATAGACACAGTGATAGCACATGTTAAAGTTACTAGACTTCATGCTTATAATAATCAGCAGGTTTAACATCATGGACAGGTTGTTATTAAACTCCAGATTAATCAGCAATTAAATGCCCAATTAACAAGTTAATATTACTTTATGAAAGAGGAAATTATAATACAAGAGTTTGTGGGTGTAATAATACAGCAAATTGTGAGTAATGTAACTCAAGTAAATGTACAAAATGTATAAGTGGATATATTTTAAGTGGTTCTACTTGTAATTTCTCAGCTTGTCCTGCTGGTTAAGTTTACAATTCTCTTACTAAAAGATGTGATCCAGCCTCATGCCCAGGAACTTTTTGTTCAAAATGTGATGAATTTCTTTGTTATGCTTGCCTATCATCAAGCTATTATGTTGATGGTGGAAATCCTAGAAATTGTAAGTTATGTACAGTGTCTAATTGTGATTAATGCAATCCAGATGGTATTGATTTATTTATTTCTTTTATAGATTAGATTATACAATTTAAATATTTTTTACATCATTTAGCTTATATGATGTGAATTTATTCAAATATGACGTACATTAAATTCTTTTTTCGCTAAAAAAATTTTCCATGAGATTTGATATTATATTTAATTTGAGGCTAAATATTAATCTGTTTTTGTAGAAAAATTTTTTCGATTTAAATCCTAAGGTTTAATAATTTAATCTAAAGAAAATCTTCTAAATATCATAAATTTAATTTATACTGATATTACTTAATTAACTAGAATTTATTTTTTTATCAAATTATATTTTTTAATAGATTTACCTTCATCTAATATCAATTAATTTTAAATTTACCAAAAAAACACTAATTATAAATTCATAAATTTTAATTTAATTTTTAAAATTTGATAAAAGGTAAATGTGGTAAATGTAAACCAGGATTCTTTATAGATTTATTAGGAAATTGTAGTAGTTGTGCTGATAATTGTCTTTAATGTAATGACCCTGCTGTATGTAATACTTGTGTTGTAAATTATATTTTAAGTGCTGACAAAAAGTAATGTTTGTGTTCTATTACTGATTGTAAGCAATGCGATCCAAGTGATGGTGCAATTTGTACTATTTGTAATCATGGATCCTTTAATACTTTAACTAAAACTTGCACATGTTAAGTTAATAATTGTTAGTACTGTAATGAAAATTCAAACTCCTCATGCTTATAATGCAATGGGTTTTATATAAAAGATATTAATAATAAATGCTAATGCCCTATTTAAAATTGTTCTAGCTGTAATGTGAATGGAGATTAATGTGCAAATTGTGTTATCGGATATTAAAAGAGTACAGATAATACTTTATGTAGCTGTACTATCTAATACTGTAAATAATGCAATCCAGTAGATGGGAATTAATGTTTAGAATGTAATTTTGGATTTGATCTATAAGGTTCAACGAAGTGTATAATGAGAGTTTAGAATTGTGATTAACCTGATCCTCAAAATGGTGAAAGATGCTTACAATGTAAAGCTGGATATATATAAGACAATTATATTTGCAATTGTGGAGTAACAAATTGTTTAACTTGTAATTCAGCGAATGGAGGTATTTGTGATTAATGTTAAACTAATTATATATCATAAAATAGCTAAACTTTGTGCAGCTGTGCAGTTTCTAATTGCTTAAAATGTAATTCTAGTGATGGTTCATTATGTGATACATGTTAAAATGGTTATATTTCTCAGAATAATAATTAAATTTGTAAATGTACTGTTTAAAATTGCTTTTAATGCTAACCCACTAATGGAAATTAATGCTAGACATGTGTTAATGGATATACTTTAAAAAATGGACTATGCTAATGCTCAGTAGATAATTGTTAAAATTGTGATTAGTTAGATGGCAATAAGTGTATTAATTGTGTTGATGGATATTTACCCTAATCGAATTAAGCTGTTTGTTCTTGTTCTGTTCAATACTGCTCTAAATGTATGAATAATGATGGGAAAAAATGTTAAACATGCTAATAAGGCTTTTCACCTAATTTTGATAACACTTAATGCATTTGTACTATTTAAAATTGCAGTGCCTGCGATACTTTGAATATTGGTTAATGTTTGACTTGTAATAACGGATATATTAAAAGTAATGATGGAAAAACATGTTCTTGTAAAGTAAAAAACTGTTAAATATGTGATCCTAATAATGGTAATGAATGTTTATCTTGCATAAATAATTTCAATTAAATTAGTACATCTCTTTGTAGTTGTAATGTTTAAGATTGCGACTTATGTTAATCGACTGATGGTAGAATTTGTTAAGTATGTTCCAATGGATTTTCTTTATCTTAAGATTAAAAATAGTGTAATTGTTCTATAGCTAATTGTTAAACATGTGATAAAGCTAACATAGGTTAATGTGTTTAATGTATTTAAGGGTATATACCTTCAGAAAATTCTACTATATGTTCTTGTGCAGTAAATAATTGTAGCTAATGCAATAAATCTGATGGATCTTAATGTAGTATTTGCATGAAAGGATATACTGTTAGCAATAAGGGTTAGTGTGATAGAAATTGCGAAATTTTAGCATGTGAATAATGTAACCCAGCAGATTTCAGTAAATGTTCAAAATGTTAGATTGGATATTTTCTTTCATAAGATAGCTCGTATTGTAAATACGAAGATCATAATACATTCACAGTTAAATAAAGTTTTTTTGAGGATGGATATTATATTTTGGTTGATTTCCAATAAAAGATTCTAGTCTAGAATGATTTAAAAGAAATAATCCAGGCTAATATTGTAAACTATGAAGAATTAAAAGATTATTTAGTTATCGAAATAACTAAAATAGAAGATGCAAAGATTAAAATATCTGTAACTTTGAAAAAAAACTGTAAGGGATAGAAGATGATAGTAAAAATAAAAGATTAGTCATTTATCTAAACAAATAATTTATAAAAATAAATGGAAGAAATTGAACTTAAAGACTTTGTTAAACTCTCGGATTCATAAAAGTAATAAGCTCAATAAGTAAAAGAAACTTCTGAAAACATCAAAACTACCTTATTGACTACTATGCTGCCTATTGCTTTGCTAGGAAATTTCTATGTTCTCTTTAATACAATTGACCTCACGACATTTATTTATTATCTCCTATATGTAAAAGTTAGATACCCCATAAATGTTACCAATTTCTGCTCAGTTTTTAAGAATTTTTAATTTGCTTTTGTACCCAATTTATGGTAAGTTTATGTTCTCGATGGATATGCTTAGAATATAACTCCTGAAACATTTATTTTAAATGGATCAGATGCCTATTTTTTAAATGGAGCTGGTTAAAGTATGACAATTATAGCTGGTATAATGACTATATACTTTATTTTGAAAATGTTAGCATACTAGGAGGTTTATAAACCTTTTAAGGTATATGTTTAATCCAAAATCGAAAGTGGATGGGAATACTGTGGCTTTTTTGATCTCATATGGACTGTCTATATGTATGTCACAGTATCAGCCTTTTTGTAATTCTTTTCATTTGATTTTACTGATCCCTATGCTTTTATTAATTATTCAAGCTGGGCTCTCCTTCTACTTGCTGTATTTATCATCCCATTATGGATTACTATCTTCATTACAAATTGTAAAGATCTCTCTGATTCTAAGATTTAGCAATAGTATGGTTCTATTATTGGAGGTCTTAAAATACTTCATCCTCAAAAAGAAATAGGATAATAAACTCTAATTTAACAAAAAAATTAATCAGATGAAGATTTAAAGCTATCTGAAAAGATAAAATCATTCCATTAAGATCAGAATTTAGATAAAAATAATTCTAATGGATATGAGAATTTAAACTAATTATAAAATGATGACCCATCCTATAATTCTAAGAATTAAAAAAACTTTTAAGAATTGTCATTAAGAGAATAGAGAATGTATAAATGGAGTAAGTATGCAAATGTTTTTCTTTATTATAGGAAGATTTTATATGCATTATTCATTATAGGATTTGCTGATATTCCTTACATCTAATTAACTACAATTAGTATACTAAATATCTTCTTAGCTACCTACTACTTCTATATCAGACCTCATGAAAAATAATTAGATAACATTAGAAATGGAGCTGGTGAAATTATACTTATTTTGATGCAAATCACAGTTTTTACATTAATTGAAGACAAGTAAGAGTAAGATGAATAAGATAGAATAAATATAGGTTGGGCTTTTATTGCTTGTGCATCTTTAATTTTAGGAATGCATATATTTTCTGTAGTAATTGATTTACTTAAAGGTATTTTCAATGCGATAAAGGATTTTATAGCTGTGGCTTTAAAATTTAAGAAGGATTATTACACTAAAAGAAAAATTTAATAATAAGAAAGAGAGAAATAACTTTAAATGTAGAAACTAATGGGTAAGATACTTCCAATTTAAAAATTTCTAAGATCTAAAACTATTCGATAATCTACAAAAATTATTGATGAAAATAAGAATTTGAATTAAACAAATATTTAGGCTAATAACTTAGATTCTTCATTCCTTTCAAAAAACAAAATAATTTAGCTACATAATCGTGATAGCTCTTAATAAATAATTAAAACATCAGAACTTTAAAAGAATTATTTTGGAGTTTCTTCTTAAAATTTAAAGAATAATTCAGAATTAAATTTTTGATGAATTTAATTTTTTTATATAAATAATTAAAGTATTTACTTAATATATTTATTTTATTAGCAAAATTTATGATAAACTATATATTATAATTATTTATAAATCAATTCTCTACTTTTGTATATCAAATAATGATAATTTTAACTTTTAATTTTTGAAAAGTACAATTTATTTTAGATAATCTAGTAAAAATAAATCTATGCATATTAGATATATCTTACTATAATTTATTTTTCAAAAAATAATTTATAAAATCTAAAATATAATTATTTTATTTGGTAATATTACATAAAGTATTATAACTATTTATTAAAAAATTTATCAAGATGAATGTTTCAATTAAAATATGTGTAAGTCATTGATAAAATATATCTTAATTTAAATATAATCAGGGATGTCCTTTAATTTAATTTACAATATTAATCACACACATTTCTTTCATAATGATTAGTATCTTATTGTTATTTAAATTTTACTTCATAAAAAATGAATTGAAATTATGATGGTTGATAATTATATTTTATTCTTCACTCATAGATATTTATAAAAATAGAGGTATCATTTTTTCTATTAGGAAAATGTAATTTTATAATTCATCTTTTTTTTGTTATTCTTAAATAGATTAAACATCAATAATTCATTACTTCAATCAAAAAATTATTTTAATAAGTATTCATTTACATCTTAATTAATAAAATAAAAGTTTTAGCATATTTTTGTTACAGTAAATAATTTTTAAATTGATTTAATGTAGTAAAAACAAATTGAGGATGGGTGAAATTTTTAAAAGTATAGATTTTAATTTAATTTTAGAAGGAAATGATTAAAAGAAAACATTACAAATAATGAGCCCTAATAGCATTACATTAGATATACTTTATTAGACTATAAAAATTATTTATAATAAATTGCCTGAATTTAATTATGAAGGAATTGTTGTGGAAGTAAGTTCGTTTATTATTTGTAATTACAAAAAAAATAAAGAATGTAGGTAATTAAAATATCTATTTAACTCATTGAAAATTGATTATTAAAATACTTGGTTATAAAAACTGTACACTAAATAATTATTGAAATAATAACCACTTTAATCTTGATTTAGATTGATCAGAAATTTTTACAAAATAATAAAGGCCATAAATTTTTGAACTTGCTAAATCATAAGATTTATAATGATTTACAATCCTTGGTTAAATAAATTGATCATTTAATAAAAGATTAACGCGATGATAAACACTTTAATTTGGTGGAAAAGAAAATAAGAAAACATTAAATGAATAAACAAAATAGTTATCAATAATTAATTTATAATTTAAGTTAAAAGAAAAATAAGTAAATAAAAAAAGAAAAATCAAAGATTCGTCAAAAACAAAGTTGAAAATAAGTTGAGAACTTTATAATATTAAATAATTAATTTTAATAAATAAAACAATCATTCTTCTGAATATTTAGTATGAATATAGTTTTGATCCTACTCAATAAACTTATCAAGTTCAAACTCATCATTTTGATAATTCTTATATCAGGTAAACATTTATTTTTTTCCCTTTTTATAATTTTTAGATTGTCCTTCTATCTTATTAAATAATATATAGAATAATATAAATGAATAATATATTAAAATAATAATCTTTTTAATATTGATTATTTAATTTAACAATACATAGAAGTAAGATGTCTTGAAGTCCTCTATTCTCGCTACTTTGATTAATCATTTCTATGTAATTCCTTAACAGAGATAGTAAAAGTAGGAGGTACATTCTCATCTAATGATTAGTGTATGTAATCTTGTTAAATTGAAAACAATGGTGGAAATATCTACTCGCTCTCTCCATTATAAACAGATTATCTAAATGGTTTTGAAATAGAATAGGTTATTACTTAACCTTATTAATTTATTGGAGTTGAATTCATATATTACACTTCAGAAAAATTCTATATGAGTATTTATGATGGACCTACTTTATTAGAAACTATGATTGTTGATAAGTTCATAGCAGAAAATAATTTGTAATAGATCAACTACAGTTTTGAATGCGGATTCAATCCTTTATATACAATCTATCAATCTTATAAGCTCACTTAAACATTTACATCCAATAAACTAAAAGTTAGATTCACAGGTAACCCTTCATTACCCTCTACTTATGGATTTATGAAAATTAAAATGTGGGCAAATTGCCTAGAGAATTGTTTAGTCTGTAATAATGCAAGCAGCTGTAGTACTTGTATCCAAGGATTTACTTTAGTTTAATTAAGTTCTGGTTAAAGTGTTTGCTCCGAAATCACACCATAATGCAAATAAGTTAACTGCTTTTAATGTGTTAGTAGTACTACATCTGACCTTCAAATTTGTTTGTAGTGTATGCCAGGATTTATTCTTGATTAATCAACTAACCTATGTGTTGCAAATACTGGATCTGTTACTTGCAATTCATGTAACTAAATATATTAATATTACTTAGGAATTTTTAATAGTCTAATTTCTCTTGAGTAAAAACATACAAATAAAAACAAACCACAAATATATTTGTATAGCAGAATATCAAACATCTATCTGTAATCATTTTGATAAAAAAAATATATAAAGAGGGATAAATATCAATTAAATTTTTCTTTCGTTCATCTCATAACATTTGGATTAAAAATTCAAGTGGATTACAGAAATATCCTTTTTATCTGATAATTGTTATTTTTCTGATCAACCTAAAAATAAATAATATATTAATCTATTATTTATATAATTTATAGCCTAATATTTAGATGAAAATAATACCTGTAAATTCTATTCAAAAAGCTGTTTAATGTAAGATCCTCAAGATAATACAAAATGGATATAATGTGGATAAATCCCACCTGATACACTAATAAAATGCTCAAAAAATTAAAATATTCTATTATATGACCTTTAAAATTATTAAGTGAGAAATTGTGGATGCACTTAATCCTTTTGTTTGTCATGCATTTCAACAAGTAAATGTGATTATTGTGTAACTGGTTATAAATTAGTCTCAGGTGTATGCTAATTTGATGTTTGTCCTTCTGGGTGGCTTTAAAACCCAACTACTAAACTTTGTGAATATACTATTTGCTCTAGTAATTGCTAAAATTGCACAGCTACTGAATGCATTTAATGTATACCAGGTAACTATTATATTAGCTCTTCTAATAAGCAGACTTGCCTCTTATGTTCAATACCTAATTGTGCTTAATGTGATAATTCAGGTAAATTTGTAAAATAATTTTAACAAAAAATCTTATCTCAAATTAAAAAATCTCAAAATATTCTTACAGATTGGAAAAACTAATTATTCAAACCAAAATGTTATGAATTTATTCAGACAAAGGCTTAGTAATTTTGAATTTAGTAATTTTGAACCTTGTAATAAAAAATGTTTATTAATGTTATTTAATCAACCATAGAAGAATATATTCGCATTTAATTTTATTTCCTTTGAGATTTATTTTTAAATTATTTAACCTACTCAAAGTGATCAATAAATTGTAATCTAAATAATCTATAATGAATTCATTTTATTTTATTTTATTTGGAAGAAGCAAGGAGTATATTATTTAAATATTATTAGCAACAATAATATATAAATATATTATCTTCCTAAGCTTTAATCTAAAAATTGTTCTAAATTTAGTTTATATTAAGACTATTTTATTTAATTTATTATATTAAAATAGGGTTATGTTAGACTTGCTTATATGGGTATACTATCAACACAGCGAGAACTCAATGTTAAACATGTCTAGTGAATAATTGCACTGAGTGTGTTAACAGTTAATCTAATTAATGCAGCATTTGTGTATCAGGTTATTAACTGAATGCTAGTTTATAATGTAATTGCTAAGCTTAAAATTGCTCAAAATGCTTAGAATCAGATGGAAACTTGTGTGATACCTGTGTTTACGGTTATGTTAAGAATTAGAATTAAGTTTGTGAATGTAAGGTTTAAAATTGCCAAATTTGCCATCCTTCAGATGGATCAATCTGCATTACTTGCTAAAATCCTAACGAAGAATTTGATCCAATTTAAGGGATCTGTACCTGCAAAGTTAAATATTGTAGTTCTTGTTTAAGTAGTGAATGCGATGGTTAATGTTCAAATTAAATGTATTATAATCCTTTATTAAAATAATGTTTATGCAAAATATAAAATTGTGATTCCTGTTTAAATGGAATTTGTACAAGCTGTGCAAATAATTTTGTATCTAACGTAAGTAAAACAGAATGTCTTTGCACAATTTCGAACTGTTAATCTTGCAGTAAGACTGATGGATCTAAGTGTGAAAAATGCAATTTAAATTTTATCCAAAACTAAACAGAATAATGTGGAGGAACAGCAAATAATTGCTTAGTATATGATGCAAGCGATGGAAGCAAATGCCTTACATGCTAAAATAATTATGATCTAATTAATAGTAATTGCTATGTCAGAGTTTTAAAGTGTATCAAAGGAGTTGATAATGATGGAAGTAGATGTTAAACTTGTATTTAGGGATATGCACCAGATGCAAGTTAAACAACTTGTGTTTGTACACTTTCTTATTGTACTTAATGTGATCCTAATGATGGTACTTTTTGCTAATAATGTGCCCAAAATTTTGATTTGGTAAGCAATAACTAGGTTTGTAAATGTTAAGTGAACAATTGCGAAAATTGTAATTAATCTGATGGATATTTCTGTGATACATGTAAAAATTAATATAGTTTAACATAAGACAAGAGATAGTGTATTTTAATGTGTTTTATTCCAAATTGTGCTGAGTGCGAATAACCTCCTAATAATATGACATAATGTAAAAAATGTGAAAAAGGATTTGTTGTTGATTCAATTACTCGCTCATGTGTTCCTTGCTAAGCAGCTAATTGTGAATATTGTCTTGAATATAATCCAAATTAATGTTAAATTTGTAAATAAAATTATGAAATATTATAATCAAGCAATAATGAATGTGTTTTAAGACAGTGCTAAGTATTTGGCTGTGCTTAGTGCAATACGACTGATCTAAATAAATGCAATACATGCAGTTCTGATTATATTTTAGACGATTCCACAGGATTATGCAAAGTTTATTAAGAAAATAGCTTTGACATAAGTTAAAAATAAACTCTCAATGGATATAACATTTATTTAGCCTTTAGAAGAGAAGTTACTTTTTAAACTTTCCCTTCAATTAATGAAGTTATTAAAGCAAACATTTTAAATTTTGATTCTTATGATACTAGTATTACTCAAACGAGCGAGAAAGAGGTATCTATAAGTTTAACACCTAAGAAAGATTGTAAGGGATAGAGCTTACTTATAAAAATGGATGATCGTTTTGTAAAGGTTAATAACCTTATCAAGCAACAGGAGTAGATTACTTTGGTAAATTATGCTATTATAAACTAAGATCAAGTGGCATAGGCTGAAACAACAAAATAAGTAACTGAGAATGTTAAAACGACTTTGATTACAACAATGTTACCTATAGCTATGATAGGTAACTTCTATGTTCTCTTCAATACAATAGATCTTACTACCTTCATTTACTATCTCCTTTATGTTAAAGTAAGATATCCTATCAATATTACTAATTTTTGTGGTGTTTTTTAAAACTTTTAAATGGCTTTCATACCAAATATCTTTTAAGCATACTGGCTGGAAGGGTATACTTAAAATAAAACTCCTATAAAATTCCTTGAAAATGGTGCCGATGGTAAGATTTAATACAATTTTCATATGATAAAACTAAATTTATATTTTAATAAAATTTAGCATATTTTTTGAATGGTGGAGGGTAAAGTATTACTATAGTTGGAGGTATAATGACTGTATACCTACTGTTAAAGATTGTTAGCAAAATAAATGTATATAAACCTTTCTAGCTCTATGTATAGAGTAAAATAGAATCTGGATGGGAATATTGTGGCTTCTTTGATTTGATTTGGACAGTCTATATGTATGTCTTAGTTTCCTGTTTCCTTTAGTTATTTGATTTCTCTTTTGATAATTCATTTTCTTTCCTCAATTATTCTATCTGGGCTCTTTTCTCATTATCAGTTTTTTTTATTCCTGTATGGATAACAATATTCATTTCAAAACAAGAAAATCTTAATGATCCTATGATATAATAATAGTATGGTTCTATAATTGGAGGTTTAATTATCCCAGAATAAGATTCCTCTAACCTTGAGTAGGAATCGCCAAATTTTAATGATAATGAAGAGAATTAATAATTAAAAGGAGGATTAAATGATAAAGGATGCAATTCTCGTAGATCTTCTATTATGGGGATATCAATGATTAATCAATAATAATAATCTTTATTTAATCACTAAATAATTTCCTAAGATAGTCCTTCATTGACATTTCAAGGTTATTAAAAATTAACTACAAGATAGAAATTCTAAAACTAGTGGAGTAAATATACTAATGTCTTCTTGTATTTTAGAAAAATATTTTATGCTATATTTATAATATTTTTTGCTGATTTTCCATACCTTTAGCTTTTCACTATGAGCTTATTAAATTTATTTTTGGCAGTGCATTATTTCTATACTCGTCCTCATTAAAAGAATATTGAAAATATAAGAAATGGAATATCTGAGGTTGTATTAATTGTAATGTAATGTACAATTTGTATTTTGGTAAATGACAGTGCAGATGAAGTGGAATAGGATAGAATTAATGTTGGATGGGTTCTAATTGCTTGTGCAGCTTCTATTTTGCTGTTACATATAGTATTTGTTGTACTTGATTTGATCAAGGGACTTTTTAACCTTATCAAAGATTTTATATAAATCCTTATTAAATTTAAAAAAGGATTAATTACAATCAATCAGAATAAGGAAGATGATACAAAAATTAGATTAAAAAATATGGAAAAACTAGGAGCTATCATTCCGAATGTGATATCTATGAATAATTTTAGAAGAAGTGATACAAAAAAGTTGACAGGTCTTTTTATCTCTAATTTAAACACCAGCATGATGAGTAGCCCTCGTAAATCTGAGAGGAAAAATACAAAAATTAATGAGTAAGCTATAAATGGGGTAGTAAATAGTAAATTGATTGATACTATTAATATGAATCCAAGTTCTCCAAATAGAAATTTAAGAAATATTGATAATAATAGCCCAGGAGATATATCTATGGTAAGTTATACCTCTAAAATACACCTTCAAATGGAATAGAAATAGTCGGATAAACAGATAATTAATTAAAATTTAAGTATTTTAAGCTCTAAATAGAATAATTTAAATAATAGTAAATATTGAAGCAGCTATGACTCTCTCTTAAAAGTTTTATATAATATTGTTACATAGTTTTAATATTGCATGTATTGTAAATGAAAGCTTTGCTTTTTTAAAGGAAACATGATAATAAATAAAAAATTAATTTATTGTTTTAGAAAGTAATTTTAAATATATTTTTTTACTAGATATATTACAATAGAACCTATTTTCAATTTAAAATAAATAGAAGCTTTGATAGAAATAAATTTAGGTCTTCCAAGTTTATAAGAATTATAAATTAAAAATTAAAAATATTTGCCAGGAAGTGAATACCTAATCTTAAAACTAATTTATTGGACTGTAACTCCCTTAATTTTCTTTACAATTTAAAAATAACCACGAAAATTTAAAAATGATTTAAATTGCCATAAATTATCAAAAATATTTGAGGTCAAGTTGGAATTGAAGAGGAATTACAGATTATAATAATTAACAAAAATCTTGAATGAAATTTTAACATGATCACACTTGTAATAATAGTCACAAAAATATAATTAAAGCCAAAAAAACTAAATTATATATAGCTATATTTTCTGAATTTAAAATTTATTTAATTTTATATAAATTTTAAAGTATTTATTCTATGGTAATATTTGATAATAGTATTTTTAAACACAAATTAACATATTCTTTAATTAGCTTACATTTTGAAACTAAGATTCCAAATGAAGTTGAGATTTTTATTTGAATCAATTTATTTATGATAAGATATAATAGAAATGTTTTAATTGATTTCAATATAAAATTTATTACTAATAATCGATTTATGATAACACATTTTTAAATTTTAAAAACACTACTTCTTTAATTACAAAATATTAGTTTTTTATAAATTACTATCTATTTTTAAAAGTATTATTTTCAGTTTTTGTACTTATAATGAATCATTATTTATATTTACTAATTGAATTTTCAATTACTTGAATCAGTAGAAATATATTATAAGAAAAGAAT
Source organism: Tetrahymena borealis (assembly GCA_000260095.1). Classification (NCBI taxonomy): domain Eukaryota; phylum Ciliophora; class Oligohymenophorea; order Hymenostomatida; family Tetrahymenidae; genus Tetrahymena; species Tetrahymena borealis. The sequence goes on along the minus strand of JH651236.1, from coordinate 796,269 downwards.
AGCTTGTTACAACATTTAAATACTAATAAATAATTTAATTTAGAGGTTACTAAAAGAAATGTGAAAATTAAAGGATATTTGGTGGGATAAATTGGAGTCTGGAATATATAAAGAAAAGAATTGTGGATTGAATGATTGAGATTGATTTAAAGTTATGTAGGAAAATAGAAGAATAACTTAAGTATAAAAGGGAAATTATAACTTGAAATGAATGATTATTCTTACTTTATCAGGCAGTAGTGGTGATATTTTGTTTATTTGTAATAATTTAATCTAACTCAAGAATAAAAGTATCAATTAATTTTCTTATATTAAATACAATTTGATTTTATTATATCTGGATAGCCACCTATTTATCTAATTTGAAAGTAACAAAATTTTGCCTAAATAGAATCAAAGAGAGCTCATTTAATAAACAAAGTGGACAAATAAAACCTAAATACTACAATAATATGATAATACATTATATTTTCAATTTAATCATTTTAATTCTTTTCAAAATTGCTGTTATACAAGGTACCATTCTACTAATTACTTTATAAAATCTTTATTTTAGTTAATTCATTATCTATCTTTTAATTTATTAACTGATGAATATACTTCCATTTTGTAATTGAACAATGCAAAATGTTTAAACTAATAAATAATGAAAGCATTATTGGATATTAATTATTAAAATTTAATCACTTACTTATTATATAAATAAAATAGCTCTAGAAGTAGTTTACTATCGTGATTTTACCCCAGGTGTAACATGTTCCAGTTTATTTAGCGCAGCTTAATACTGGACTATTGTCTCTGATACTTATTCTACATCTAAAAAATGTTAATATTCATGTTCAAGATCTGATAATGGAAATACAGCATATATTTTAGCGCCAGATATGTCAGATTATCCAAACGGTCTCTAAATGACAAAGTCCATTACTTAGCCTTACTCATTTATTGGGGTAGATTTAGTTTATTTAAGAAAAATTGATTCTCTTACAATGAGCATTTATGATGGGTCTACTAAAGTATTCTAATAAGATTACACAGGAGCTAGTGTTGGAACTTTAATAGAATATAATTATTCTTTAGATTGTTCTTCTTGGTCTGGAAATATGTAAGTAACCAAGGAAGTAGCTTAAATTAACAATAGAATATCATCTACTAATTTAAATGTTAAATTTAAGCAATCAGTATCCAGTTCCTGGGCCTGGTATGGCATCTTGAAATTAAGAGTTTGGGCTAACTGTGCTGAAAATTGTGATGTCTGTGGAGATAATACTAATTGCAACAAATGTTTAATAGGATTTAAGAGATATTCATTGCCTTCAGGTTAAAAAGTTTGCGAATAAACTCATAATTGTAATATTTCTAACTGCTTTTCCTGTATTAAGAGCTCTCCATCTTCTTCTTCAGCAACATGTGTAAAATGTATGCCTGGATTCAATCTGAATTCTTCTAATTAATGCATAGCAAATTCTGGTTCTTGTACAACAGGTAACTTAAATTATTAAAGAATATTATTCTATTGATTTAAAAATTAATAATTTAATTAATTTTCTTTAATATTTAAAAAATAATTTAATATGTAAAAAAGCAAATTTATAGCTTTAATATTATAACCTTATATAGGAAAATACTAGTCTGGAGTTTCAGGATGCTTGAGTTATAGTTAAAATTGTTATATGTAATAATAGAATACAGGCATAACTTGGCTTGGTTGTTCTTCAGCAGTAAATAAAGCTAATTATTACTGTGTAAATACTGAAGAAATACTAATTTATGAACATCGTAATTACCAGCTTTTTACTTGTGGTTGTAGAATATAATATTGTTTGTAATGTCCAACTGCAAGTTCTTGCTAAAAATGTATGGATGGATATACGTTCAATAGTTCAACTTAAAAATGTGAATTCTAAAGCTGTCCATTGCTTTACACATAAGATCCTTATACTGGAGAGTGTTTAAAAAACTGTAGTGGCGCAAACTGTTTAGAATGTGATGCTTCTTAATGTAAAGTATGCAGTACTGCAGGCAATTATTATATAGTCTCTGCTAACCCTTAGGATTGTGCCCTTTGTTCAATACCATATTGTTCTCAATGTTCTGGAGAAGGTATATATTATACGTACCTATTTTTAAAAAAATTTTATTTTCAAAATTATTATTAGGCTTATGCTAAAAATGTGTAAACATGTATTCCTTAAACTCAGATAGAAGTAGTTGTTTACCATGTAATGTTTCTGAATGTGATTAATGCCTATCTGGTTTTTCGGATATATGTTAGACATGTTCTTTAGGATATATTTTAAGTTTAGATTAAAAAACCTGTAACTGTGCTGTACTAAATTGTGCTGTTTGCAATTCTGAAAATGGAGGAATATGTGATTCTTGCGTAACTGGCTATTTAATTAGTTCAGATTAGTCAACTTGTTCTTGTGATGCCAAGCATTGTGCAGTTTGTAATGCTTCAATTGGATCTAAATGTGATACTTGTGTTACTGGATATATTCAGAACCCGATAACAACAAAATGCTCCTGTGCAGTTAGTAATTGTAATATTTGTAATGAAAATGATGGAACTCTTTGTGATTCCTGTAATTAAGATTTTTTACCTGTAAATGCTCAAACTTCTACTTGTTCTTGTTAAGTGAAAGGATGTGCAACATGTCTTCCTTCAAACGGAAAAGTTTGTTAAACATGTGAACCAGGATATTCTTAATCCGGAAATACTATAGATTGCTAGTGTGGTGTTTAAAATTGCTAAGATTGTAATCAATCTAATGGAAGCATATGTGATACTTGCATTTACAACTATTTATAAAATACCTCAAAAACTTTATGTAGTTGCTAAGTTGATCACTGCAGTTAATGTCATCCAGCTAATGGTAAAATATGTATTTCGCCTTTTCCAGGGTATACATTTGATTAGCTTTTAGGAAATTGTGTTTGTTCCTTTGCAAACTGTAAAAGATGTGATGATAATGATGGTACTATCTGCCTTGAATGTTAAGATGGATATGTAAGAGATTCAAATTAAAAATGTGTGTGTGCAGTAAAAAATTGTAATATTTGTAACACTTCTAATGGTGCTTTATGCGATTCTTGTATAAATAATTATGCTCCAATTAATACTTAATCGAGTACCTGCAAATGTTAAATATTTGGATGTTAAAAGTGTTAAGATTTTGATGGTATTGTATGCGAAATATGTTAACCTAACTTTATCCTAGATAATGGGAAATGTAAATGCAATGTAGTTAATTGTAGTTAATGTAGTCTTACAGATGGAAATATTTGTGATACATGTATTACAAATTATTCAGATAATGGGTTGAAAACCTAATGTAATTGTTAAGTTAATAGTTGTAATTAATGCGATGCTAATGATGGAAAGATTTGCATTTCACCAAAACAAGGTTATGTTTATGATCCTTTAACTTAAAAAAATAAATGTACATTTTCTAATTGTAAGGACTGTGATACTAATGATGGTACGATTTGTATTACTTGTTAAGATGGGTATATTAGAGATTCAAATTAAAACTGTGTATGTGCAGTAAAAAATTGTAATTCATGCAATCCTACCAATGGAATCTTATGCGATTCTTGTGTAACTAATTACATTCCAATTAATGCCTAAACTCCAGTTTGTTAGTGTTAAGTATATGGATGCTAAAAATGTACAGATTTAGATGGGTTAGTATGCTAAGCATGTTATCCTAATTTCATTTTAGAAAATGGAAAATGTAAATGCAATGTTACTAACTGCAGTTTATGCAATTCAGTTGATGGAAATCTTTGTGATAAATGCACGAACAATTATTTAATAAATGGAATTAATACTTCTTGCAATTGCTAAGTTAATAGTTGTGATTAGTGTGACATAAATGATGGAATGATTTGTATTAAGCCTAAACCAGGATATATTTATGATCCTTCAACTTAAAAGAATAATTGTACATTTAAAAACTGTAAATAATGTAATGTAAATGATGGAACAATTTGTGAGGTTTGTGAAGATGGTTACACTAAAGATCCAACAGAATGTAAATGCCCAATTTCTAATTGTAGTTAATGTAATAAAAGTAATGGATTAGTTTGTGATACATGTGTATAAGGCTATTAATTATCAAGTAATAAAGATAAATGCACATGTGGAGTAACTAATTGTATTAATTGTAATTAGTCAAATGGTCTTATTTGCGATAGTTGTGTAAATGGTTATGTCACAAACTAATGTCTATGTAATGTATAGAATTGTTAGCTTTGTGATAGTACAGATGGATCAATATGTAAGACCTGTGAATTAAATTATTAAATAAATTCATAAAAAAATCAATGTTAATGCAATATTGAAAACTGTTAAACTTGTGATCCAAAAGATGGAAATATTTGCAAAGTATGCATAAACGAATATAGTAAATATTAAGATGGATTAAGTATAAAATGTAAATTGAATTGTAATGTTCCAAATTGCAAAGACTGTGAAGTCCCTCCTTATAATTAAACCTAATGTAAGATTTGTGCAGATGGATATGAATTAAATCTAATCTCAAAATAATGTGTTTCAACAAAATGTGATGTAAGAATGTGCAAGAAATGTAAAAAATATGAAACAAAATATTGCGAAGTATGTGGAGATTCTTACATTTTAGATACTAATTTCTAATGCTTTTTATAAGAAAGAAATGATTTCTTAGTTTATCCAGAGGTAATAGAAAATGTTGGATACAATGTTACTCTTAGATTTGAAAAATAGATAGTATTAGTGGATAACAACCTTTCAGATTTATTTTCAGTAGATATCCTAAATTATAATAAACCATTCCAAACAATTTTCATTTCAAATGAAAGTCATATGATTAACTTTTAACTTGTTCTCAAAGAAAATTGTAAAGATAAATTTTTATTTGTTAACATGCATGATCCAAATTTTGTTTAGATAAACAACTTATAAAATTCACAATAGAAGGAAGTTAAATTAAAAGAATATGTTAAAAAATCAGAAGAACAAAAGTAACAAACACAAGCAGCAAAAACAGCAGCTTCTGCAGCCGCTAATACTCTAACGAGTGCAATGTTTCTAGTAGTTATCTTAACAAATTCCTATATTCTATTTAGCACAATAGACTTAACTACTTTTATTTATTTTCTTCTTTTCATCAATGTAAGATACCCAGATAATATGCTTGCCTTCTGTGAAATATTCAAAAACTTTTAATTTCCGTTTATTCCAAACATCTTTTAATAATTTTTTACTGATCCAGGCTATATACAACCTTACACTCCACAAAAATTCTTAGACAATGGAGCTGATGCGTAAATATAAATTTAGTTTCATTTAAATTCTATTATCCATAAATGCTTTATTAAATTTTCTAAATTATAGATATTTCTTGAATGGAGCAGGCTAATCTTTTACTATTATTATTGGAATTATGACAATCTATGGAGTACTTAAACTTTTAACTATAATACCTATTCCTTCAATAAAAGTTTATGTGGTCAGTAAAATCTAGAGTGGCTGGGTAAATTTTCATTTCATAATTTGGCATTAAATTTTTAAAAAAAATTTTTATCACTGAATAATAATTATAATGTTTATAATAAATAGGAATTTTGCGGATTTTTAGATTTGATTGGATGTTGTTATATGTATGTGTTAGTTTCTGCACTGCTATAATTCTTTTGTTTTGACTTCACAGAATCATTAGCATTCATAAGCTATACTCTATTTTCACTTTGTTTTATTGCCATATTTTTTATTCCAGCTATGATGGCAATCTTCATAGCAAATTGTAAAGACCTATCAGATCCGAAAATACAATAATAATATGCTTCTTTAATAGGTGGATTTGTAATTCCTCCAAATATCTAGCGATAACCAGAAAATCAAAACCTTAGCCCCTCTAATAGTAAAATAATTCCTTAGGAATCTAATTTTGATCATCAAAATATAGTTTAATAACCCTAATTAACAAAACAATAAAGATTAATGTATAGATGGAGTAGATATACTAATGTTCTACTTTATTTAAGAAAATTGATTTATGCCATAATTCTTATTTTCCTTTACGATCATGTTTATTTGTAAATGATATTAATCAGCTTGCTAAATATATTTCTAGCCTATTTCTATTTGTATATCCGCCCTCAACAAGGAAAGTATGATAACATAAGAAATGGGATTAGTGAAATATTTTTAATTATCATTCAAATAACTGTTTGCCTTCTTGTCAATGATAGCGAAGACTAAGATGAATAGGAAAGATATAACATTGGGTGGGTTATAATAGCATGCTCTTCAACAATTCTTGCAATGCATATTTTTAATGTTATTAATGACTTACTAAAGGCTACTTTTAATCTCATCAAAGACTTTATCATTACTCTTTTTAAACCAAAGAAGGAACTTGAAAAAATTAAAAAAGAAAAACTTGGAGAAATTGAATATTCTGAAAACAAGCTCTTTGCTGTAGCATCTTAAATATCCATAGATAAAATAAGAAGTATGAACAGAAAACTCAGTACAATTATTCAATAAGGAGCAGATTCTCCTGTAAGATAATCCTAGGCTTTAAGGAAGCTTCAAATGCATTCTCTCCTTATTAGATCTGTAGCTGCTTTTACTAAAAATCTATCTTAAGATAATCATTTAAACTAGGTATAAAAAGTTGAAATAATGAATAATGATATTAAAGAAAATGAAAAAAGATTTAGTTAATGTTCATCTCCTACTTCAAAAATATCTGTTAACTCCCATAGAAACATTGAATAAAGTGCTTTATTAAACCCTAATAGCTATAGTAACTAAACCTTAAATTAATTATAAACCTCTAGATAAATAAATTCTGTTCCACAATCCCTTAATATTTCAAATAATGACTTAATAGGTTGTAAAAATCCTTCATAATCATAATTCTTATGAAATAAAAAATCACCAATTAATAAGATATTATTTTATGATTTAATTACTTATTATTTATTGTAAATTGTTCTATTTTATTAACTTCTAAAATTGTTATTAAAAATTTATTCATAAATTATTTTAGGTATTTCAAAATTTTAGTATAACTATCATCTTGAGTGAAAATTTATAACTTTACAGTAAAAAGCAATTATAAATAAATAAATTCTATCCATTTGCTATATAGTTTATGTCCGAATTAGAATGAAAGCAATCTTAGATGACGCTTTATTTTTGGTTTTAAGTTCCTATCTTAGATGTATTATAAAACTGAGGGTAATTATATTAATTAAAATTGATTAAATATGTAATGATTAAAGAAGATTTAATTAAAATACTACATAAAAAGAAATTATAGGAGACAGTTAAATAAGGTTCAATTTATGCTACTTTTATTTATATCTGCATTTAAATTTCTAATAATCATTTTAATGTAATAATTAAATCTCTTTCTATAAATTTTTAAGTGCATTTTAACTAATATTCTTAATAAAATTTTTTTTATGATTGAGACATTTATTTTTAATATTAAGATTATAACTCTTAAATTTATGGATATTTAAATAATAGACTAGTAAATTAATATTTTACATCAATGTAGGGCTGAGTATAAGTGATTTATTGTAATAAATTAAATAAACTAAGGAATTCTGATTTTTAATCAGAAAATTCTGAATTTTATCAAAAGGTATACTTATAAGACTGGGTAAAAGTTAATCTAAATTTTGTAAAGACTATTTGTAATTAATTGTAAATAAAAAAATATATGAAATTTAGTTAAAATTAGACTGCACACAATGTAAAGACTATTTCGAATACTAATCAATTATGATCAATCCTCAAAACTAATTAAATCCCTACTTATTCTTAACAATTTTTTACTACGCAGATTTAATAAATGTTATTTTTATAAAAATAAAAACTAAAAGTATCTACTAATATAATATCTTATTTAATTTTATTCTGTTATATATATTTAAAACCTACTATTTTCATTTGCTATTGGGTTGTTTATTTTTAAATAATTGTTTTACCATCACAATATTCAAACTTCGAATTGTTCTATTTTAATTATTCTGAAATAGAAGAATCTATAAATGTTCCTTAAATAACTCTCTAATATCAAAATAAAATGCAGATTTTTAATTACATTTTGAGTAATAATATCTGAAATTTAAGATTTGAAGAATATGGATAACAATGCCAAAATAATTTTAAAATATACTAGATTTCCTAATATAATCATATAAAATAATAGAAGGCTTAATTGTATCAAAGTTTTGAATAATGAGTATCAAAAGAGTTTTTTTTGAAACACATTAAAATTTTGAGCTTTTATTGCTATTCAATTTGTCAATTTCATTTATTTTTACTGTACTTGAAAGTTTATTTGAAATTTTTTATTTAATATGTGGTAAAAAGATTATTATAATTTTGTAATTAATGCTTGTAATCAAAATTAATGTAAGTTTATAGTATAGATAATTAGAGAAGCAAAAAAATATGACTTTTTTTGATTTTTAAAATTTAAAAATAACTAGCAGTCAAATATAGTTATTACTACTTTTAAATTATGATATTTAATCTAAAACAAACAATATAATCAATTAATTATTATAAAATCACTATTCTAACTATTTAATTAAATAATGAAATTCTCTTAGCATTTAAAAGCCCTTCTTAGGAAGAACTATATACTTTGGAAAAGAAACATGTGTTGTTCCATTTTTGAAGTATTCCTTCCTTTGCTCTTGGTTTCATTCTTTTTCGCATTAAGAGCTTAGTTGAGTGATGAATTCATTCCTACAGCTTCATTCTTAACAGAGGTATATAATATTTACTAATTCTATTTTATTAATTTTTTATATTGTTCAATATAGTAAAAAGTTCTTCCTCCTACTTACTAAACAATTGGAACTAACCCCAAAACTAATTAGCCAATACTTCCATATATGAAAAACTGTTTAACCGGAAGTACTAGTACTTATCCATCTTTTAGAAATGGACATATTGCTACTATTGGACCTGATGTCATCTTGAATCCTATAGAAAATATATTCACTTCTAATTATAAATATACAATTAAGCGTTATACTTCTGTACAATAAATGAGAGATTACGCAGCTTCTTCTGGCTATAATGATGATATATGCTTTGGTATCTCTATTGACTCTTACTAAAATAATATTTATAAATATCGTCTCTACTTTAATGCAACTTAATAAGACACTGAAATCCCTTAAACAAATGGTGAGTCAAAGATTACTTATCTTTTTGAAAATAAAGAAAATTTCCTTGATCCTTGGGTTGATAGCGGTTTCCTCACTCTTTAGAATTGGATAGGTAAAAAAATTTGATTAGTAATTGCAGAATATTTAAATTAATTTTATTAAAATAGATAATATCATTCTGTAACAAGTTACATAAGATAACACAATGTAAATTGAATCATCAATAACTTCAATGGAAGTTGAAGATCACTATGATAATCCTTTAGTTTCATTCCTTAAAGGTAATATGGGAGTTTATATTGTCCTCCCTATGATTTTAGTATACCTAAGAATGACTTATGGCTTACTCATTGAAAAAGAAAAGAAAATTAGAGAAGGTATGAAGGTTATGGGTATGAGTGATGCAAGTTTTTATGTATCTTGGATTATTTATTACCTACTTATTTATATTTTGGCTAGTATCTTGGTTTCAGGTGCTTTAAAGGCTTCTATTTATTCATCATCTGATTGGTTCCTTCTCTTTGTTTGGCATTTACTCTTTGGTATTTCATTGATTTTCTAAAGTCTTTTTATTACTACTTTCTTCACAAAAGCCTAAATCGGAAATATATTTGCCATGGTCTTCTTCCTTTTACAATATATGATCACTTTTATTCTCTCTAGCGATTCTAGTCCTTCTGGTTCAACTAAGACTGGTGCTTCAATTTTACCTCATGTTGGTATGGTTTTAGCTTGTGATACTTTTTTGCTTTCCGAAAGCTCAAAAAAAGGTATTACATGGTCTAATATTAATGATGATTACGATAATTATTCTATAGCTACTAATATGGGAATGACCCTTCTAAATATAGCAATATTTGTTGTTCTTTCATTATATTTTGACTAAGTTTTCCCAAATGATTTTGGTAAAAAGCGTCATCCACTCTTCTTTATTAATTGGATTTGGAAAGGCAAGAAAAATAATAGAGGCTAATAATAATCATTATTAGAAAATTAAGTTAACTTTGATGACAACTTTGAAGATGTTGCTAAAAATTTATAGGATTAAGAATAATAAAACTTAGTAGTAAAAGTACAAAATCTTAGAAAGACATACCCATCAGGAAAAAGTGCTGTTAATGGTCTTAATTTAACAATGTATAATAGTTAAATTTTTGCTTTATTAGGACACAATGGTGCAGGTAAAACTTCCACAATTTCTATGCTCACTGGTATGTATGAAATGACTGAAGGTATTGCAACTGCTTTTGGAAAAGATGTTGAAAGCGAAATGCAAGAAATCCGTACTTTCATGGGTGTTTGCCCTCAATATGATATTCTCTTTGATAATCTATCAGTCAAAGAACATTTAGAGCTTTTTGCAACTTTTAAAGGAATGACTGATAAAAAAGAAATTGAAAAGGAAGCATTAAAACATATTGAAGATGTTGATTTATAAGAAAAAACTAATGAATTAGCTAAGAATCTTTCTGGTGGATAAAGAAGAAGATTGAGTGTTGCAATTGCTTTTATTGGTGGTAGTAAATTGGTTTATTTAGATGAGCCTACAAGTGGTATGGATACTTCTGCTCGTAGACACATTTGGGATATGCTTAAGAGATACAAAAATGATAGAATCATTTGTTTAACAACACATTTCATGGATGAAGCTGATTATCTTGGAGATAGAATTGGTATTATGGCTGATGGTTAACTAGTCTGTATGGGAAGACCTCTATTTTTAAAAAATAAATTCGGTGCTGGCTATAATTTAACTATTGTAAAGAAAAATCCCAATGATAGTTCTTAACCTATAATTAATTTTGTAAGAAAGCACATTCAATCAGCTACTATTCTGTCAGATGTTTCAGCAGAAGTAGTTTTCTAGCTTTAAAATGAGCAAGCCTCTAAATTCCCTGCTCTTTTCTTAGAATTAGATAGTTCTTTAGATAAACTTAACGTTTAAACTTATGGTATTTCTATTACAACACTTGAAGAAGTATTCCTTCGTGTTGCTCATCTTAAAGAGGAGAGAATTAAATAATAAAAATAGCAAGAAATTATAAGATAATAAAGCAGAATAAGTGACAAAATAAGTCCTATGACAATCGATCTTGAGAATGGAAAGCATATTAAAAATAGTGAAGAGTAAAATTTAGATGAAATTGATAATTTTGATTTAAACTCTATAAAAATCAAAAATAAATCTCAATTATTCTTCTATCATATGAGAGCTCTAATTACCAAAAGAATTATTTGCTTTAAGAGAGATATAAGATCTTTATTGTGTGAAGTAATATTGCCTTGCTTAATTGTTTTAGTTGGACTTACACTAACTCTCATCAGCTTTGTTAGTGATTAAAAAGCAGTTTTAATTACACCTGAGAATTTTTCACCTCCAATTGGAACAGTAATCTCCTCTAATTTAGCAGTATCTAGTACCGATTTCAATAATTTAATTAATTCTTTTAGATTAAAAAATTCTTACTCTTTCTAAAGTTTCGAAGGATATACTACCTCTTAATGGGAATAAAAAGCATTTGATTTAAAAACTATTGACACACCTGGTACCATATATGTTGATAGTATTGGTGCTAAAAATTTAAAGTACATAACTGAAGTTAATACAATTTACAGAGATGCTGCTCCTCTTTTTATTAATTAAATGAATGAATCTTTTATCAATTTTCAACTTTAAAAACTTGGTAAAAATTCAATTATCTTAGAGATGACTAACGAACCTCTACCATTAACCTAAGTTTAAAAAGATTTATCTGGAGCAGGTAGTGGTTTAGTTTCAAGTTTCGTTTATGCTATTGCCTTCTCATTTATTCCTGCCTCTCTTATTTCTTTCACTGTTAAAGAACGTACTGAAAAGATTAAACATTAACAATTAGTAAGTGGTGTCGGCTTATTTAATTATTGGTTTAGCAACTTTTTTGTTGACATGATTAAGCACATTATCCCTGCAGTATTCTCTATGCTAATGGTTCTTGCATATAATATAGATGCTTTCACTTAAGATGATTGCTTTGGAGCTATTACTTTAATGATGTTCTTGTATGGATGGTCAATCATTCCATTCTCATATTTCGTTGGTTTTGTTTTTGCAGATTATGGTAATGCTCAAGTCTCCGCATTTTTTATAAACTTTTTGTGTGGTGGTATTTTACCATTGATTATCTTTATCTTTAGAATTATTAGTTCAACTAAATCTGCAGGTATTGCACTTGGATGGATTCTTAGATTTATTCCATCATTTAGTTTTGGGTATGGTATTTTGAATTTAGGTAATAGAAGTCTCTATGCTTTCTAAAACGATTAAAAAGAACTTGATTCTGCTTTTTCTTTTGCTATTTCTGGTGGAGATATACTTTTTATGGCCCTTGAAGGTGTTGTGTATTTCTTACTCATCTTCTTTGTAGAAAACTCCTCAAATTTCAAATGTTTCAATAAATACTTTTCAAAAGAATCTTAAGTTGAGTACATTCCTAAAGAAATTGATGAAGATGTTTAAAAAGAAATTGAGCTGGTTGAAAAAACTAGACCTGAAGATTATACTGTTAGAGTTAATAAACTTAGAAAGGTTTTCATTCCTGCTAAAGATAGAATCAAAGTTGCTGTTGATTAAGTATCCTTCGGTATTGGAAATGGTGAATGCTTTACCCTTCTTGGTGTTAACGGAGCTGGTAAAACTACTACTTTCAAAATTCTTTCTGGTGAAATCTAATAAACATCTGGAGAGTGTCATATTTAAGGTTATGATTTAAGTACAGATATTAACAGTGCTCGTAACTATATAGGTTATTGTCCTTAATTCGATGCTTTATGCGAAAATTTGACTGCTAGGGAACATTTAGAAATGTATGCATTAATTAAAGGTATTCCCATAGATATGAGAGAGAGTTTAGTTAGTAAGAAAATCAAGGAGATGGATTTGACTGAATTCGAACACAAGTTAGCAGGTACTTATAGTGGTGGTAATAAACGTAAATTAAGTGTAGCTATAGCTATGCTTGGTAATCCTCCTATTGTATTCTTAGATGAACCATCTACAGGAATGGATCCCGCTGCTAGACGTTTCATGTGGGATGTAATTTCAAGAATTTCTACTAAACGTAAGAGTTCAAGTGTTATTTTGACTACTCACTCTATGGAAGAAGCAGAAGCCTTATCTTCTAAAATTGCTATTCAAGTAGAAGGCTAATTAAAATGTATAGGTACAATTTAATAAATAAAAGATAAATTTGGAGAGGGTTATGAAGTTGAAGTGAAACTTAAGGTCCCATAGGATGAATAGATACTTAAATTTTTAGATTCTAAAGGAATTTATAATTAGGAATAATAATTATAGATTAACTATTCTGATCTTTCAGCTTACTTAGATAAAATGAATGCTAACTATCTCTTTGAAAAGATTTCTCAAGATGGAGAAGGTAAATAGTTATATGCTAGACTTAATTCTGAAAGAGGTATTAGCGTAGTCTCATTAGGCCAATTCGTGATTTTAGAAAATCATGGAATTGAATTAAAGGATTTTATTGAGTAGAATCTTGGTGAATATTCAATTATTGAACATTTTGATGATTTTTACAGATTTAGAGTAGAATCAGCCATTTCTATTGGAAAAATGTTTGATGCTTTTGAGAAAAATAAGAATTTATTATCTGTAGAAAACTACTCAGTTAAATAGGCTACAATTGAATAAATATTTAACCTCTTTGCTACTAATTAGATTTAAGTAAATAACTAACAAAAAAAGAAGAAAGTTCATAATATAAGCCATATTGAAGATAAATACAAAGTAGATAATCATTCAATAAATTCAAATAAAAAATCAATTGAGTTAAATAATTTATAATAAGTTCAAATCAAATAAAAATGATTTAGTTTTGTTTTTTCTTATTAGTCATTTTTAATTTAATTATTTACTTTTTAAAATCAATTCTTTTATTTCTACATAATAAAATTATTTTTTTGATATTATTCTTAAATTCTAATTAAATTTTAATAAAATTCAAAATTAATATACTTTAATTGATAATAAATAAATAACTCCCCTCGTCTTTTCTACTTAAAAGCTAATTTTGTCTTATAACAATTATATGGATTTTTTTAATCGATCTTTGGCAACCGATTCCCACTTCTTATTAATACAGTAATATAAAGAAAATAAATAAATTATAATTAACAATTCTAAAATTATTTTTGTATCATCCTCTTTGCAAAAGTACATAAATTTTATTTATTTTAACTCCAAAATTGATAGTGTTACAAAAGGTAATTTCATTATTTATCTTTATATCAATATGATGGAGATCTAAGGAATATTTTTTAATTTATATTAAAAATAAATATTTAGCTTTTATTATTTTATCTACAATTCTTGAGATGCATAAGTTTTACTTGAAAAATGCTAAAAACTAGTTAAATTATGTAATATGAAAAATTGATACGTCACAATTTATAAAACTTAAAGCTATCCTTAATCGGATTAATCAGGAAGATATTTAAACAGCTTTAGAGTAAATATCTAACTAAGATTATTGTAGTTTAGTAGTAGTAGTAGAATAGATATTTTTTGATAAATTGATAGACCCTGTAATAGCTCTATAAATAGAATTTTTAGGTAATTTATAATAGGTTATAAATTGTATCCTTTAAGTATATAATTTATATGATTATACTATTTATTATTTATCTAAATCATGTATATCTATTATTTAAGCAAGAGTTCATAAACTCAAAAAGATTTTCTTTCTTTCCAAAAATAGAATAACTGTTGATTTCACACCTATGATAATTGCTTGTAAAAGAGCTATTTAACAAATTATTCTTTAGATAACTAATAATTACCTTGCATATTCATCTAACTTATAATTATATAAATTATGAAACTTTTTTCATGCTAAAATCAAAAACATTTTGAATTTTTTTTTCAAAATAATTTAGAAAAACTCACAAAATATATGATCTTTCTAAATATTTAGTAGGAAATTCAATAATTTCTACTAGATTTAAGTATTTAGTTATACTCGAACCATCTACTCTATGGAAGAATCATTAAATTTAATCTAATAGAAAAATGTAAATATTTAAAAACTGTATTTAAATGTTCTTAATTATGTTAAAATAAAATAAGGTAAAGATACAAACTTCAAAATCTCCTTGTTTAATAAACTATATAAATTTTAGAATCCGACTAATTGTGATTATGAACATTTATTTGAAATTCCTAATCCAGCTATTTCAGCTTTTTAACATAAAATATTATAAATTATTCCTTTTTAAAATTGTCTTGGCCAAAAAAGGTAGATTAATTAATTTCCAATATTAATTAATTGAAAGAAATTGGTTTAAAATATCTTCAATTATTTTGAAAATAATAATGGTGAGTATGTTAAAATTGAATCAAAGAGATGTTTTTATAATAGTATTTTATGATTTTTATAGAATTTATCTGAACATTCTATTACTTCTTTTTTTCAATCAATAAATCATCAATAAAAGGCTACTATTAAATAAATTTTAATTTTTGTCAGTGGTTAGATAATGGTACAGTTAAAAATATTAAATAGACAAATATATCATTTGAAATGTAATTAAAATAATCACTTCCTTAAAATAAAAAATATTTGAATTATATAAGTGGTAATATAACAAATTGAAAGTATTTTTATCTTTACTAAGACACAATTATTATTTTTAAATTCAATCAATATTTAATTTTAAATTTAATAAAAATGAAATGCTAGAATAGTAAAAGTAATTTACTATCAATATGTAATGTTTGATAGATATAAAAGTTTACTTTATTTAATAAAAAAATTGTTTATTTAAGAAATACCTTTTTAATTTAACTATTTAAATAGGAATAGGATACTAATAATTATAATTTAAAATATAAAAATAATAATCAATACAATTTATTTGAAATAGATGAAAATAAGCCTTGTTTCTATTTTAATAATAGCTTTATTGCTCTCAACTGCTTAGTGCTTCCTTTAGACAATAATATGTTCATTATCTCTTAAAAAGCATGTTGAATCCTAATTTTTATTAAATAAGATTACTGAAGAACAAAAAAGAGAGATTTTGACAAGCTAGAGCACCTTTGTATAAAATTGCATTGGTAAATTTGAAGAGGAATTTATAAATTGTGTGGAGAATTAAAATAATAATACAAAATATAATAATCCCTTTAGTGAAAATGATATTATGTTATGGATAAGCTGCTTAAAAGATTGATAAAAATCAATTTATATAAAATAAATAATAATAATCAAATAAAACTAATTCCATTGTTTTTATAATTTAAATATACTTATAATTTAAAATTATATTTTACAATACAAATAAACTATTTTTATTTCTTGATAAATTTTTTACAAACTTATCATTAATTAATATAAGTCTTAATTGTGGTTTAAAAAAATTCAAACAAATAAAAATAAGTGATATTGATATATGGAGTTTTATTTAAACTCAATTTTATTAAGAAATTATCATTTAATTTTCATTTAAGTAGGCTTAAACATCCTATAACTTGTAACTCGCTGTAAAGAATTCCTTAAGACTTAACATCTAATTCTTTTAAAGAATTTATTTTCTTTTTGTATTTTTATATAATCTGACCTATATTTTACTTTAATTTTCAAGCTTAATAAATAATTCTTGCTAACTAAAAATAAAAATACTAATTAATAATGAGGTATGAATTTATGAGCTTTGATAAATTAATATTCGAATTTCGATTGATACACTCCTCAAAAAAAAGAAAATAGATAGTTATTGTTTATAAATTAATGAATTCTCTGGGGAACCAATTATTTAAATCTTGCCCAATATTGATTTTAACTTGATCAATTACTTTTTGATATTATATAGGGGGTTTGACTAAAAGTTTGGTTTATAATGATATTAATGTTAAAAATTATTATAACTTTTATTAGATATATATTATTAAAAAAATATTCAATAAATACCCAGTTAGGAATTTTTTAAAATATTATATTTCATAATGAAATATCTTTTATCTTATTTGCAAAAACAGACATATTTAGGAAGATAAATAATAATTTAATAAATTTCCTCAACCTAAAAGTAAATTTGATTAAAGAAAGTTAGGTTTGATGTAAGATTTAAAGTAAAGAAATATTTGATGAAATGAAACATATTTTTCTAAATACAATCAAATATGCACAATATCTTTTTTATAAGAAGTAAAGACATAAATAGTTAGAAATCTTGAAATCATTAACTCTTAAGTAACAATTAATAGTTGATAATATGACTAGAATACATTAATATTTACATGCATTCTCAAAAAATTGAATTACTCAATCTGTAAAAAAATTTTTCAGCAATAGATTCTGAGAAAATTTTTAATTAATTATTAGAAATAAAAAGATAGATGAAATTAGTGATTGTAAATGCATCTTCTTAAGTAAAATTTCAATGTAAAAGTATTAAATTTAATTATCAATTTGATAAATCAAGTATAGAGTTAGTGATCTTTTATTACACTCAAGCATATATCCTCTAATTAATAACCATGTTTTTTCTAAATTGATGATTAAAATATTTTTATAAAAAATCTATGTTATTTTGCTGCTTTAAAAGTATCACTATGTTAAAATAAAGTATTTTTTGTTGCTAAATTCATATCAATATTTCAAAAATTTAAATTAACTTTAAGAATTTTCCTATTTTTATTAAATTAATTTACTCAGTTTTATGAAAAAAACTTCTTTCAATTATTTTGGTCAATTACTAAGTAAATGCTTGGAGTAAATCAAAAAATTTGAGGGCTGTTTCAATTATTCAATAAATTCTTAATAGTTTTCTTATTTAATAAAAAAAATATATTTCTACTCTTAATAACCTGCTCAAAATAAGCTAGACTTAGTTACTTAAATTGTAATTAGAAGAAAAAATCAGTGGTAATACATACTTATTCAAATGTAAGAAATGATTGAACAAAGAAATTTAATTAAAAAATAAAATAGACAATTCAAAATTTTAATGTAATAAAATTATGTAAATCGAAAAAAAGGATGATGATTTCTAAAATAGACATGCACCAAATCAAATAATTAATCCATTAAATAAAATCTAAAAATAAAAATATATCCTATTTTAAATTAGATTTGATAAAAAACAAAAGATTTTTATATAATTAAAAAGAGTTAAAAATAAAATTATATTTGTCTAATGAAATTCACAAAGCATTTAAAAGCACTTTTGAAAAAGAACTATATTCTTTGGAAAAGGAATATGTGTTGCTCTATCTTTGAAGTTTTCCTCCCTCTGCTACTTGTATTAATTTTCTTGGTACTTAGAAACTAGCTTGAAGATGATTTTGTTCCTATGGAATCTTTCCTCCCTTAAGTAAATAAACAACAAATCTGATAACTGAACAATTTTTTAATTATTTTGTATTTTATTATCATAACAGAAAGCGATACTCCCTCCAGGCTACTAAACGATTGGTACAAATCCTAAAACTGGTACCCCTCTACCTCCTTACATGAAAGATTGCCTCACTGGTAAAACTTCAACCTATCCTTCTTTTAGAAATGGCCATGTTGCTACTATCGGTCCTGATACATTCTTACTACCTTTAGAAAATATCTTCTAAAATAATTATAACTACTAAACTAAGAGATATAACTCAGTAGAAGAATTGAAAGAATATGCAGCCTCTGATGATTATAATAAAGATATTTGTTTAGGCATCGCTATAGATTCTTATTAAAATAATTTATATAAATATCGTCTCTTCTTCAATGCTTCCTCTGCAGATGATACTGAGGTTCCTTAAACTCTAAAGCCAGAATCCATAACTTATCTCTATGAAAATAAAGATGATCATTTGGATCCTTGGGTCGATAATGGATTCTTAACTATCTAAAACTGGATAGGTAAAATTGATTTTAATTGTTAATTTAATTTTTCATTAATATAAATACTATTTTTTATAATAATTTATTTATCATATAATATTAGATAATTTAGTCTTATAACATGCAACATAAGACAATACTCTAAAAATTTAACCTAGTATTACTTCTATGCTTGTCGAAGATCATTATGAAAATCCTTTAGTTGATTACTTAAAATCTAATATGGGTGTCTATATTGTTTTGCCAATGATTTTAGTCTATCTTAGAATGACATATGGCTTGTTAATTGAAAAAGAAAAGAAAATCAGAGAAGGCATGAAAGTTATGGGCATGAGCGATGCTAGTTTCTATGTTTCTTGGATTATTTATTACCTGATCATTTATATATTATGCAGTATTCTCGTTGCTAGTGCACTTAAAGGGTCTATTTACTCATCCTCGGA
The DNA here is from genome assembly GCA_000260095.1 of Tetrahymena borealis. NCBI lineage: Eukaryota > Ciliophora > Oligohymenophorea > Hymenostomatida > Tetrahymenidae > Tetrahymena > Tetrahymena borealis. The sequence continues at coordinate 776,753 of JH651236.1, read as the reverse complement.
TTGGAGTGTTATATTTGTATGGCATTTACTTTTTGGTATCTCTCTTATCTTCTAGAGTCTATTTATTACTACTTTTTTTACTAAAGCTCAAATTGGTAACATCTTTGGTATGGTTTTTTTCCTCTTTTAATACATGGTAACTTTAATTCTTAGTAATGACGAAAATCCTGAAAAATCTACTAAAGTTGGAGCTTCATTCTTACCCCATGCAGGTACTGTATTAGGATGTGATGTTTTCTTGATTTCTGAAAGTTCCAAAAAGGGTGTTTAGTGGTCTAATATCAACGACGAAATTGATAATTATTCAGTTGCAATTAATATGCTAATGAATATTTTAAACATTGCAGTTTTCATTATTCTTGCTTTATACTTTGATTAAGTTTTTCCTAATGATTTTGGTAAAAAACGTCATCCACTATTCTTTATTAACTGGTTATGGTCTAAGAAATTAACTCCTGAATAAAAAAAACAAAAACTATTAGAAAAAGCCCAAGGTAAAAGTGAAGAATAATTCAATTTTGATGAGAACTTTGAAGAAGTTGCAAAAAACTTAAAAGATCAAGAAGAGTAAAATTAAGCTGTTAAGATATCTAACTTAAGAAAAATTTATCCATCAGGTAAGAGTGCGGTTAATGGGCTCAGTTTCTCTATGTATAATGGTTAAATATTTGCTTTATTAGGTCATAATGGTGCTGGAAAGACTTCAACAATTTCAATGCTCACTGGTATGTATGAAATGACTGATGGTGCTGCAACTGCCTTAGGTAAAGATGTTGAAACTGAAATGCAAGAAATACGTACCTTCATGGGTGTTTGTCCTCAATATGATATTCTATTTGATAATTTATCTGTTAAAGAACATTTAGAGCTTTTTGCTACTTTCAAAGGTATGACAGATAAAAAAGAAATCGAAAAAGAGGCCTTAAAACATATAGAAGATGTAGATTTACAAGAGAAAACTAATGAATTAGCTAAAAATCTTTCAGGAGGCTAAAGAAGGAGATTAAGTGTTGCTATTGCTTTTATTGGTGGAAGTAAACTAATTTATTTAGATGAACCTACAAGTGGTATGGATACTTCTGCTCGTAGGCACATTTGGGATATGCTTAAGAGGTATAAAAATGATAGAATTATTTGTTTAACCACACATTTCATGGATGAAGCTGATTATCTGGGTGATAGAATCGGTATCATGGCTGATGGTTAATTAGTATGCTTAGGTAGACCTCTTTTTTTAAAAAACAAGTTTGGTACTGGTTATAATTTGACTATTGTGAAGAAGAATCCCAACGATGACTCATAGCCAATAACTAATTTAATTAAAAAGCATATAGAAACTGCAATTATTTTGTCAGATGTTTCGGCTGAAGTTGTTTTCTAACTTTAGAATGAGTAAGCCTCTAAATTCCCTAAACTATTTTTAGATCTTGATAGCTCTCTATAAAAATTGAATATTTAAACTTATGGAATTTCTATCACCACATTAGAAGAAGTATTTCTTCGTGTTGCTCACCTTAAAGAAGAGAAAGTTGCTGAGGAAAAAAATAAATTAAAAATGTAAGAAGGAAATAAAAACAAGCACGTCTATCATAATGTTCCTAATTCTATAAATGATATTGAAAGCTAAGTGTAAAGTAGAAAAGGATCTGATTAAAAGTGTATTGATGATATCGATAATTTTGATTTGAACTCAGTTAGAATCACAAACACAAGCAAGTTGTTTAAGTATCATATGAGATCTCTTATTACAAAGAGAATAATCTCATTTAAGAGAGATATAAGATCTCTCTTATGTGAGGTTATTTTACCTTGTCTAATTGTTGTTATTGGCTTGAGTTTGACTTTAATTAAGTTTATCAAGGAATAAGATCCTATAATAATTGATCCTTCAAATTTCCCTTCTCCCCTTAAGACACTTGTTAGTAATACTTCAGGGTAATCGCAAACTAATATTCATGATCTTTTTTAATCTTTCCGATAAAAGAATCTATACTCCTTCTCTGAAAAATATGATTTGTCAACGTCTTAATGGGAATAAGATGCTTATATTACCAAGAATAATGCTGTATCAGGTTCTTATTATGTTGAAGAAATTGATAATGGAAATTTGTTCAAATATATTGCAGAAGTTAATACTATTTATAGAGATGCTGCTCCATTATATATCAATCAAATGAATGAAGCTTACATAAATTATAGACTCTCTAAACTAGGAAAATCTCCTATTTCTCTCTAAGTTGTCAATGAACCTTTACCTTTAACAAAAGTTTTCAAAGATCTTTCAGGTGCAGCTGATGGTCTTGTAGCTAGTTTTATTTATGCTATAGCATTCTCATTTATTCCTGCTTCTATTATATCCTTCACAGTTAAAGAACGTACAGAAAAAATTAAGCATTAGTAACTTGTTAGTGGTGTAAGTTTATTTAGTTATTGGTTCAGTAACTATTTGGTTGATTTTATCAAGCATATCGTACCTGCAGTATTTTCAATTTTAATGATTCTTGCTTATGATATATCTTCTTTTACTGAAGATAACTGTTTCGGAGCTATTACTTTTATGATGTTCCTTTATGGTTGGTCAGTTATTCCTTTCTCATATTTAATTGGTTTTGTATTTGGCGATTATGGAAATGCTTAAGTTTCTGCATTCTTTATTAATTTTTTATTTGGTGGTATAATGCCTTTGATTGTTTTTATCCTTCGTATTATTGATTCTACTGAAAGCATAGGTAAGGCTGTTGGATGGATATGCAGAATTATTCCCTCTTTTAGTTTTGGTTATGGTATATTAAATATTGGTAACAGAAAACTTTATGCTTTCTAAAATAATGAAAAAGAACCTGATTCACCATTCTCATATAATGTATCTGGTGGAGATATTACTTTTATGTGTATTGAAGGTATTATATATTTCTTACTAGTATTTTTAGTAGAAAATTCTGATAGAATTCAATGCCTTAGCAACATGTTCTCTTAGGAAAAGTAAGTTAAGTACATTCCAAAAGAATATGATGAAGATGTTTAAAAAGAGGCAGAACTAGTTGAAAAAACTAGACCAGAAGATTATACTGTTAGAGTTAATAGACTTAGAAAAGTATTTATTCCTGCTAAAGATAGGATAAAAGTAGCTGTCGATTAAATATCGTTTGGTATTGGAAATGGAGAATGTTTTACTCTCCTTGGTGTAAATGGAGCTGGTAAAACTACTACTTTCAAAATTCTTTCTGGTGAAATCTAATAAACATCAGGTGAGTGTCATATTTAAGGTTATGATTTAAGTACTGACTTACATAAAGCTCGTAATTTTATTGGATATTGTCCTTAATTCGATGCCTTATGTGAAAATTTGACTGCTAGAGAACATTTAGAAATGTATGCACTAATTAAAGGTATTCCTCTAGAAATGAGAGAAAGTTTAGTTCTCAAGAAAATCAAAGAAATGGATTTGACTGAATTCGAACACAAATTAGCAGGTACTTACAGTGGTGGTAACAAACGTAAATTGAGCGTGGCTATAGCTATGCTTGGTAATCCTCCTATTGTATTCTTAGATGAACCTTCTACAGGTATGGATCCCGCTGCCAGACGTTTCATGTGGGATGTAATTTCTAGAATTTCTACTAAACGTAAGAGTTCAAGTGTTATTTTGACTACTCATTCGATGGAAGAAGCTGAAGCTTTATCTTCTAGAATAGCCATTCAAGTAGAAGGCTAATTAAAATGCATAGGAACAATTTAATAAATTAAGGATAAGTTTGGTGAGGGATATGAAGTTGAAATAAAATTAAAAATCCCTTCTGAATAGTAATTACTATAACAGTTAAAGTAGTAATAAATATCTGAGTAAGAAGCAAAGAAATAAATTCACTATGGTGAATTAGAAGAATACTTAAGAAAGATAGATGGACTAAGTCTCTAAGAATAAATTAACTCTAGTGGTGAAGGGAAATAATTATATGCTAGATTAAATTCTTCCTATGGCATTAGTGTAGTCTCTCTAGCTTAATATGTTTTATTAGAAAAGAAAGGTGAGAATTTGAAAAAGTTCATTGAAGAAAAGCTTGGTGGATACCATATTATAGAGCACTTTGATGATTTCTATAGATTCAGAATTGAGTCTAAAATATCTATTGGAAAAATGTTTGAATCTTTTGAAAATAACAAAAGCTAATTATTTATAGAGAATTATTCTGTGAAATAAGCTTCTATTGAACAAATTTTTAACTTATTTGCAACAAATTAAATCTAAGTTAATTCTCAAAAGAAAAAAGTTTAATAAAAAAATGAAGATAAATATAAAGATAGCTCATCAATCAAATCCTAATAAAAATCAATTTAAATGAATTAACTTTATATTTAATCAAAAAATTAACTCTGAAATAATTTGTTATATTTTTTATTAATTAATTTTAATAGCATTGAGTAATTTAACTGTTTTTTATTTTATTTTAAATTACAATTTTTTATGCTTGATTTTCTATTAATTTAATCAAATAAAAAGGGAGAGGGATGCAATAGTAAAACATAAAAAGTAAATATGAAGATAAAAATTTACTCATATATTAAGATTCTCATCATTTTAGATGATGAAAGAAAACTAAATTTTTAAAATAGTATTAAGAGTTTTTTTTATAAAATTGTAAATATGACTTTTAAATTAAATATTTTAAATATCTTAAAAAGTATAAAATAGTTGGTAATACATATTGAGAAAATTGACAATAAAATTACAAAATTTCTCTTTAATTGGAAAATAAATTACAGAAAGATTATAAGTAGAAAACTATTTATATCAACCTAAATAACCTGATTAAAAACCTTTTAATGAAGTTAAATTAAATATCTAATGCTTTATTATATTCAATAGCTTTCTTATTTTAAGGCTAAAAAATTAGTACAAATACATAAAACTAATATATTCTTGAGGATTATTTTAATAAGCTTGATTGTATTTATTATTATTATTAATAAGTTAATCACTCTTTCCTTTCTTTTCTATAAATTTGAATCTATAAAACAATGATAATATTAATTTGGTAAATTATCTTATATATTCTCCTCAATTTTAGAATTTAGAAAACTTAAGTGGAGAGTCTAAATAAAAAATAGAATCATATGCTACAAAAAATAAATTACTAAAGATAGATAGTTTAAAAAATCAATTGATATCTTTAACAGATTTAAATAAAATAAGATAAATTTTTTAAATGATATATACAGAAATTATATTAATTTCAAAAGAGAGAGGCTTTCTTGTTGATTATTTTATTATTTAAGTATTATTATTATTATTTTAATTCTTTTACTACAAAATTTATATATTAAGGAGAGTTACAAGTTATTTATACAATAGATTTCTATCCTAAAAATCTTCTTTATATATTTTAAGATATATTAGTATTAAATTAATATATTTTAATGAAAAAAATAAAATTAGTATATATTACAATTTATCCTTATAAGTCATTCTAATTTTTTTAATAAATTAAATTTATTGTTATTTGTTAATAAAAAAAAGACCTATAAAGGAAATTTTATGGAAATTAATACCTTATTAATTGAGTGGTGAGAACTCAAAAACTATAAGTGTTGAAAATATTAGTTTATGGTTTTATAGTTAGTGAAAAATTTGCATTTTAATGATTGGTAAATTTAATGAAGTTGTCAATATTAACTAAATTCGATAAACTGATCATCTAATTATTAATATTAATTTAAGATTACAATTTATATTTAGAAAGGATTCCCTTCATAAAAAATAATTCTTATCATTTTTGTTAATTATTACTCCAGTGATGGAAGTATTCAACTCTATTAGGTTTAATGGATTTTTATATTTTCATAAGTAAAAAAACAAAAAGAATTTAAAAGTGTGGATAATTAAAGTAAGAAAAATTATCTTCTTTGGTTGCTTTCTAATTATTCTTAAAAGATGTATCAGTAAGTAGCATGAATGGATATAATTCGGAATAGATGTTCACAGGTAATATTAATTAAGCAGATGATAAATCCTCACAAAAATAAGTGAATTAGAATGTAAATAAGCTAGCTTATGAATGAAAGTATTAGAATAAAGTAAGAAGATTTTAAAGTATGAATAACTAATAGTGATTTTAAATAAAATACAAATAGGTTATTAATTAGAAAGTATATCTAAACTTGAAGAGGTTATTAATTAAAAATTTCATCTAATCGATTTATAACAAAATAAAGTAAAATAAGAAGAGTAGCTAAATAATAAATTAAATAGGGTTCATTCTACTTGAAGCTATAGATATATAATAGATAAATAGGAAATTAAAAATTCTTAATATTTAAGCATATTACCTTGTTTAATTAGATATATTTTCAGAATTCTTTTACTAAATGAGGATTATTTGTTCTATTTTATAGACACTTGCTGTACTTATTAATCTTTCATTGTAAGGTAAATCATAATTATTCAATTAATATATTAAGCAGAGAAAAAATAAATTTACCTAAATTTCAATGCTTAATGGTAACTGCGTTTATGTTAATATCCTAATTTTTACAACTTCTATTAACAGAGTTAATGATTTTTAAGAAAATAATTTTATTTATTTATAATAATAATAATACTTTAGTTTTTGGTCTTGAAGTATTATATTATTAAGATTTCTCTGCTATGTCTACTTGTACAGGATTTTTTGATAGTTCCAATTGGTAAGGAATAGATAAGACATTTAGTACTAATGATTACTGTTATTCAAGTTGTAAGAAAACTGCTAATTCCAGTCCAATCACAATATTTTACCCAGATTAGGTCAAGTATCCTAAGGGTATAAAAATAGTAAAAAAGTTAAATCAACCTTACTAATCTATAGGTATTGATATACTTTATGTGTAAAACTCAGATAAAGCATATATGACCTTAATGGATGGAGATATTAAATTACGCTAGTATGAATTAGGCAGTTAAAATTAAGGAAATCCTATCGAATACTAAACTAATGTTGATTGTTCAGTTGGATTTAACATTCCTATGAAGGTAAGTAAAGAGGCTTTAATTTATGGCAATAAAATTATAAGTGATAGTATTACTATAACAATATAATAAACTAAAACTGGAAGTAGTACTTATTTTGGTATTCTTAAACTAAGAGTTTGGGCTAACTGCGTAGAGAATTGTGATTAATGTGCTGATGCTACTAATTGTAATGTTTGCATGTTTTCTTTCTAAAGGTATACACTTCCTTCTGGATAAAAAGTTTGTGAGCAAACTCATGATTGTGGTCATCTCTCAAATTGTTCTTCATGTGTTAAAAGCGAGCCATCTGCAGTTGGTTATTGTGTAAAATGTTATGTTGGTTATAAGTTAGACTCAAACAATAATTGTATTGCTGAATTTAATAAAATTTGCAGTAAGAATATTAATCTATTTAAATTTTACTTTTTATACTTCAAGTGTTTTAAAAACCTTTTTCCATTTAAAATCCTAGAACCAAATTAGGATTACATTAATTAACATTAAAAATACATAAATAACAATCATTTGAATTAGAATCCTTAAAAATAAAGCACTATTGAAGAAATAATACGATTTTCATTTCTATTAATAGTTATAAAAGTGTTCTAAATTTCAATCACTAAAATTAACATATAATTAATTTATTTTATAATATAGCTTCTGGTTAATATGCTGAATCAGCTACATCTTGCAAATCGTATTCTATTTATTGTGTGTATATGAAATAAGGATTAACTACATATGGTCAATGCCCTTCAGATATGAGTGTTAGTCTTAAATATTCATTTAAGTGCCATAATGAACAGACTATTATTCTATATGAGCATAGAAATTATGAAACATATATGTGTGGTTGTTAAATTAAATACTGTCAAAGATGTTTTACCCCTACATCTTGTACATAATGTGCACCTGGATATACTTATGATTCAACAAATAAAAAATGTGTTTATTCAAGTTGCCCTGCTAACTATTCATTTGACAGTGCAATAGGAGAATGTGTTAGAACTTGTACTGGCACAAATTGCTTGGTTTGCAATGACACAAATACTAAATGCTTAACATGCTCTTAAAATGGCAATTATTATGTGAGTAGTGCGAACCCCTAAAATTGTATGTTATGTAATATTCCTAATTGCAAATAATGTTCTGGTGATGGTAATTATTTAAGAGTTTATTAATAAAAATGATAGTTCTTATAACTCTCATTTTTTAAATCAATATATTATTTAGTAATATTATTTATTAAATAGGATTATGCTAAATTTGCGAGAATATGTATTCTTAGAACACAGCAAGAGATTAATGTTTACCTTGTAATATTAGCGATTGCATTTAATGTGAAACAAATTCAACATCTCTATGTAAAACTTGTAAGACAAATTATGTATTAAGCAGTGATAAAACGAAATGCTCTTGTAATGTGAAGAATTGCATAAAGTGTATAAGTTAAAGCAGTTCTATTTGTAACTAATGCTATACTGGCTATTATTTAAATATTGATTAAACTTAATGTGTTTGTGATTTACGAAATTGTAGCACTTGCTCTTCAACAGAAACTGGTAAATGTAGTGTTTGTAATTCTGGCTATAATCTTGATACTGCTACAGGTTAATGCAGATGTGGAATTAATAATTGCGAGACCTGTAATGCAATAAATAACACTCTTTGTGATTCATGTATAACAGGATATACGCTTACTAATTCTAATTAAACTTGTTCTTGTTCAGTGACTAATTGCTAAACATGTAGTTTAATAAATGGCAATTAATGTTAAGCATGTATATAAAACTATAATTTAATTAATCATTAATGCTAATGTGGAGTAGAAAACTGCAATGTATGTAATATTACTAATGGAAGTCTATGTGAGTAATGTAATAGTGGGTATTAATTATCTTCTGATAAAAAAATTTGTAGTTGTGGTATATAGTATTGTAAAAAGTGCAATTCTTCTGATCCAACAATTTGTGATTAATGTGTTCAAGGATATCTTTGGAATAATTTTACTAAAAATTGTGACTGTAGTGTTCAAAATTGTAGTATTTGCAGCTCATCAAACGGAATAAAATGTAACACTTGCAATTTAGGATACTTAATTGCTTAAGGTTAAGATATTTCTGTAGCAGATAAGTGTATTTGTTCAGATAAAAACTGTTAAAATTGTAAATCTACTAACGGAAATGAATGTACATAATGTAAGCTAGGATATTTAATTGACAACTTTAAGTGCAAATGTGGTATTAATAAATGTGAAACGTGTAACGAAGCTGATTCTAAAATTTGTGATTAATGTACTTAAGGATATATTTTCAATTCTATTACTAAATCTTGTGACTGTAGCGTATAGAATTGCTAAACTTGTTTTGATACTGATGGATCTAAGTGTGATGTTTGTAAAACTGGATATACTAAATCACTAAATTTTGATTGTAATTGCACTGTATTAAATTGTTCAGTATGCAATTAGTCAAATGGAAATTTATGTGATATTTGTACATAAGGATATTCACTAAATGGAGTAAAAAATAGCTGTACTTGCTCAGTTTAAGATTGCCAATAATGTAGTACTTAAGATGGATCTATTTGCAATACTTGTAATCCAGGACTAATATTTAATTCTATTAATAAGAAATGTGAGTGTAATTTAGCAAATTGTATTACTTGCAGCTCTAATTAAATTGATAAATGTGAAAGTTGTAAATAAGGTTATACCCTTGAGAACGGATAATGTAAATGTAGTGTTCTAAATTGCTTAGAATGTGATACTAATAATGGAAATTTATGCTTAAATTGTTAAACTAATTATACTCTTGATCCTATAAATAGGAATTAATGTAATTGTAGAGTTGATAGTTGTTCTACCTGTAACCCAAACGATGGGAACATTTGCAATTAATGTTTCAACGGCTATACATTTGATTCAATTTTAAAAAAATGTATTTGCAATACCCTTTATTGTAACAAATGTTAAATAAATGATGGAAATATTTGTGAAGAATGTAGATTAGGATATAATTTAAATTCCTTAACTAAATAATGTGATTGTGCAATAGATAAGTGCACTAAGTGTAATGATACTGATCCTTTAAAATGTGATAGCTGTGCTAATGGATATCTTCTAGATTAAATAAAAGAGAAATGTATCTGCTCTGTAGATAAATGTTAAAATTGTAATGCTTCAGATGGTAGTATTTGTGATTAATGTGTTACTGGATACTAGTTAGATACGATTAATAAAAAATGCTACTGCACATTAGCAAACTGTTAAAAATGTTAAGATTCAGATTCTTAAAAATGCCAAATTTGTAAATCAGGTTATATAAAAAATAATTTTGACTAATGTGGTTGTGGGATAAGTGAATGTGAAATATGTAATCTTTCTGATCCTACTATTTGTGATAAATGCATTTTGGGATGGACATTTGATACTGTATCTAAAAAATGCAATAACACAATATATAAATGCAATTCTTACATTAATCAATCTTAATGTAATACTTGTTAAGATAACTATATTTTGAGCTCTAATAAATCTAAATGCGAATGTGGAATAAATAATTGTTTAGAGTGTGAAACAAACGATGGTGCTAAATGCAAGACATGTAATAATGGTTTGAATAATAAAATAAATTCATGTAGCTGTGATTTACCAAATTGTGAATTGTGCAATTAAATAGATTCCTCTATTTGTGATAAATGCATTATGGGCTGGATATTTGATAACGTAAATAAGAAATGTGTATCATCTATCCATAAATGTGGATCTTATTTAAGTGACACTGAATGTGGTTCATGCTTAGATAATTATTAATTAAGTAGTAATAAAAAGTGTGAATGTAATATTAACCATTGCTAAGAATGTGAATCTTAAGATGGATTAAAATGCAAAACATGTATGACCGGATTTTTTAATAATATTATTTCTTGTAACTGCGAAATATAAAATTGCTTGATTTGTAATTAAACAGACTCCTAAAGTTGTGATAAGTGTGTTGTTGGTTGGAGATTTGATAATATAATCAAAAAGTGTGTATCTTCTATAGATAAATGCTAAATATACTTAAGTGAAACAGAATGCAGTAAGTGTCTTGATTAATACTACTTAAGTTCTGATAAGAAATCGTGCTTGTGTAATGTTAGTAATTGTTAAGAATGCCATATAACAGATGGAACTAAATGTTAAATCTGTAAAACAGGCTATTTTAATAATATAAACTCGTGTAGTTGCAATATACCAAATTGCTAATCATGTAACTCAAGTGATTCTCAGATTTGTGATATTTGTATTTTAGGATGGGTATTTGATCATGCTTTGAAGAAATGTGAATCATCTATTAAAAAATGTTAAACATATTAATCTTAAAATGAGTGTAGCACCTGTGAGAGTTAATATAAAATCAGTTTAGATAAGAAAGCATGTGAATGTGATGTTGATAATTGCATCGAATGCTAAGATTCTAGTGGAAAAGAATGTATTACTTGTAGAAATAATTATATTAACTAAATTACCTAATGTAATTGCTCAGTATAAAATTGTTAATAATGCAATCCTTCTGATGGAAGAATATGCGATAAATGTTTACCAAATATGAAGTATGATAATGCGAGTAAAACATGTATTACTACAGTTGATAATTGTTTGGTATTCCAATCTGATACTCAATGTAAATAGTGTTAAAATAATTTTTTAATTAATGCTGATGGTTCAAAATGTTTATGTAATGTTTTAAATTGTCAAGAATGTTCCAATTTAGATGGAAACTAGTGTACTTAATGTAAAATTGGTTACACAAATAAAATAAATTCTTGTGAGTGTAAGTTAGATAATTGCTTAAAATGTAACTAAAGTGATGAATACATTTGTGATGAATGTAAATTAGGATGGTCATATGATAGTTCATTAAAAAAATGCTAATCCACTATTTAAAAATGTATTGATTACTTGAATTAGAATGAATGCAAATCTTGTAGCGATAACTATGTTGTTAGCTAAGATAATCAGTCTTGCAAGTGCTAAAAATAAAACTGCAAGAAATGCTCAGATTTTGATGGTAATGATTGTTTAGAATGTGAAATTGGATATTCTTATGATACTTAATAAAATATTTGTTAATGCTCAGTCTAGTATTGCTCTTAATGTTCTCTTTAGAAGTGTTCCTAGTGTTAATATGGACTTATCCCTAATCTTTCTCAAGACTAATGCATTTGTTAAGATAATAACTATAAATTTGATATTTAAACATTGAAATGTATCCCAAAGTGTCAAGTAAATAATTGCATCTTATGTGAGAATACTGATTCTAATATTTGCAAATAATGTTCAGCTAATTTTATACTTGATTAATCAAAATTGTGTGTTTAGGCAAATATTTTTAAGTGCTCAGAATATTTATCATAGCAATAATGTAGCTAATGTGGTGATAATTATGTTCTAAGCTAAGACAAAAGCTCTTGCATTTGTGCTGTTGAAAATTGTAAGAAATGTTCAAATACAAATGGTGCAGATTGTTAAGAATGTGATTTTGGATTTACATATAATAGCTTATTAAAAACTTGTTAGTGTTCAATTTAATATTGTACTCAATGCTCTTAATAGAAATGTTCCTAATGCTAATTTGATCTTATTCCTAACTTTTCATAAGATTAATGTGTTTGCCCAGACAGTAGCTAAATCTTTGATAAAATTTAATTAAAATGTATTTTTAAGTGTTAAGTTAATAATTGTAGTTAATGTGAAGATAATAAGCCTAATAGCTGCAAACAATGCCAAAAAAATTACATTCTTAATTCTTCAACAAAATAGTGTTCTCTCTAATAATAAATGTGTGAGGTAAATCTTTGTAAAGAATGTGACAATAATAACTCAAAAAAATGCATATAATGCCATTCTACTTATGAACTAAATGTTGATGGATTATGTGTTCTTTAATAAATGAATAAATTTAAAATTTCTCATAAGGTTATTGATACAGGATATAATGTAATATTATAATTTGAGAATAAGATAATAATAGGAGAGAAATTAGAAAATATTTTATAAATTGAATTAATCCCTCCTCTAACTTCTCTTTATACATCTGACTTCTACTAGCCTTTAGAAAATTAAATTCACATAAATCTCAAAATTTTACAAAATTGTAAAGAACATAAGCTAATTGTTAAGATGAAAGACCCTCTCTTTATATAAGTGAATAATTTAGCAAACACTTAAAGTGAGGAGAATCTTAATAATTATGTTGTTTTGACTGAAGATTAAAAGAAGCAAGCAGCTCAAGCAAAAGAAGCCAGTTAAACTATTTAGACTACCTTAACTACAACTATCTTACCTATAGCAATGTTGAGTAATTTTTATGTGCTATTTAATACAATTGACCTGACTACTCTTATCTACTATTTGCTCTACGTTAAGGTTAGGTATCCTATTAATATAACTAACTTTTGTAGTGTATTTTAGAATTTTTAAATGGCTTTCATTCCTAATATCTTTTAAACCTATTGGATAGATCCCGGATATGTATAGGCTTATACTCCTCCTAAATTCGTAGAAAATGGAAGCGATGCATATTTTCTTAATTAAGCAGGCTAAAGTTATACTATTATATTAGGAATAGTCACTATTTATGCAATTTTAAAACTTCTAGCTTTAGTTCCTATACCTTAGTTTAAAGCTTATGTCTAAAGCAAGATAGAAAGTGGGTGGGAGTATAATGGATTGTTTGATCTAATTTGGACAGTCTACATGTATGTTATTGTATCCTGCTTCTTATAATTCTTCTGCTTTGAATTTACTGAGTCTCTTTCTTTTATGAGCTATTCTCTTTTCTCATTCTCTCTTATTGCAGTATTCTTTATTCCTATTTGGGTAACAATATTTATTAATAAATGTGAGGACCTAAACCATCCTTAAATTCAAAAACAATATGCATCTTTAATAGGAGGACTAAAGACTAAAATACCAGAATAAAATCAATTAATATAGGATAAAAACATAAAAGATGAAAAATCGTTAAATAACTAGAATTAATTAGAATCAGCAAGCTAAACTAAATCATAATCATTAAGTAAGAATTACTAATCCCCATAATAAAATTCTTAAAAAGGTATAGAAGTTTCTTTAAGCATAAGAGAGCAAAGAACATATAGATGGAGTAAATACACAAATGTTTTCTTATATTTAAGGAAGATTATATATGCTTTCTTAATAATCTTTTTATACGATCTTCCTTATTTATAGCTATTCTTAATAAGTTGTTTGAATTTCCTTTTAGCTTTCTTTTACTTTTACATAAAACCTCATTAGTCAAATATAGATAATTTACGTAATGGAATAAGTGAATCTATTTTAATAGTAATGCAATTCACCATTTACTCCTTAATTAAAGATTCTCCAGATGAAGAAGAATAAGATAGAATCAATATTGGATGGGTTTTAATATCATGTGCTAGTCTTATTCTTTTTATGCATATATTTTCAGTTATAATTGATCTACTAAAAGCCACTTTTAATCTTATTAAAGATTTTATTAAAACTATTACTAAACCAAAGAAAGAGTTTGAATCAGTGAAAAAGAATTCTGAAAATTCGGATGATGAAAAAGCTATATTACCTCTATCCTCTAAACTTTTTATAGAAAAGATAAAAGGAAATGGTAAATTAAGTTCGATACTGTTTTTGAAAAAAATATAAGGGTAAAGAAAAAGTTAGAGTAATTTAGGTCTTTTGAATTAATCCATAATATCTCCTCTTTAAAACTCTCCATAAAAACCTAAACTAAGCATTAATATAATAGACGAAAAAGATATGAATTTTGAAAATAATTCACCTGAAATGTCTCTAGTAAGATTACCCTAAAGCTACAGAAAGGACTCAACAGAAAAAACATTGTTAAACCAAAAGAGAGGTAGTGATACAATTACATCTTCAAAATTTAAAAGTTCTATCTTTCCATCAAATATTTCTTTGTAATGAATAAAAAAATAAAATAATAAATTTTCAGTTTGTTTGAATCCATTTTTTATTTTTTAAAGATTTTTGTATTGAATCCTACTTATTTTAAATATATTTTATGAAATTGAAAGTTAATTTAGACTATTTTTAATATATATCCCAATAAAAAAATAATTATTGTATAATTAACATACTCTATTTTTATTAATAATATTTATTAAGTAGATACAGGAAAAATATACAATATAAAATTTTAGATATATTTTAATTCTTTCATTATTTTTTGGAATTAATCTTAAATAAATCCTCATTTTTAGGTGTTTGAATACTATATATTAGATCTCCAATATTGTTAAAATCCTAATTTTAAAAAATAATAGCTTCTAAAATAACTTAAAAAATAAAAATTACCTATTCTTAAATAATATGTGAACTAAACAAGAAGTTAGATGGGGATTCTACTTCCTCAACATATTCTTTAATATCTTTCCCTTCAATTTTCTTAATATTATTTTCTTATGAAGATGATTAATAAATTATTTTATCAATTTATTAGTTTTATTCTTGTTTACCATTAATTTCTTGTTCTTGATTGTAATATTTTGAAAATCTCTCTGATTAACTATCTAAAATAAAGTTTTGATGACTAAAAAACTACCCTTCATCATTTAAGAATTCTTTTTCCTAATTAGAACTAGGATTGGGCTTTTTTATATCTTATGAACATTGCTTACCTTTTATAATTAAAATATGATAGTTAGAGGTTAAATTTTAATTAAAATTTGTTGTTTTACTTTAATTTTATTCTTAGTTGCTTGGCTAACCTATTTCTTCATTTTTATTAAAAGATGAAATAACCTTAATTTAGCTTTTTATAATAGGTATATTTTCTTTGAAATCATTAGTAGAAGGACCTAAATCAGATTTAAAATGTGTTATAAGTTAATCAATCTATTTGATATTTGAAGTAGTTCTATTATTTGAAATTCTACTCATCATTTAATGATTAACTAGTCCTTAATAATAACTTGTTAATACTTTTTTCCATAGTTTATGTATTCTTACTAAGCTTACTCTATTGAATTTTAGGAATGTTTTTAAGTAAGGATGCTAATCAGTGTATTTTTATAATTTTTATTTTAAATTATCCAAATAGGATCTATCATTTTCAATTTTAATGTAAATATTAGAAAATACTAAAGAAATTATAGTAAATAGAGCAAATATATTAATCCCAATTATAGATATATGACCAATTATTTCAAAATAATTGCTCTCATTATTGCCACTAATAATGAAATAAAGGAAGATGAATGTTAAATTCAAAAAAATCATAACATTTCTTTCGCAATAATACTAATTCTAATTCATGAGAGGTTATAATTGTGTAAGTAAATGGTTGTATAAAAAGAGTATCAATAGTATTATAGTTACCTTATTGACATCGTTAATATCTAAATTAATAACTATCATTAAGAGAGATTTTTTAAATATTTTGACAAACTCCCAATAGAAATGATTATTTTTATATCCTCTATAAAATATTCCATACTTTAGAATATAAGAAACTCCAAATCCCTTTATAATTTATTTTTAGTATTTTTTTATTCTGGTATAAATAATTAATGGAATCAAAATTAGCCAAAGGAAAAGCAAAGGTAACACTGTCGATAAAATTAATATACTATGTTCGTAATTGAAGCACTCTTAATTCAATTGAGTCAGTAAATAGTATTTATCAGATATTCTAGTACAAAATAATCCACTTAATAAAATCTTTAAAATTGAAGGCTAATAAAATTAATAAATAAAAACGAAGGATATTTAAAATAGTTTCTTTAACTTAAGTAATTGAATCTATTACTTTCTTTCACTAGCAACTTTTAAGATCAGATTTAAACTAATTGTTAGGATTAAATATTACAAAAAAAACTATCCACATTAAGTTAATATCCTATGGTACCATAGAGGGTATGTGTGAGATGTTTTTAATAAACAATCAAATGAACTAATAGTTGTTTAAGCTGGATTTCCAAATACTCCTACAAAAGTATTAAATTTAGTAGGATAGTTTATTTAAAACTCTGATATAAGAGATAATATCTAAATATAGTGAATAAAAATCTTAATACCAGCTAATTAACCTTCGCTATTCTAGCAGGATTTACTCACTAAAAGTAAATTTATCTTTCTGAAAATATCTAGTTTTTTCATAATTATGTTTTTATTTAGTTAATTTTATAGGCTCTTAACTAAATAAAATATGTAGAATATATTAAAGAAAGCAAAATAGAGGATCTAGCTTTTAGGATCATTGCATTCAAAGCATGTATTGTTACTTTTACCATACTATATTTACCAAACTTCTCCAGAGCTATCACAGCTATCACATAAAGGCCCTATATACCCAGGCAGGCACCTTTCTTTTTAAAATTCTGATAATTCTGAACAACCTTTTGATGAACAAGAATAAATTATATCTGTGGATATTGATTCTCTCCAATACCCGTCTTTTAGATTAATAATACTACCTTTACAATATTAAGCTTCTATTGGACATTAGGAACATGCCAGTGAATTTTCTTTATCCATATCAGGCTTAGTTAGAGAATATTTTCCTTCTTAACATTCTATACATCTATATTTATAAAAATTGCATTTTAGTTCATTCATATTAAAATGATAATACCATAAAGTTTCAAAATTAACCAAAAAAATTATTTTCTAATATAAATTCATGTTGAAATATTAAAATAAAATTTGAATAATTGGATCATAAACATATTATTATCAATTAATTTATTCAACTTAAGTTATCTTAAGTTATAAATTTTTAACACTGAATAATAATAATAATATTAATAGAAGTAATAATTATAAAAATTTACTCTATGAAATCTTCTTTAACTAATTTTATCTCTCCTATTTAACAGTCTCTAAATCTTAAAGTGATATAAAGTTAGATATCAGAAATAATATTAGACCACAAGCTAGAAGATTAAATCTAATTATATCTATATAATGAAGTAATCTATAACTAAAAAATACTTTTGTTTTAAATTTAAGTTAAGATTAATCCTTATTTAAAAATCAATTCTGTACTATTACTAGCTTTTATTTAGATAAGGTAAGAATCTCTTTCTATTTCTATACTTTGTGAGGAAGGATAACTTTAAGATCTCATGTAAGTTAAAGTATTATTTTCTTCATCACAATAATTAAAATAGATTTTTTCACTAATTATATTTCCACTAGATAAATTATTAATTTCAATTAATTCAGAATCTTGATAAATTTCATTATTTTAATTAACTCTTTTTATTGAAGTTGGTAGAGACCCTACATTAATTCCATAATAATATCCTATTAATTTTTTAACAAAATTATTAAATTAAATATTTTTATTCTGAAAATATACCTAAATTATTAGAGAATAAGTTTGTTTTAAATAAATGAGTGAGATTCTAAAATGCTTTAGGTTTATTGATAGTGTAATATATTGCACCTCCTATCTATGCTAAATTATTAATAAATTTATTATTAATCAAAGTGATATTGCTATTTCTTAAAGCAATTGCTCCTCCTCTTTCTTAAGGTGCAGAGTTATTTTTAAAAGTAGAGCTTTCTATAACTATTTATGAAACTGATTCTAAAAATAACACTCCTCCAGAATTATATGTAGATTTATTTGAGATAAATGTACAGTTTGAAATTAATATTTTCTATTCTTCTTTATTAACAGAATATAAAACACCTCCAAAATTATCAGATGAACATTCATAAAATTCACTATTTATAATTTTTAAAATATCAAGATGTTCAAAATAAAATACACCTCCTTAGCATTAATCATTCTAACTTATTGATAAATTGTTACATTAATTATTTTTAAAAAGACAACTTTCTATTTCAAATTCTTAAAGGTCAGAAGAATGAACTACTGATTAAAGCGAGGTAGATTTGTTGTCAATAAATTTTAAATCTTTAAAATAAATTTTTCCTCCAACAAGTGTAAAAATGCTTCCTTTTTATAAACTTATATTAGTAAAATTTGATTAATTGACTTAACAGGATTTTTATACTTGAATTTTAAAGAAATGAGTATTGATATTAACATTTGAAATAGAGATATTAGAGATATCAATGTCATAACCTACTAAATCAACTAAAAAGAAGTCTAAATATTCCTTAACTATGTTTATATTTTAAATTGTAAAATTTCTCAGTTATAGAATATTATTATAATATAGAAACTTATTATCCTAATTCTCATTTTCTGTTTTAATTATTCCTATGTTTTCTAAACTTATTAAGTTAAAGTTACTTAATATTGAAGTCTAGCATCCTTAAATAGCAATGATATATTAATTTTATTAAATTTCCTTTTCTAAAACTCTTAAGTATTTTTTGTTGCTATTTAAATTAATATTTATTACATTTAATGAAAGAATTTAAATTTAGGAGCACCTAATAAATCTAAAAGCATTTCCATTAATAATTTCAGCATTTGTTAAGTTTATTTAGGTTATTGTAACGTTTTCATTTTTAACAAATGATAGCAAGCTCGATAAAGAACTTACATTTTTTAAATATAAAAATTCAATTTATAATTTAAATACTTCTAAAAATTAAAACAATGCCTCTCCTTCATAATTTATATTTTATATAATTAATTTTTCTATCACTAAATTTGTGATGTTCTTAAACACTAAAGGGGAAGATTTCCTTGATAATACTTAATTACTTAAAGCTAATTTCTTAATTAACAAATTATCCAAATTATCAATCATAAACTATCCAGTATTATTTTTAAATATCAAGCTTATATCATCTAATGTTATTTACTTTAATTTACTGAAAGGATTGATAGAGCAAATTTCATTTTCTGGCTAGATCTGTAATTCTAGGTTTCTAAAAGCTATCTAATTAAAATCTTCAATAATGAAATCGTTATCCTAAATTATTAGTGAAACTTTGTCTTAATCATTATTTATCTAAGTTTTAGATGCAGATTGGAATAATACTACAGTCTCTGATGAGAAGATATTATGGTATTTAGGTATTTAAGTTAATACTAAATTTTGATTTAAAAAACTCAACCTATACTAACCTAGCAATAAATTTTCTCTGTAAACTTTATCTTATATTTCCTAATGCTATTGATTATAAATTAAAATTTAGTTTTTAGATTTATTGCTAATGAAATATTGAAATTAAGTTACCTATCTGTTAGTCTGTAAGCTAGAGTCAGATTAAGTAACCTCAACTATAATTTAATTAGAGTAAATTTTATCTTGAATATTATCAAACCAAACACTAAAGGGAGATTAAACACTATAACCCTTAATATAAATACTTGTAATATCATTATATTAATCTTAATTTTCTGGTAATGTTTTGACACTAATAATATTTGGCATCTTAATATCATTAAAAGAGTCAATTAGTTAAGATATATTAAGATTTAGCTTTATTAATAGCAAACCTGATTCTAATAGAACAACAAAGTAATTTTTGGCCACATTTTTGATACTTCTTATTCTAGAATAAATAAATTAATTTACTTTATAAGAATTTATCTAACTAAGGGTTTGCTTATCGTACATTATGAAAGAAGAAACTCCTAAAAAGTAAATAAAATTAGAATCTTATTATATCTGTAACTCTGCTTAACAAGGATTTTACAAATAACCAATCACTAACTTTTTCTAAAAGTTATACACTCTACTTTCATATTTTGTAGAGAAGATAAAATAATTAGTGTCTTTAATAAACGCATAATTTTAAACTCTATTCTCTTCTTCATCTAGTTCAAAAACACTTGATACAGTTATTTATTATGAAGAGTCTTTTAATTCAAATATCTTCACATACGACCTTGTGAGTATTACTAAGTAACCCTATTCAAACTTCACCTATTCATAGTTAATAAAATCAATAGGATTATCTATTTATTTTGAATTAAATTTTACCTAATAGAATTTAGAAATAGTTAATATTGGTTGAGAAATCAGTTAATTTTTTGAAGAGAATAAATATAGCTAATTATTTAAATCAAGAAATGATATGAGATTAGTTGTGAGTATGATAAAATCAACTATTTATAAATTGTTTTAATTATTAAATATCAGATCAAATTGTAATAATTTGTTATTAAATTTATATATCCTGTTTATGTTTGATAGATAAAATATTTCGTTTTCAAAAAATTGAATTTTAACCCACTTATCGAATAATAAATCCTCAGCCAAAATCTACATTTTTGTAATGTTAAAAACGTGATATTTCTTAGAGCTAGAAAAGGCTACTAATTGATCATCTGCTGACTTCCCTATCTTATATACATACCTTAATGGCTAATAGGATACATTTAATTTAAATTAGGATATATATTATAGGTCAGTTAATCTTATTATATCTAGTACTCCAGCAGCTATATTAAATTGTACTATAACTTCTTTAAATTCCAAAATAAACTCATTTCTTGGATATTGTGTATCTTATTTATAAAATAAAGCAGTAGGAGCATCAATTAAAATAAAATAGTCTGAAAATTAATCAATAATTATTTCACCTGTCTTTTAAATAATATTTGCATAACCTTTTACACTATAAGGTCTATAATCAAAACTTGTTAGATACTGTTGAGTGGAAAATTAAAAGGCATTTAGTCTTGACTAAGTCACCACATATAAGAGATCAAATTCTTTATCAAAAAGTAAGTAATTAGCATAAAACATTGCTCCACTCTTTTTAAATTCTAATTAATAGAGATTAATTGTCTCATAAGTGCATTCTCTGTAATTAATAATAAGAAATGTCGTATCTTAAGTTACCAGTAATTTCTATTGTTTTATAAAATCAAAAAATAATTTTATTTAACCTTAAGAAAAAATTAATTATTGATAAAAAGAATATTAGAAATTACCTATTCCTCTTTCACTTACAAAATAGAATCTCCTCTCTAAAAAGGAATAATACAAATTTTCTCTGAAGTTACTAAGTTAAATATTTAAACTTAATTAGATTGAGTAAAAATCATTACTTAGAGAAGATCGTAATCATAAAAAATATTGTTTTTATACAATTAGCCACCAAATAAATCTGATATGTAATACTTTAACTTAAACTCATTTAAAATATAGATCTTATCACTCCTCACTTCTATAAAAATAGATACTCCAGGTTATATCATAGAAAATCTATTTCCTTCTTATTTTAAAATAGATTCATTTGATATATCGTATGAATTACTATAAAATTGAGAAATATTTTGTGTGGTCAAATTGATAACGATAATAGATTGTTTACTAAAATTCTATGTCTCTTGATAATATATTAAAACTGAATTAAATTCTTTTATTTAATATAAATTCTCCATGTAAATTAGATAGTAATTAACATAAGTTACTAAAATTGTATTTTTTTTAATTAAATAAAAAAATATTTTAGTAGTGTCAGTATTTAGAAATACTATAACATTCAATTACTCCAAGTATATCTCACTTTCAGTTATTCCAAAATCTTAAATAACTTAAAAATTCTCATCTACAAATAAAGTTTATTACCCAGCCATATTTGCGAGATAATAAATATTCCCATCTACCATAATAAAGGTTAGTTTAAAAATGTTTACTTATTGTAAAGGCTTAAAATCTACATTATAACCTATAAAATTTATAAAAAAAAATTAGATTAGAATTGTTTAAAATTTAATCTCGTTCATTTTACTTTAGATAACATTAATGTTTGATTATATTTCTTTCTAAAAATAAAAAATTTATTATCCATAGTTTAACAATTTAAGGAGTATAACTAAATAATATCTTTATTTGAGGTGAGTATTGTGGTATAGTATGTATATTAATTGAATTATATTAAAATAGTTATTAATTTACTTTATAATATAAGCTACTTTGATTCAATTAGAAATATAACAACAAGGTCAGCATATTGCTTGTATAGAGCTCTTTCTAAAAGCTTAATAGAAGGTGAAGAAGGATTTGTTTGATTATAATAATAATTATGTACCAAATAATCTGCCTAATACAAAATATAGGTAGATTAAGATAGATTGATACTATACTTAGGATTATTGGCATTAGTAGATTTAAGATTTAATTGCTAACTATTTGGTGATCTTCCAATTACTTATTCAATTTTATTTAAAGTAACATCATAAAGTAGATAATTAACATACTAATTTTATTTTTAAAAATATTTTTACTAATTTAAGATGATTTTAAATTTTTTATGAAAAGGATTTACATTTAGTTTAGATTCTGCAAAAATTGTCTACACTTTGTTCCCTATTTAGTAGATTATTTATGTATTTATCTTTAAATTTATTCCTAATGATTCTACATTAATAATCTCTTCATTTAATATCTTCATTACTTATATATTTGAAACTTGTGGCATCAATTTATAAGTATCATTAATATTAGAATAGCAAGTTCCATTGTAGATTTTTGTAGTATTTTGAGCAATATTTATAATTTGATAATTCTATGAAATTAAATTTCTAATTATAACTTCTATTTCTTTATTAACAACACAAAATTAGGTTTAAATTGGCCCTGCATTAGCAACTAATCTTTAAATACTTTAATTTTGAATAAAATCAAATATAGTAATATCTAAGCTAGTAGATGGTAAGCAGGATAAGTTCATTAAGACAGTATTAGTAGAATATGGATAAATAATATTTTTTGAATAAAAGCTTGCTAGAAATTAAAGCTCATCGTTTGTTATAGAATATACCAAGTAAGTATCGCTTGTCCAAATATAGAGATTGTTTTCATTAACAATAAATATTTAATTTGAATAGGAAGAATATTACTTTTAAGTAAAAAAGTTAACCTAATACTAAGATATTTTTGAATTTCCAAAGACAAAGATATATGTTTTTACTTTTTACTGTTAAATTAAGACAATCATGTTTTTATCATTTCCATTTACTAAAAGCAGTTTAGTTTAACTCTCATCAATATTGAATTTATAATACTTTTTTAGCTTTAAATCAAATATTAACCAATTTGTCGAGGATGTTCCGATTGCTAAAAATTAATTAAATAATTTGTAATCTTATATGAAAGGTTAAACAATTCTTTCGATTTCTATATTTTCATTTTAATAAAATACTTTAAATCCATTATTAAATATGATAATCTATGCATTCATTTCTTCATAATAATTTGTAGATTTAATTCTATAACCGAATTAAAATGAAAATGGAAATTTTTCTTAATTAAATTTACTAAAACTAATTTCATAATTATTAAGTTAAGGATCATCTAACTTTATCATTTAAACTGTATTTTTATATTAAATAAAGAGAGTATGATTTTTATCTTCATATAAAATTTAGTTTTATTATGGAATATTATCAAATATATATTCTTGGTTATTAAAATTGATTGAGAGATAAGATTTAGATAAAACTCCATTTTCATGTGAAAATAATTTTAAAGTTGACATTGAATTAGTTTGGCTAAAAATATAGATAAAATTCTAATCTACTTTAATAATTTGCTCTGAAATTAATTAATTCCTAATCTAGTAAGTATAAAAGGATTTTTCTTCATTTAAAAGCATATTTATTATAGATATTCCTAAAATATTAAAATGTTAAATTGTATATTAAAATGGAAAATAAATAAAATTATTTACCTAAAGATCCATAAATTAATAAATTTTATTAGTCTACCAATTAATTAGTATTAACAATCTGCCCTATGAGTAATTTGATACTTTTTATCTAAAATATATGTAAATCAGTTAGTTATCAAGTTTAAGAAATAGTTTTACCTTAGTTAACTGGTAGCTATTATTATTATTATCTATCTTTAACTAAGCTACCTATAGGGTATCTAAATTAATTTAATCTAATAGATATAAAATAGGATCTGGCTATTCTTTAGCAAATACAACCTAAGAAATGTTTGTTAGCTCAAATTAAAGTTAAACTTAATAGTTATTTATTAAATAGAAATATGAATTTGAAGAATCAAACACTATTATTTCATTCATTTTCTAGAAAGGAAAAATGTTAAATTAAGGTAGAGTTAAATTTTCTAATTTAAATTGTTAAGGTATTTCAAATTCTTCTAGATCAATAATCATATTATCTGGAATTTAATAGAGAGTCGTATCTACAGTATTAGGGGCATAAATAGTACAGTTGTTTTTATCTATTAATTATACAGATGGTAGCAATCTCTATTGCTATGAAGATTATTTTAAAGCTGAAGATATATTTTTTTTCATTTTGCTATTTCTAGTAAACTATTAATTTTCCTTTACTTTAAATAATGGTATTTGAGAGGTGGAGTTATAATTAATACCACTTTATTATTCAAAAAGGACTCTAGAGGTTTTATTCTTATTTTTTAATTATTAGCTATCAAGTTAGGTATTTATTATTTTTTCTAAAAGGATGGAAGATGAATTTGTAATGCTGTTGTAATATGTATTATCTTAGTTTAGTAAACTCGAATTACCAAAAGGTATAGCATAAGTAATATTGGGGGAAAAGCTAATTATATTAAGACCTTATTCTTTGATGCAGAATAATTAATTTCCAATTAATTATGTTTACTAATTATTTATGCACAAATTAATTGTAACAATTTAAGCTTAATTTAGATTGATGTCAATTTTTAAATACTAGGAAAAATCAAAGTTGAATCCTATAATATTTTGATCAACTTGTATGTAATTACTAAATAAATTCGAAGAGGGAATTATCAATTAGATGAAGGGTATCAATTCAGGAAGATTATAAAACAATGCTATTTATCCATTTAAGGAAATTAACTATTAATTTAGAAAAAAGAGATAGTTAATACTGATTTAAGCTTTAAGAGGATATTAGAAATTTAAAAAATAATTACTTTATTCTTATCCACTAGAAATAAAGAAGAAAAAATACTTTGGAAATAAAAACTATCAGAATATACAATATTTTAATTTTTATATCCAATTTTTTTATAAGGAATACAAGATTTAGTAATTGGATCCTTATTTTCTGGGCAAAAGAATGTGCAATTTTCTGTTATTGTATCATAAAATTAATTTTTCTAGCATTTTTATTGGATGCAATACATTTTATCTTCGCTTAAAACCCATCCATTTTGGCATTAAAAACAAGAGCTATCCTAATTACATTATAAACAGTTGTCTATTTTACATTTTAAGCACAGTCCAAGAGATTTTTAATGGTGGTATCCTTATTAGCAAGATTTTGCGCATATTTATGTATCTTAAGACTAGTTTTATTTAGAATTGTTTATATTTTTGTTATAAAGTAGATATAATTTACTAGATATTGATCACTTGGACAAGATAAACAAATCGCATCATTCAAGCAAGTCTCACAGTTAGATGAACACATACTACATTATGCATTATTATTATTTGTATCAAAGTAAAACCCTCTTTTTTAGCATAACTATAAAGAAGTTGAAAATATTATTTTTATAATATTTATAATCACAAAGGCTTTTAAGATGTTCATTTATTATTACTCTAGTTTATTGTATTTTCTTAAAAATTACTTAAGTCTTAAAAACTATTAAACTTAATAAATTTTAGGAGTAAATCTTCATTTCAAAAATCAATCTTAAATAAATTTCCTACTCTTTTCGTTTGACTTAAACTAATTTAACTTTAGAAAAATTCAATTTTTGTATTTAATTAAAAAAAATAGTGATAATTAGAGTAATTCAAAACATCTCCTATTATTATTCACAGTATCTACAATAGTTATCAACTTAACTTTAAATTATTAAAGTTTTTAATTATTTATAAAACAATAATAATAATAATGAGAGATTCACTACTTTAAATTTATAAATTGATATTATTTAATTTCTAAAGTTGAAGAAATTGTAAAATAAATTATTGAATTTCAAAACTAATCTAAGCTTTTTATAAATTATATATTAAATAGATCAAATAAATACCTATAGGCTTGGTAAAACAATATAGTTAATTAAAGCTACCTTAATTTTCCAATTTAACTATCAATAATGTATATATTTATTATTACTATTATTTTAAATTTGTATTTATCTTTACAACTAAATAGAATATTTTTTAATATCTTAGCTTTGTTTTCTTATTATTTCTATCTATATATTTTTAAATTTAATTATTACTTTAATTTGCTACTTATTTCACTCAAAAATTGGTTTCTATTAAAGAATAAATGCAATTAATTTACTAATAGTTATTAACTAAGTAAATATTATATAAAAAAATACAAACTTTTATATTTATGATAATTTATCAAATATTTTCAAATCAAATATAATAGTAATTTTTCTTCTAATTATTAATCACATAACCAAATATTTTGACAAGACTTTTGAGTTAATTTGAAATATTTTTTCTTTTATTTCAAATATTTTCTATAATTTTAAAGAGTAAATAAATAATAATAGAATACTAAGACTATTAGGCTCAAGTAAATTGAAACAGAAGATATTTAATTAGTATAACACTTATACTTGTAAAAAAAACATAACAGATGTATTATTAGATACTAAGAGAAAATAAATCTTATTCAAATTGCAATAAATTTTATAAAAATACACTAAACTATTACAAATAAACTACTATAATAAGAGAAAGAAATTTGTTAGAAAGGTCAATTTCGCTATATTTTTAAATTTATTTTAAAAAGTTCATCATTTTGGGGGGTCTACATACTCAAAATTTGTTCTCCTATATTTGTTTCCTCCTAATTTTAAAAAATAAGATAAAATGAATAGTTAACTCTCTTCAATTTTACCTTTTCTTAGATTCTCTGCGAATTAAACAAATACTCAGAAAGTTATTCTATGGTACCATCATTAGATTATTCATTTTATTCTTCAAATTTTTTAATGCTAATTTCATCATTTTGAATATTTTTCTCTTGATTTTATGCAGATTATGTTTTCTAGATATCTAATTCATTTGTCTGTAATTAAAATTTTTGTTCAAAACTGTTATTAGATGTTTTCTTTTAGCTCTCTAAGCTAAAAAGAGAATTACTTAAAGACTATCTAATTTAGTTTTTAAATAATAGTTCTTCAGATTTTATTCTATTATCTTAGTTATCTAATTTATTAGAAATACTTTTTTAATTTAAATCCTCCACTTTAAAGATTGGACTATTAAGCTATTCAAAATTATTTCTTTAAAGTTATCTTTCTTTTCCTTATAAACTTTAATTAAAATCTATTTGTCTCGAAATTTAAGGTGAGTCCTTATACTAGTTTAATAAAAGGTTTTCTTCAGATTTAATCTAATTGCTATCTATTTATTGATTATACTTAACTATTGCTTCTATTCTAGGACTCACTACCTTACTCATAGTTTAATAGTTCAGATGGCCAGATTTGTATCTGATTATTACTTTTTTCCATAGTTTATGTATTCTCACCATACTAACTTTACTAAACTTTAGAAATCTTTTAAAGTAAGAATACTTTAAAGAAAGGTAATATAGTTTTTATTTTAATTTTATACACAATACAGTTCCTTCATCTAATTTAATAACTGTATTTTAGAAAATTAATTATAAAATTATCATTAGAGCATAAAAGTTAATTGATATTAAAGATATACGGCCTAATGCTTAAAATATTATACTATCAGTTGAATCACTAATTATTATTAACAGTATTATAAAAGTAAAAACTAAGATGATTATTATATTTTTTTCACATTCAAATTGAGTTTTATTTTAAATAGGTTGTGACCCTTTTAAGATAAGATAGTATATTTAAAGGATTAATATGATTATTGAAATCTTTATTATATTTATAATATCTAAGTTAATAACTGTCATTAGTAGAGTTTTTTTAAATATCTTAACAAACTCCCAATAAAAATGATTAAATTTATATCCTCTATAAAATACCCCATATTTGAGAATGGCAGATGCTTTGTATCCTTTTTTTATCTATTCTTATTAATTTTTTATCCTTCTATAAATACTAAATGGTATTAAGAATGACCATATAAGCAATAATGGAACTAAAGTTGTTAAAATCTAGAATGTATGATTTTCATCAAAGCATATTTAATTTAATTAAGACAGTAAGTAATACTTTCCTGCTATTTAAGTGCAAAACAATCCACTTAACAATAGCTTTAATATAGAAGGTTGGTAAAATAGATAAATAAAAATAAATGAAATTCCGAATAATCTCTTTAATTTTAATAATTTTGTTTTCTTGGTCTATCCAGATTTTCTTAGAATTAAATATAAAGTGAGGGTAATTATTAGGTATTACATTATAATCTAAATACACTAAGTCACTACTCTATGATACCAAAGTGGATAAGTATTAGAAGTTTTTATTAAGCAATCTAAAGAACTAACAGTCAATTTAACTGGATTGCCAATTATCCCTACAACTGTGGTTAACCTTGTTGGATATTAAATAGAGAATTCTGAGATTAGCGAAAGAATCTAAAGGTAATGGATAAATATTTTTATTCCAACTAGGTGGTCATGGCTGTTTAATCTGCTTTTACTGGTTACAAGTAAATTTAGTTTTCTAAATAATTCTAACTTTTGATAGGTTAAGCTTTTATTTAATTGGCTCTTTAAATTGTTTAACAGGTAAAAGGTATAAAAAATATTTATAAAAATTAAATATAAGATCTATTGATTTTATTCTTTACATGATAAGCATTTATCGTCATCTTTACCATATTGCTCATCCCAAATTTCTATAGAACTATCACAGCTATCGCATAAAGGACCAATATATCCAGGTAGGCATCTTTCTCTTTGTTATGAAGACTATTCTGAGCATCCTTGTAATTTGCATGGATAAATTTGATCAGTGTATATTGATTCTCTCCAATATCCATCTTTAAGATTTATAATACTTTCTTTGCAATATTATGCTGAAGAAGGACATAAATTACAAATTAAGGAATCTTTATCATTTTCCATGTTCGGTTTAATTAGTGAATATTTTCCTTCTTAACATACTATACAACTTAATAATATTAAAAAAATATTTACATTAAATAAATAAAAATAAGAAATGTTACTCTATAAATCCATTTTTAGTCTAAATAATTTCGCCTATTTAGCAATCTCTAAACTGTAAAGTGATGTGAAGCTAAATATCAGACAAAACATTAGACGATAAAATAGCTCCTTAGTTTTACGAATACATATATTATGCAGTTATTTAAAGCTAAAATATTCCTTTCTTTGGAAGTTTTGTTAACACCTAACCTTATTTGAAAATTAATTATGAGCTATTATTTGCTTCTATTTAAATCAAATAAGACTCCCTCTCCTATTTTACACTTTCCGAATAAGGATTCTCGACAGATCTCTAATAGTCTAATTATTTATCTTCCTCATCAAAAAAATTAAAAAAAATTTTTTTTTCTTCATCGATTTGATTTCCACTTGAAATATTCTGAATTTAATTATTATTATCTATGAATGAAGTATTATTTTCATCTAATCTTTTGATTGAAATAGGAAGTGATCCTATATTCTAACCATAATAATATCCTATTTTATTAAAAAGAAGTACATTTGTTTTAAAAGCATAGATTATTAATATTAAATTACCTTAATTTCCTAAAAATTTATTAGATGAAAATAATTATTCTAAAGATGAAAATTAATTTGGTTTAAAATTTTAATAAGAAATAGCACCTCCTATCTAAGCTATATTATCTAAAAGGCTACACTTATCTAAAAAAATATCTGATTCTTTTAAAGCTATTGCTCCTCCTCTATCTTTCTTAGCCTAATTAGTAGTAAAATTTGAATATTTTATTTCTATTTTTGTAACTAATTCAAAATAAAA
Source organism: Tetrahymena borealis (assembly GCA_000260095.1). Taxonomy (NCBI): domain Eukaryota; phylum Ciliophora; class Oligohymenophorea; order Hymenostomatida; family Tetrahymenidae; genus Tetrahymena; species Tetrahymena borealis. The sequence continues at coordinate 745,975 of JH651236.1, read as the reverse complement.
GGCTCCACCTGAGTTTTAGATAGCTTTATTTGAAATAAATGAGCAATTATAAAATGACAATAGTTAATTTTAAATTGAATAGGCATAAAGAACTCCTCCATAATTTTCAGAAAAACAATTTTCAAATTGGCTATTCATTATTTAGATGTTTTTAGAGCTTTCTAAATAAATAGATCCACCTTTACATAACTTTGTTGGATGCTAATATTATTTTTCATCAATAATTTTACAACTATTATTTATAAATTTAGAATTATCTATTAGCAATTCTTCTAAATCTTAAGCATATATTGTAGACTAGTAGAAAAAAGAAGTGATATTTTAAAAGAAGGAGTCTTTAAATTGAGTCTTTCCTCCTGTGATTAAAAATAAACTTCCATCATATATTTTTATATTTATAGAAGTAATATTATTTATAAGGGTTTTCTCTTCAGCTTTTATTTTAATGAAGTGAGATGTTATATTTGCTAAAGATATGGTAACATTTCTGATGTCTAAATTATATCCTATTAAATCCACTAAAGCAAAATCTTGAAGTTATTATTAAAAATTTGAATGATAAATTTCTAAATTATACATTTATAAATGATAATTATAATAAAGATATTTATTTTCTTAATTATCATATAATGTTTTTAGAATTCCTATATTTTCAATATTAATAAAAGAGAAACTATTTAAAATAGTAGTCTAACTGCCTATAATCATTAAAATATATTTTTTTTCTTGATCATTATTTTAATCTAACATTCTATTTAACGATGTAATTTAATACTTTATATTTTCAGCTTATAATTGTAGTATTGATAATTTAGAACATTTAATAAATTTGAATATATTTCCACTTTATATATTAACATTCTTTAATTTAATTTCAGAAATTTCCATATTTACATTATTGATGAAGGAAAATAATTCAGTTGAAGTTGAGTTAACATTTCTCATATTTAATAAATCTATTTTTAAATAGCTAATCTAAGTCATTTAAAATAGAGTTTATCCAAAATGATCTATATTTTCTATATTCAATTCTTCAATTATTACAGTAGTAATATTTTTCAATACTAATATTGATAAATTTCTTGACATTATTTAATTGCTAATATTTAACTTCTTTATTATTAACTTTTCTAAATTATCAATTAATAATTAACCTGTATTATTATAGAACCTTATGCTAACATCATCTAAAGTTATTTGTCTAAGCTTTTTAAATAGATTAAGTTCTATTTATTCACTTTCAGTTTAAATTATAAGTTCAAGATTTTTAAAAAAAAGTTGATTATAGTCTTCTAATAAGAAATTATTATCTTAAATTGTTAGTGAAACTTTATTTTTTTGGTTAGATTACAATAGAATTGTAGTTTCAGATGTAAAAATATTTTGGTACTTAGGTATTTTTATTAATTTCTGATTTATTTAGTAATTTACTCTATACTGACCTATTGTGAGCTTGTCTTTAAATACTTTATCTTATAATTCTTAGTGCTATTATTTTATGATAAATAATAAAATTCATATTAAGATTATAATAAACAAAACAGTTTAATATATAAAAAGGAATATTGTAAATGCTCATTAATTACTATCATATATCTAAATATCTTTTTTAGTTTAAATCTTTTAAATTTTAAATTCTTTAAATTTTTAAACAAAATAATTTAAATAAAGTAATATTTTGAGCTTCTAACAGTAGAAATAGGGATGCTTTTAATTTATCTGAATTAATTAAATTTGAATAAAAAATTAATAAATAGGTTTATTACCTATCTATTTGCAATTATATATGAATCTGATTGAATAACTTCGATTATGACTTAATCAGTATATACTTTGTCTTAAATACCATCAATCCAAGCGCTAAACGGAGATTAAACACTATAGCCTTTGATAAGTATATAAATCAATTATTTTTTAATTTCAGTACTGAATATTTTCTCAATACTTAAAATTTTAGGTTGTTAAATATTATTTATGAAATTAATAAGCTTTGATGTGTATAGATTCATTCTTATTAATAATAATCCTGATTCTAAAAGCACTAAATAATAATCCTATTCTACCTTCATAATATTTCTAATTCTTGAATGAAGAAATTAGTTAACCTTGTAGTGATTTATTTATGTTAGGGATTATTTATCGTAAAGTATAAATGAAGCAGTCCCTATCATATATATATTTTCCTAATCTTATTTAATAACTAACTCGGCTTAGCTGGGATTTTATAAATATCCAATTATTTCTTTTGTTGAAAAATTGTAAACTCTACATTCAAGTTTTGTAGAAAATATTATATAAGGAGTATTACTTATAAAAGCATAGTTTTAAACATTATTTTACCCTTCATCTTATTCGAATTTAATTGATAAAGATATTTTATTGGAAGAAACATCAATATTAAATATTTTTAAAAATTATTTAGTGAGCACCACTAAATAATTGAGTTCGATTTTAACCTAATTTTTTAATAATAAAATATTATTTTTCATTATAAATTTATAAATGAAAGTAATTATACCTTATAAAACTAGGATAAAGTTATGAAAGGAGAGGAAATTAACTAGTACTGCTAAGAAAATAAATATACTTTGTTATCTTTATCAAACATAGATATAATATCATCAGAGAGTGCTTTGATATTTACTAATATTAAGTTATTTTCATTGTTAAAGATTAATTCATAATTATAAGATGTGTTATTAAATTTATAAATTTTTTGATTTTTTAATAAGCAATAAACATTATTTTCAAAGTAATCTAATACTAACCACCTATCAAATAATTCTTACTCTGCACTTATTTTCATTTAGTTAATATCCAATACATGGTATTTAGTAGAACTTGAGAAAGCTACTAACTAATTTTAAGCTGATTTTCCTATCTTATAGTAGGACACTAAAGGTTGATAAGGAGTTGAGAGTTTATATTAAGAAACATATTGGAAATCCTTTAAGTTTATAATATCTAGTACTCCTGCAGCTGTATTAAATTATACTAGTACAGTTTCAAATTCTAAAAAGTATTCATTTCTAGGAGATAGGTTATCTCTTTTATAGAATAAAATAGTTGGAGTATCTATAATGGTAATATAATCACTTTATTAATTAATATAAATTTCTCCTGTTTAAGTGATTAAACCAATTTAAACACCTTTTGTATATTAAGAATAATCTATACCAGTAAGGAATTTTTAAGCAGAATATTAAAAAACATTTAGCCTAGATTAAGTGACAACATATAGCAAATCAAATTCCTAGTCAAATATTAAGAAAGTAGGAAGAATAAAAAACCCTGAAAATTTAAATTCTAATTGATATAGAGGTATTGTTTAGCCTGTGCATTTTTAGTAATTCAATACTAAAATAGTTTTATCTTAAGTAATTACTAATGTCTATTTAGGTTTTTAAATTAAAATTAAAAATAAAAATAATAAAGAATTATTTAATTTAAAATATTTTACTTATTATTATTTTAATTGCAATGCCTATGAAACCAGTATATAAGGATATGTACAAATTTCATTTAAAGTATCTAAATTAAATATTTTTATTTAATTCTAATAATTAGTAAAAAATATAGCATAATGAAGTTCAAAATCGATATAATAAAATTTAGAGTTTATTTGACTATTAAATAAGTTTGTGATATCCTTGCTCAATATAAATGTGTATATTGGTAGTATAATATCTTCTTTAATTTCAAAGAAGATAATAAATAATGGATATATCAAGTACATTCTACTCCCTTCTTAAATGTAGTTGCTTTAACTATAAAGTGGAGATTAACTTGAATCTAAAGAAATTTTTCTTCTAGTAAAATTAATGACAATCATTTGATAAACGATCTCATTTAAATTTAATCTGCAGATGATTACTAATGAGTTCTAATCTTTTATTTAGTACATATTAGTTGAAGATAATTCTAAAAAATTTAACTCATAAGTAAAAATAGAATTTTCTTTAATTATATAGAATTCTAAAAGTATTGTATTTTTTCTTAAAATTAAAATAACATTTAATTTATCAAAATAATATTCTGATTAAGTTTAACCAAAATTGTAGATAATTTCATAATTTTAGCTTAAAAAGAATAAATCCTTGTCAAGAGTCTTAGCTAAAAAATATACCTGATTATCTACTAAAACTAATTTAATGTTAAGAAATTCTTGTTCGCCAATCTAAAATAGATCTATATATAAATCTTTTTTAAAAAATTTTAGATTAAAAAAATAGATTAATATTATTAAAAATAAAATGAATGAATGTAAGTTACTTTATTTCAAATATTGTTTTGTTTCAAGATAAAAAGCAACTAGCATATCATCATAACATAAAGAAAGAATTTTATTTGATAAATTTGCTGGTTAGTCTGAAGAATATATTACTTATTAGTTATGATAATATTTCTAAACTAGATAATCTTAATAGTAAACCAAAAAAGATTAGGATGATTATAATATACTAAACATAGGATTATTGGCTGTTGTAAATTGCAAATCAATCAAAGAAGATGCAGTCTAAGTACTTAAAATTTATTATATTTTATTCATAGTTACATCATATGTTAAGTGATTTATTAACTTGTATTTTATTTTAAATTTAAATAAATTGAAGAGTAAAATAAAATTATTTATTTCTATTTTAATTTTTAGTTTAAAATTTAAAATTATAAAAGATGAATGAAAATTATTTAAATTAAAAAAGTTGTTAAGAAAGAAAATAATTCTATTTACATTCATATTGGATTCTATGAATAAAGTTAGAGTCTTATCAATAGCCTAAGTAAATTTCTGAGTGTATTAAACTATATTTAATCCTTGAGGTGCTATGCTGATAATTTACTCAGTATCTATTTTCATAATCTATATACTTGTAGTAGAAGACATAGAAATATAAGAATCATCAAAATTTTAAAAGCATACTCCATCATATAAATTTGTTGTATTCTTCTCTAAATTTATTACTTAAAACTTTTGTCCAACTTTTCTAACTCCAACTTATAACTTCGAGTTAGAGATACAAAATTTATCAGTTATAGGTCCTGCATTTGTTACTAATCTAGAAATAGTTTATTTTTTATCATAATCAAATAAAGTAATATCTAATTTTGTAGAATTTTGGCAAGATAGATTCATAAAAACTGTATTAGATGAATATGGTTATATTATATTAGCAGAATAAAAACTAGTAAGAAAATTAAGTTAATCATTTTATATGGAATAAACAAGAATAGTGTTAGTAGTCCAAATGTAAAGGGTAGTATCTTGTACCATAAAGTTTTAATAAAAAACAGATGATGATTAAATCTATCCTATAAAATTAACATAATAGAAAGATATTTTAGAGTCCCCAAATACATAGATATAACTTTTAACTTTTTAATATTGAGCCATCATAAACAGGTTATCTTTATTAGTAATTAATGATGAAAACCTAATCTATGTTTAATCATAATTAAATTAATAAAGCTTTTAGAGTTTGATATCATATATAAACCAAATCAGACTAGTTTATTCCTTTAATGCTAAAAATCTTTTTACTAATTTGAAATCTGTGATTGAAAAATTTGTATTGCGCTCAATTTATTGGTTTGTGTTTAAGTAAATTATTTTAAATCCTTAATTATAAATTATAACTACAGCATTTAGTTCATCTGAAAAAGCCATATTTTTTATTTCATATCCACTATATAAAGAATATGGAATTTTACCTTATGTATATCTACTATATTTAACTTAATAAGGAGAACTATTAAAGCTATTAAATTAAATCATTTGAATGGTATTTCTATATGAAAATAATAATGCTTTCTTATCTTATAAAAAGAGCATTTAGGAGCCTGTGGGTATTTTCTCAAAAATATATTCTTAGTTATTAAATCCAACTTAAATAGAACTAGAATACTTTATTTATCCATCTGAAAGCGGAATCAATTTTAGAGTAGTAGTTGAATTTGATTAGTTTATAAGATAGATTCTACCCTGATCAAATTTTAAGAATTATTCTAAGATTACCAAATTATCAGTTATGAATGTGTAGTAAGTTATTTCTTTATATGATAAAATATTTAGTATAGATATTCCTATTGTAATAAAATTAAATATCAATTAATAATAAATATCAGGTAATTAATTATTTAAATTCTAAAATAATTTTTTAATCTAAAATTTATTTTTATTAAATAAGATTATTTAAATAAAAAATGATTTCATACCTACTAATCCTGTCACCAGAAGATGTTATTCGTCTGCTATTAATTAAGAAGAAATGATATTTCCACAATTTAATTCCAAAGTGTTTATCTTTTTTTAATGAATGAATAAAATATATATCATTAATTAAATGAAATATCTACCTATTGAATATTAACTTCTGTATCAGTAATTTAAAGTGATATTATTCTCAGTGTTCCTAAATTTGCATTATCCTAGAGAAATAATATTGGATCATTTTATTCTTTTGCATATACTATTTATGTTATGTTAACCAGTTTATAATAATGTTAAACATAATAGTCGCTTGTAGTATTTATCAAATAGAAAAATTGATTTGAAGAGGAAAATAATAGCAATTATTTTTTTTTTTAGAAATATTGCATTTAATAGGAAGGCTAGGTTTGTACCTATAATTTAAACTAAGGAGGTTTAATAAAATCTTCTAACTCAACTAGATTGTTATCATTAGACGAATAAAGTTAACTATCTACTGCATTAGGTTTATTTATAGTACAATTATTGCTATCTACCTACAAAATTGTTTATAACATTCTCTAGTTATTAGTGGTAATAGAGTACCCATCACCTTAATTATTAGTAGCTTTGATTTTTTTTTATCTACATTTTTTATTCGGAGATTACATTGAATTAGATTATACATTATCCGATTATTTAGTTAGAAGTTGTCTCCTTTTTTCTATGCCTTTATCATCCATTTTAAATAAATTTCTTTCATTTTATATAGGAGATATGGTAGAATTAGTTAACGCAATTACATCAATAGGAGTTGAATTTCCTAGATTATCTAGTTTGATTGATGTAGTACTATTATCGCTGATATTAAAAATATTCAGAGTTTGCTAAACAATGCAAAATAGTAAATTTCCTATTACTTAAACAAATGATCTATTAATGCATGTTTTTATTGTAGTCACTTAGACTAAGTTAAGAATACAATCAATTTTTATATATGCATTATATGATGATGAAAAGCCAATAATAAACTGCTCTAATTTAAAGAATTATGAAATATCTATTGTATTATAAACTAATTTTTGGAAAGGAATTAATTCTGGAAGGCTGTAAAATATAGCTACTTAGGAACTTAATGCTATCAACTATACATTCCATTTAGTTTAAAAAAATAAAAAAAGTTAATTTCAGTTTTAATTAGAAAAGCAAATATAAATTACTTTATTATCTTCAAGAAGAAATAAGGTAGTGAATGGATTTACTAATTCATTCAAATTAGTTAATACTATTTATTAGTCTTAATATCCTATTTTCTTAAAAGGTATACATGACATTAAGTTTTTATCTTAACCTTCGGGGCAGAAATAAGAACAATCATTCTATTCTTAATCATAAAATTTGTCTTTTTCACAAACATTTTAAATGCATTTCATTTTATCTTAGCTTTAAGCCCATCCATTTCTACATTATTTGCATGTGAAATCTTAATTACACTCTAAACAATTATCTATTTAACATTCTAGGCATTATTGGAGGAAATCTTACGTAAAATAACCCTCTTAACATTAATAAACACACTACTAGGTCTCTAGATTCTTTTTTATTTTAAATTTATTCTAAAAAGGTGAAATGGGTTATAAAATCAAGACTTACTAAATATTAATCCTTAAGACAGATTAAGCAATTTTATTTACTGCTACAAGAGGAGCAATCGCCTGAACATTTTCCGCAAATGCTATCAGTCGTTGTAATATCAAAATAGTTTCCCTTACTCTAACATTACTACAAAGAAAATGAAAGCAACCTTTTTAAGAATATTAAATAGAGAACAAGTTAAAAGTATTACATTGCTTAATAACTACACTCTTTATATAAAGTTATTTTTTATTAAAATTGTTTCTTATTATTATTTTTAATGAACAAGCTAATTAATAATACAAATTAAAGAAAAAATGTTATTAATTAAGTAATAATTGGTATTTAATTTATTCACTTTTTTTATAAATAATATAAACTTTTGATCATCTTTAAAATAGGGAATCTTCATTTCTCTAAAATTATGATTATTATTCAAGAATTATTTTACATTCCAATTAAGACATCTCTAAAGAATCTATTAAGTTGATTAACAGATATTTTTATCTACTCAAATACTTAATATTTTTACTAACTATTTAAATTTTACCATAAAAACTTAATCCAAAACATTTGTACAAAAAGCTAAGATATAAAGATATTGAATCAATCAATTATTTTAGGCTATTATAAACTAATAAAATTTATAAATATTATTATTTATTTAAAATCAAAGCTAATAAGTGTTTTCCAAAAAATTTTACTTTTGGAACATTTTCCAAAATCACCATAAGGCCTGATTTAAAAAAAAAAGTTATTTCTATACCAGCCTTAATATATGAGACTTAATTATTTAAAAATTAAAATTATTGAAAAATTAAATATAATTTATCAAAAATATTTGTTTTTTAAATAATAAAATAATTGTTTTTATTATTAATATAGAAGACAATCCAAAATATCTATTGATATTAAAGTTTAAGATAGGAATTTCTGTTATTTATGAATTTTGCCTAACTCTTCATACATATTGTTCATCAAAATAATAATTTTTTGAAATTCAATAGTTTTTAATTTAGTTAAGTTAGAATTTAAATATCAATTTTATTCTTATAATTTTATTTATATTATATAAAAAAGTATATAAATGCTTCTTATGAATTAATAAATCAATTAATTATTTTATAAAATAAGACTAAAATAATTGTAAATGATCTTAGTATAATCTCACCACTTTAATTTTTGATAGAATCATCAAATCCATCTTTACATTTTTTAGTCTTAATATTATATTACTTTGGAGCACATTACTCTAAAAGACTCAAATTTTTAGACCAGGTGTATAAACAAAGGGTTCATATTCTTTAGGGCAATTTAATACACATAAATTTAAAGATTTAATGTAGTAATTTTTACATTCAGTTCCATCTAATAAGCATTTTCCTGAGGTTAAATCTCTTATCCTAAGCCCAATACTTTATCCAAGCTTAGAATCCTTATAGAGTGTTCAATCTGGGAATGTACATGTATTTTACTTAATATTTTAATCATAACCTTTAGTTAAAGTAGTAGGGCATTCAGGAATACAAAAGTTTTGCTTGCCTCTATCACTAAGCAAGTATTATTCTCCGCAAGCTTGAGAAGAGACACATTTTAAAGTTAAAAAATGAAAGCATTAGGAGTGTTACAATTTTTTGTATATTTACAAACATAAGTATCTAATTCAGGATTTAAAAAGGGCTCTGAGCCTCTAAGGCAATACACAAGACATGCATAATTTCTGTAATCCATAAATGCTTTACATTCGCTAATAGAATTTAGGCAGCCTAGATTAATTCCATCTTTCACTTTAGTTGGGTCACACTTCCAAAAAGATAAGTTCTTTAATACAATTCCTTAAGATAGATTACATAACTTTTTCTTTGTTATTGGATCTATAGATTTGTTAAATCCTTAAGGACAAGTAGGCAAGCATAAAGTATACCCTAATTCATCCTTAATAATATATTTATAACAATCTTTTTCAGATTTAGCTTCTCCACCAACTGGATAATCACTAAATTTGTTATAGAATTCTGAAAGTTCTGCTATATCGCTCCCTATTCTATGTTATTTAGTTGTAACAGTAAAATTATTAGTACATTATTTAAAGCAATAATTTATTTCTATGACATTGTGGTAATTTTCACATGGTTATTCTCCATTATCAGATTTTAAAGTAACATAATTTTTAGTTAATGAGTTTGATGATAATAAAATCTAGCTATTGTGCCAAGTAAAAATATTATTTGAAGAGCAAGATTTCTGTATAGAAGTAGAGGTATCTGTAAATTAATTTGGACAATGAGGAAGACACATATAATTTCCAATAGAATCTTTTGCTAGAAATTAATCACACTTATCATCATTTCCTAAGCATTTAAAATAAGGTGCTATGTATGGGATATTGGGGAATGAGCAATTATTGAAGTAAATTTTCATAGTGTAAATCGTTTGGACAATAGGTTAAGCTAATGCTAATATTATTAGAATCTAAAGCCAAACATTAAATAGCACTATTAAGAGAGTAGCATTATACAATATTCTAATCACTCAGAGAAATAATATGAATAAATTCATTTTGACATGAGTTTACATTAAAACTTATAGTTTTAACGCTAGTATTTTGCCTGGTTTATTGATTATATAATGATATATAGTCAAGTCTACATCTTTTTTTACAGGTTTTATCATCTTCAGTATAATAATTCGTACATTAACTTTTATCAGATAAGAAAGCTAGTTATTCCATATCTCTAACACCTTAACATTATAAGAAATCATTTTTTGATGACCAAGAAAAGTTTAAATCATTAGATTGTCCGTTAGCATCAGATGAAAAAAAACCCGTAGGACAATCTTGCATGCATACTATTTAATTATTTTTATCTCCTACTTTGTATCCATCACAAGAAACTTCAGCGGGTGTTTTAAAACAATAGAAATCCTTTGCAAAATTAAAAACATCAAGTAGAGAGCACTAGGATATTTTGATTGTCATTATCTTTTGTTTGAGTATAAATTGAGATACACTTCCCATTAGTAGGATGGGCATTGTTTACCTCATCTATAATAGTATTAGGAGGGAATATAGCAAAAGTATGCTAGCTTAATATACTCAAACCAATAAAGCATAAGAATATGTTCTTGATTATTATCAATTCAATATGGATTTTTTATTCTAGATAGCTATTATTTTATTTATAATTCATAATAAAAGTTTCAATACTGTTGTTTAGTTTTTAAAAAGTAAAATATTTTTTAAAGAGTTTGTAGGATTTAATCCAAATTAGTTTTTTATTTATGAAATATACTGTTAACTTTCCATTAAGATTAAAAGAAAAACTTGATCACCACAAGAATTTGGGAATTAAGAGTGATTCTATATTTGATTTATTTTATTAAAAGTAAAGATTATTGCTTGTTAATATATTAAAGGTCTATTATTTTATATTAAATTTTTCCTTTGAATTTCAAATTATTAAATTTAAAGAATAAATAAAATTTATTGAATAAGTAAAATAAGATTAGGAAATTTTAAATCTATTTCTAAACAAAGTAAATACTTTTTAAATTAATAAAAATTTTAATAATTTTATGGTAATTTGATCTCAATACTAAAGAAATGAAAGTATAGCTTTTAGCATTGTAAATAAATAACGAAAAAAGAGATGAGTGCAATTTTTAGGTTCTCGAATTTAAAAAATTTATTTAAAAATAAGGAAAATATTTATGAAAACTAACATAAATTAGAAGAGCCTCTAATTAAGATAATCATTGAGTTAAATTCGATAATCCTAAAATTTGAATTAATCAAAGGTGCACAAACATATAATAAAATTAGTAACCACAGTTTCATCAAAAAGTTTTTTTTATTAATTAGCCTTTTATTCTAAAAATGCCATTTTATTAGCAAAATGGATTTAGAATAGGTAAAATAAACTTTGATGATCCTGATTTTTTAATCATTTGAGCTAGGTAGGTAAAAGGTTTTACAAAATAGCCTTTAATATGAATGATAATAAATGTTAGCTTTAAGTTTCTCTTAAATACTAGTCAGGCTATTTCATTTTATTAAAGAATTAACAAGGTCTTTTCTTTGATATATATTTTGAAATTTGAAAAAATAATTTGAGTATATGTTAGAATAAGCAAATAGAAAAAATATAAATATACTTTGTTTTATTAAAATTTGTATGATATTATTATATAAATATTGTTAGTAAATATTGATAATTGAATAAAATAAGAGTAGGTTGTTGATTTTTATTAAGGCTAAAATTTGTATTATAAGATTTTCATTATTGAGAGTTAAGATATTGAATTTCTACCTAAATATTGGGCCATTTAAAACTAAGAAAAAAATCTATTCTCATGTTTCATTTTGATAATTTTAAATTCATTCACACATCACTACAGTATAATTATATCTAAAAAGATTCAAATATACTTAAAGATTGTAATTAATAAATATAAGCATATTTATTATTCATAGAAGTTTGATTTAATCCCTAAACTCTAGTTCTTCTTTCCAAAATAAGCAAATTATCAATATTATTTGAAACTTTTAACAGATAAATTTTAAATAATAAAAGATTAAAAATCTTTTAATAACAATAAAAAATAAAAATGATTATTTAACAATAACTAGAATTTGTAGGATGCTATTAAATTACTTTAAAAAAATTAATCCTATTTCTAAAAAGTATTTAATTATAAAACAACCCAATTTTTAATTTGTTAATTAATTTATAGTTTTAAATGATAAAACTATTGTGACCTTATTATAAACGATTTCTCTTTAAATATTTTTATAATTATTTTTTCAATTTCAATTTATCTCAAACTACACTAATTAAAATTTAAACTATTTGAAAGAAGTTTTTACTATGTAAATATAATTTTAAATTAATATTTTAAAGTTTATAGTGAGAAAAAGCTGTATATTTTAATTTTAATAGTTTTATGAAAAATCAAAAAGATTCAAAAAATCAATTGATAATTTATTACAAAACAAAAAATAGAAAAAAAACATAGAAGTATGATTAAAATATAATTTTCAAGATTTCAAGGTTTTCTATAATTTATTTTAAAAAGATCATCATTTTTTGGAGTTTGAATACTCTTAACGTGTTCTCCAATATTTGTAAATTCCTAGTTTTAAATAGAATATTTAAAATATAAAATTAAATTTAATAAATTTTTACCTTTTCCTACATATTTTAAGAGCTAAATAAATACTCAGAAGGTGATGGTATAAAGTCATTATAAGTTTATTTCTATTATAATTCAATTTTAATTTCTTTTTCATTCATAGATTAATTTTTGGTAATTTTCTAATAGTTATTGTTCTCTTAGTATTAATAAGATTATTTACTCATTTCCTCATTTTACAATTAAAAATTTGATTATTCGATAATATTAGAATATTTCTTGAAAGGGGTGAGGCTTGAGTACGATCTAATAAGATTTCTATTTAATAGTTCATCTAAATTTATATTATTTTCTTAAATATCTAATTTATTAAAGGTATTTTTTTGATGTAAATCCTCTACCCTAAAGGTTATACTTTTTCTAGAATTAATATTACTTTTTTAAAGCTATATCATCTCTTCTTATTCAGCAGTATTTATATCTATTTTTGCCTTTTCATTACTGAAACAAATTAAATTTGATCTTTGAGAAATTTAAATAAAAGGGGAATCATTACATTAATTTTACAAAAGTTCTTCTTATGATTTAATCTAATTGTAATCTATTTAATCATTATAATTTTCTTTATAGTTTATTTTAAAATTAGCGAATTTGCTTATACCTTACTTGTTAAGATTACCAGATTTATAACTAATAATAACTATTTTCCATAATTTATGAATTCTAACCATACTTACTTTACTAAACTTTAGCACTCCTTTTAAGGTAGGAAACAGTGTAACAATATAGAGTAATCTTTATTTAAATTTTATAATGAATTTAGAACCTTAATCTAATTTAATAACAATACTATTAAAAGTTAATTGTATAATTTTTATAAGAGCATAGAAATTGATTAAAATCACCATAATATGACCTAATATCTAAAATATATGATTATCAGTTGAATCACTAATTATAATAGACAGTAGTAAGAAAGTCAAAATTAAGATGATCATTATATTTCTTTC
>JH651236.1:716352-728822 GCA_000260095.1 Tetrahymena borealis | reverse complement strand
TAAATTAATACAGTTGTGATATTTTTAAATACCAACCTTGATAAATTTGTTGATATAATTTGATTACTTATATTTAGTTTGTTGATTATTAACTAATCTAAGTTATCAATTATGAATTCGCCTGCTTTATCAAAGAATTTTAAGTTGACATCATCGAAAGTTACTAATTTAAGCTTATTATAACGATTAAGTTTATTTTACTTACTTTCTGTCTATATCTGTAGTTCAATATTTTTGAAAGATATTTTATAATAATCTTCTAAAATGAAATCATTATTTTTGATTATTAAGTTGACTTACTTTTTTTATATGTTAGAGCTATTTGGAGCTGATTAAAATAAGATTATAGTTTCATCTGTGAAAATATCATAATACTTAGGTATTTTTAATAAAATTTGATTTGAAATTTCATAATTTAAACTATATTAACCAATTGAGAGATGTTCTTTAAATACTTTTTCTTATAATTCTTCGTGCTATTTTATTATTTTAAATATATAATTCATATAAAAAATTTTCTATTTAATCTTTAGAAACTAAAAATAATAGATAAAATATTTTTATTGCTTTATTTTATCCCTTTTTTGTAAAAAGAATCTTTTTGATCTCAAAAATTGGGAAGTTATTTAACATGGAAACAATTATTTTAAAAAACTTACCTAAGATAACATCTAAATTGATTTTAAAAATATATCTTATTATAATAGTAAACAATTTAAATCAATTATAAATTTAAAATAAACATTGAAATTTATTTGCTAAAATTAGAATTTTAAAAGTTTTTTTAATGTTTATTAAATTAAATAGGGATTAATAGAAGAATTATAATAATGTTGAATGATAAATTTATGGTAAAAAATAAAATGAAAAATTACTTATCTTTTAACTTTTACATAAGAATCAGTTTAAGTAACTTAGATTAGGATTTTATCTGTATAAACTTTATCCTAAATATGATCAATCCAAGCACTAAATGGAGATTAAAGACTATAGCCTTTTATAAATATACGAGTCAATTATTTTTGAGCTTAATCACTGAGTATTGTCTCAAAGTTTATAATGCGAGGTTATTTAATATTCCTTATAGAATCAATTAAATTTGATGTGAATAGGTTCATTTTTATTAATAATATCCCTGATTCTAAAAGTATTAAATAATAATCTTATTATATCTTCATAATATCTCTAATTCTTGAATAAAGAAATTAATTAACTTTGTAGTAATTTATTTGCAAAAGGGATTATTTATCATATAGAATAAAGGAACTAGTTCCTAGCAAATATATATTACTCTAATCTTACTTAATAACTAATTCAGCTTAACAAGGGTTTTATAAATATCCAATTATCTATTTTGTTTAAAAATTGTAAACTCTACTTTCAAACTTAGTAGAAAATATCATATAAGGTGTATTGTTTATAAATGCATAGTTTTGAATATTATTTTATCCTTCATCTTATTCGAATAAGCTCAATAATTAAATTTGGTTTGAAGAAATTTCAATTTTAAATATTTTTAAAAACTATTTTGTTAGCAATACTAAATGATTTAATTCTATTTTAACCTATTTATTTAAAAATAAATTATTAAATTTAATAATAAAGTAACTTAATTTTACCTTGTAATACTAATTTAAAGCTATAATAGATGAGGATATTAATTAGTATTATTAAGAGTATAGATATAATTGATTAAAAATATCAATGAAAGATATAATATCAGAAGAGAGTGCTTAGATATTTATTAATATTAAATTAGTTTAATTGCTAAAGATTATATCAAAATTATTTGATTCTCTATTAAATTTATAAATTTTTTGATTTTTTAATAAGCAATAAACATTATTTTCAAAGTATTATAAAACAACCCACTTCTCAGGTAATTCTCTCTCTGCAATGATACTCATTTTAGTAACATCAAAAACATGATATTTAGTAGAACTTGAGAATGCTACTAACTAATCTTAAGCTGATTTTCCTATCTTATAATACTACATTAAAGGTTGGTATATAATAGAGAGTTTAAATTAAGAAATGTATTGCAAATTCATGATATTTATTATTTCTAAAACTCCTATTGCTGTGTTAAACTATACTAATATCGAATCAAATTATAAAAAGAATTCATTATTATAAGATAGAGTATCTCTTTTATAGAATAATATCGTCGGAGTATCTATGATGGTAATATGATCATTTTATTTATCAATAACGATTTCTCCAGTTTAAGGTATTAAATTAACATAAGGATCAAATTTATATTCTATATAATCTATACTTGTTAGAAATTTTTTAGTAGAAAATTAAAAAGCATTCAGTCTAGACTAAGTAACTACATAGATTACATCAAAGTCTTAGTCAAAAAGTAAGTAATTCGGTAGATATGAAAACCAAAATCTTTTAAATTCTAATTAATATAAAGTGATTATTTACCCAGTACATTCTTTATAATTAAGCACTAAAAGTGATTTATCCTGAGTAAATACCAATGTCTATTATTTTTTATTCAAATAATTTAATAAAATAGAAATATATTAATTAAAGCATAATGAAAATAACTTACTGAGTATTGCCTGAGCTGTAAACCTTATAAAATCATTTAATATGAATAATTACAAACTAAATTTAAGGTGTCTAAATTATAAACTTTTATTTAATTTTGTTAAGTAGCAAATATAATTAAGTGAAGATCGTAATCAATATATTAAAAGTCAGAATTTAATTGATTGTCAAATAAACTTTTGATTTCGCTATTTAATACAAATTAATTATTTAGAAGTATTTTATCTTCTTTAATCTCTAAGAAAATAATCTATAAAGGCCCTATCAAAAAAATTCTATTCCCCTCTTAAATGAAAAAATTCTAATCTGTAATTTAAAATGAGTTTTAAATTAAAGGTACTACAGTTTTTCTAGTAAAATTAAAGAGAACCAAAGCTGTTGAGGAATCTTAAGAGTAAATCTAGTAATGGATGACTAATGAATTATATTATTTTATTGAGAAGATGCTTTTATAGAAAATTTAATAGAATTTTGTTTTAAAAGAAAAAATGGAGTTTTCTTTTATTAAATAGAAATCAAAAGAGGATCTATCATCTCTTGTAATTAATATTATATTAAGTTCATCAAAGTATTTTTCTTCATAAGTTTTACCAAAATTTTTAATTGTTTCATAAGTTTCATTGACAAAAAACAGCTCTCTTCCATAGGTTTTAGCTAGATAATAAATTTTGTTGTCAACCATAACCAAATTAAGCATCAGAAGAGAGTATTCGCCAAAATCAACAAAATTTATTGTTAAACCTTTTCAAAATTAAATTTTATGTTTGTTTTCAAAAAAAGAATTAATAGAGATAAAAATTAAAAGGAAGGTAACTTACTTTATTAGATGTATTGTTTTGTTTCTAGATTAAAAGCTATAAGGAAATTTTCATAATTCGTTGTAATAATTTTATTAGATACTTTTTCAGGTAAACTTATTTAATATATTTAGTTATGATAATATTTCTATACTAGATAGTCTTAATAGTAGATCATATAAGATGATGATTATTGTTATAAGTTAAACATCGGATTATTGGCTGTTGTGAATTATATTTAAATCCAAAGAGATTCTAGCGAAGAACTATAAACTTATTAAATAGTATTCATTTCCACATCGTAGGTTATGTAATTTAATAACTATTTATTTTAAAATATAATTAATTTTTTATAATAAAAATAACATAAATTTGAATGTGTAAATTCTTCTAAATTAACAATATCATAAAAAAGGAAAAATAATTTTAATTACTTCATTATTCGATTCTATAAAATTAGTCAAAGTTTTACTATTTGTCTAAATGAATTTTTAAGTAAATTATTTAATATTTAATCCTAAAGGTGCTACATTAATAATTTATTCTGTTACTATGTTCATAATATTGATGCTTGAAGTTGATTCTAGGTAAATAAAAGTATCTTCTAAATCAGAATAACAATTTCCATCATATTAATTTATTGTATTTTTAACTAAATTAATTACTTTAAAACTTTATCCTACATTTATAATAACTATTTATAACTTTTAATTAATAATACAAAATACATCATTTATCGGCCCTGCATTAGTTACTAGTCTAGAAATACTTTGTTATTAATTATAATCAAATATAGTAATATCTAATTCTTCAGAATTTTAACAAGATAAATTCATAAAAACAGTATTTAATGAATATGGTTATATGAAATTATCAGAATAAAAACTTGTTTGAAATGTTAGCTAATCTTATTAAATCTAATATACGAGAATAGTATCTGTAGTCCAAACATAAAGAATTCTATCTTTTATGAGAAGGTTTTTATATGAGCTATAAATTGTTTGCATTTATCCAATATAGTTAACATAATAACAAGTTATTTGAAAGTTTCCAAATACATAAATATAGCTTTTTTCTTATTGGTATTGAAACATCATTATCAAACTATCTGAATTGCTTGTATATGATAGTAATGTTATCTATTCTAAGTCAAAGTTAAATTCATATAGCTTTTAGAGTTTTAAATCATAAATAATCCAAATATAATTACTCTATTATAGTGCTAAAAACCTATTGACTAATTTATATTCTAAAACTGAAAAATTAAAATTACGCTAAATTTAAATATTTTCATTTAAATAAGTTATTTTAAATCCTTCTACATAAATAATAATAACAATATTCAACTCCTCTTAAAAATCAATATACTTTATCTGTCCTGTTAAATCTTAATTATATGGTCTTTTACCTTCTATAAATCTGCTATATTTCACTTAATAGTTTTACTTATTTAAGTTATCAAATTATATCATTAGAACAGTGCTGTAATATGAAATTAAAAGTGTTTGCTTATCTTATTCATATTGTATTTGAGATCCTGTTGGTATTTTCTCAAAAATATATTCTTAGTTATTAAATTGAACTTCAATAGTACTAGATTACTTTATCAATCCATCCGAATAAGGTATTAGTTTTAAAATAGTTGTTTGGTCTGATTAGTTAATAATATATATTATATTTTGATCAAATTTGATGAGGCTTTCAGAAATTAATTAATTAGTTTCTGTAAAAATGTAATAGGATATTTCTTCATATTTTACGATATTAAATATAGATATTCCTATTTTGATAAGTTAATTTTTTATAAGAAAAAAGAATAAATAATGGATGGTACAAAATTACTATTGAAAAATTATATTAAATATTTAGCACATTCACAATTCGCAAAGCTTTAAGAAAAATGAAATAATTTACCTTTTTATCCACTAACTAGAACATATTAACCATCTATCATTGATTGAGAAGAAATAATTTATCCACAATTAAATTTTAAACTTTTTATCTTAAGTAAATAAATTAATATAATAGATCAATCTTAAAAATTAAATTGTTGATTTACCTAATAAAAATTCAATTCTTTTTCTTTAATTTAAAGCGATACTATTCTAAGTGATTCTAAGTTGGTACTATCTTAGAGAAATAAAATAGGATTTATTTATTCTTGTGCATATACAATTGAAGTTATGTTAAGCAGTTAATAATAATATTAAACATAATAGTCCTTTGTAGTATTTATCAAATATAAATACTTTTTGGAAGTAGAAAATAAAATGATTTATTTTATTTTTTAGAAATAATATATTTAATAGGAAGATTAGGTAGGAGTTTTTATCTTAAATTATGGAGGCTTAACATATTCTTCCATTTCAACTAGAAAGTTTTCATTAGATAAATATAGGGTACTATCTACTACATTAGGTTTATTTATAATGCAGTTGTTATTATCTACCTGCAATATTGATTATAATACTCTCTGCTTATTAGATTAATTTTAGTTTTAATTTTCTTAATTATTAATACTTTTGATATTGGTTTCTTTATGTTTTTTATTAACAGATTAGATTGATTTAATTAAATCTGAGTTAGATAATTTTTTTTTAAGTATTCTTTTTTTTTTAATAAATTTGTCATCCTTTCCATTATAATCTTCTTATTTCATAGTAGATGGAGGAGGATGTACAGCATCTAAAATTTCAAAGGGAATTGGTGTTCCTAGATTATCTAATTACACTAATTTAGTGCTATTATCATAGACATTAAGTATATTTAGAGCTTATGAATTTAAGCAAAATAGAAAGTTTCCTATCACTTAAACAAAGGACATGTTAGTGCATACTTTGATTACAAATACTTAAGCTGAATAAAGTTTTAAATCAATTAATAAATATTAATTATACTGCTTAGAAAATCCTACAATAAATTTGTCCAATTTAAAATAGTAAATAGCCTCAGTACTCAGATAGGATATTCTATGGAAAGGAATTAGTTCTGGGAGACTGTAAACTATTGCTGTTGAGAGGCTTAACGCAATTAACTACATATGATTTAATTTTAAAAAATAAAAACTAATTTATCGCTTTTTATAAAAATCAAATTACATTGTTATCATCAAGAATAGTTAAAGAAACGAACTAATTAAATAACTCTTTCTAATCAGTATATACAATTTATTAGTTTTAATATCCTATTTTCTTAAAGGGAATGCAAGATTTAGAGTTTTAATCTTAACTTTCTGGGCAGAAATATGAACAAGTATTAGATTCTTGCTCATAATATTAGCCATCTTTGCAAAAAGTTTAAACGCAACTCATTTTATCTTAGCTTAAAATCCATCCCTCTCTACATTTATTGCATGTAAAATCTTAAATACACTCTAAACAATTATTTATTTAACATTTTAAACACATTTAAAGGAAATCTTATCTATAATAACCTTCTTAGCAATTAGGATCGCACTATTTATTCTCTTAATTCTATTTTAAAATTTAATTGTTATAATATTTGACTAAGATAAGTGTAGATTTACCAGATATTAATCTTTTGGGCAGCTTATGCAGCTATTTTAAAAACTGCAAGTTAAGCAGTCAGATGAGCATATTCCGCAAGAATTATCATTAATGTCAAAGTAATTTCCATTTTACTAGCATTTCTATAAGGAAAAGCAAAAGAATCCTTTTAAAAATATTAGATGAAGCACTACTATAAAGAGTTTCATTATGTTATAATTACTCTATTTTATTGAAATTTTTTTATATTTAGTAATTCCTTAATCTTGTTTAACCTGATATTATTTAAAGATTCAAATATTATTAGTTTACCCAAAAAATTAAAAAAGAATTAATATTTGTATTTCACAAAGCAACAACTTTAGATACTTCCTTGTTTCTCACTTTAATAATTAACCACTACATTCAAATTGTGAATCTAAACTTTAGTATTTATCAACCATAAAATATAAAAAATAACTTAATGCCAAACCTTCAAATAGAATTCTTGATTTCTTTCAGAAACCTAATTTGTATTAATAGATTTTTTTAATCTTTTATTAATGACAAATTGTTTGGATGGGTATGATTGTATGATATTTCAAGAAAAAATATATGAAAATATTCCTATTACTTTTTTATTTTTTTAAGAAATTCTATAACTATATAACATATTAACCTATTTTAATAGTTAACCTATTAAATTAAAAAAACTATTAATAGTTTTATTATATAAAAGATATTTACAGCTATAACTAAATACATTAAATCAATAAAATAAATTAATCTTAGAATCAAAGCAAAAAATAGAAACTTTAGTCTTAATTTCTTCACCTATTTGATAGTATAATGTATACACATTCATTATATTATTATACAAAAAAATAATTAATCTGCGGCTTAATGAAAATTGAAGATAAACCAAGGTTGAAATTTTTGAATAATTGCTTAAAATTAAATTAAATCTGAATTATAAACTAACAAAAAACGCTAACAAAATTTAATAAATTTATTATTTTAATTTTCTTATGTAGCATTTTATATTTATTCAGCTAATCTTAGTTAGATTTATTCTTTTTTAAAAATTATTTCTTAATTAATTAGAAGGGAGAATAATGTCTTATTACTTATTAAAATAAAATAGAAATAATTAAAAATTATTAAATTTACTTAAATATTTGAAATTACATTTTCTATCAATATTTGAGATTCTAATATATTATTTTAGATTTCGAATTAATGGAGATAAAGGAACTCCAGAAGCTTAACTTTAATATACTTGATTTTAATTATGTTATTCTGTTAATTTCTGATTATTAAGAGTGTTATTAAGTAAGTTTAGTATTATTTGTGAATTATTATCTAATTTAATCAGGAGGTAAAAAAATTTTTTCCTATTTTAATATAAAATTAATTAAATTAATAATAGAATTATATCAATTATTATTACATTATCCTATGATAAGGGGGATAGGCAAATTGTTTGGTTTTTTTAAATCATATTCTATGATGAATAAAAATCATACTAATTGTCTAAAATAACTTTTAGCTTATTACTAAGGTTAGAAAATAGACGAGACGTTATTTTTTAGGATAGAAGATTACTCCATTTATCTTTAGATGGAGTATTATTAATTTTTTCCATAATCTATGAACTCTTATTAATATAACAGTTTGAATATTAATGAACGCAAATAATGAAGGATATTTTTATTTCAATCTTAATAAGAGTTTAACTAAATTTGTTTTCAAATAATTATTTTAGATTCCATTCATTTGTACAATAGACTAATAATATTGATAAGTAAAATTAATGTATATCCAATTTTTGTATAAACTTGTGACTCAGTAATATCAGAAATGATAAGGTGAAGGAATATAAATGTAAAATTAAGTTCTTCATTAGGTTATATTCTAACCTTTACTACTTTGTATTTTGTATTGGTTAAATTTTTGCTATCATTAGAGTATAAATTAAAAGGATTAATTAAATAATACAAATTTTATAAGTATCTTTCATATTAGCATTTATAATTACCATTAGAATTAACTTTTTACCAATCTTTATAATCTCCCAATAGAAATTTTTGTTTTTTGAAACTCTTTACCATAATTCCATATATAAGAATAAATTTAATGTTCAAAAGGATTGAGTTATTTTTAAACTGTTAAATTTGTTTGAATATCATATATGGAATTAGCAAACACCAGATTAAAATAAGAGGTATCAATAATGTGTAAATATATACTCTGTGAATTTAAGTGAAGCATTTGAAATCTAATTATGATATAAGATAGTAATTACTTCCTATTTTTCTACAAAATAATCCAGAAATCAAAATTTTTGAAATCGAAGGCTGATAGAATAAATAAAAAAATAGAAATGATAAAGGGATAATAAACGAGGTACTCTTAGAGGCTTTTATTAGATTTTTATAATACCTTCTAATAATTATATAGAGTGAAATAGCTATTAAGCAATACTAAACTACAATCTAGCCTAATTAGAAAGTTAACTTATGGATCCATAGAGGATATTAATCTGACATAGTTGTTATACAGTCAAAACTATTAGCTGTCATATTTACAGGCTCACCAAATAAATTAAGAGTAATTTATAAAGAAGAATGAGTTTCAGAAGTAAATTATGTTATTAATGATAGGATTTATAAGTAATGAATAAATAATTTTATCTATTGAAAGATATCTTAGCCTTCAGAGCAGGACCTGCTTGTGACAAATAGATTAATTTTTCTCATTAAATCTAACTAAAACATTATTATCTTCTATTTAATTATTTTAAGGATACCGTTTGTTAAATAAAACGAATATCCAAAAATAAATATAAATAAGGTAATATACTACATTGGAGATTAATCACAAAGTACGCATTCTTTATTAGACATGCCATATTATTATCCCCATATATTCGATTTACTATCACAGCAATTGCAAATTGGGCCAACATATCCTCCAAAACATCCATTTTTACCCTTTTCATAAGTTTCTGAGCATCCTTTAGTATTGCATGAGTAAATATCATCAGTTAATTTACCTTCTCTCCAAAAACCATCCTTTAATTTAATTTCACTTTTGTTACAACTTAAAGAGAAGTTTTCAGAACATGTTTTACAAGTTAGTTTATTTTAATCTGTTGTCATGTTAGGTAAAACAAAAGAATACTTATTGATACATTAAAAACACCTTTTTTAAAATAAAAATATATATTAAATTGAATATTTAATAATAAATTATATTTAATTATTCCTAATAATTCTTTTCTTTTCTTATTTATTATTTAAACTTATTTAAATCAAATTCTAATAAAATTTTTAAAAGAAATAATAAAAAGTGAGTATTGTTGTGATTTTATAATTTCAAAATACTTTTTAAATTAATAAAAATTTTAATAATTTTATGGTATTTTATAAATACTAAATACGAAAAAATGAAAGTATAGCTTTTAGCATTGTAAATAAATAACAGAAGTAACCACAGTTTCATCAAAAAGCATTTTTTATTTATACTTTTATTAATTAGCCTTTTATTTTTATAAGCAAAATGTATTTAGAATTGGCAAAATAAACTTTGATGATCTTGATATTTTAATCATTTGAGCAAGTTAAAAGGTTTTACAGTGTAGCCTTTAATATGATAATATAGGATAACTTTAAGTTTCTATCAAATACTAGCCTAGGTTTTATTTTTATTTAAGAATGGAGATAAGTCTTTTCTTTGAAATATAGAATGAAATTTGAAAAAATCATTTGAAAATCAGATTGAATTAACAAATTCAAAAAATATAAATTTACTTTGTTTTATAAAAAATTTTTTGAGTATGATAATATAAAAATATAAATATTGTTTGTAAATATTTATATTTGAATAAAATTGATAAAATAAGATCAAATTGTTGATTTTTATTAATGCTAATATTTGTATTATAAGGTTTTAAATTATTGAGAGTTAATGTATCGAAATTCTAACAAAATATTTGTTCATTTAAGAATTAAGAAAATGATCTATTCTCATGTTTTTAATGGATACTTTTATATTTATTCATGCATCACCAAAGTATAATTATATCTAAAAAGATTCAAAAATCCTTAAAGATAGTCCTTAATAAAACATAAGAATATTCATTTTTCATAGAAGTTTGATTTAATTCCTTAAGCTCTAGTTCTTGTTTCTAAAATATGTAAATTATCAATATTGTTTTTAAGACTTTTATTAGTTAAATTTTAAATAATAAAAGATTAAAAACCTTTTAATAACAATTAAAAATAAAAAATGATTATTTATCAAACTAGAATTTGTTGGGTACTAAGTATTTAACTATGTAAATAATTTTAAATTAATATTTTAAATATTATAGAGAGAAAAAATAGAATGTTTTAATTTTAATAGTTTTATGAAAAATCAAAAGCTTTAAAAAAATCTATCTATAATTTATTATAAATAGAATAAAAATGGAGGAATACATAGATAGATAGTTTAAACATAATTTTCAAAATTTCAAGGTTTTCTTATATTTATTTTAAAAAGATCATCATTTTTTGGAGTTTGAATACTCTTAACTTGTTCTCCTATATTTGTAAATTCCTAATTTTAAATAGAAAGTATAAAATAAAAAATTAAATTTCATGAATTTTACCTTTTCCTACATATTTTATGAACTAAATAAATAGTCAGAAGGTGATTGTATAAAATCGCTATAAGATTATTTCTCTTATTATTCAATTTCTATTTCATTTTCATTCATAGATTAATTTTTGATGATTTTCTATTCGCTATTTTTCTCTTAGTATTAATAAGACTATTTACTCAATTCCTCATTTTACAATTAACAGCTTGATTATTCGATAATATTAGAATATTTCTTTAAGTTTTATATGCTGAAAGGGGTGTGGCTTGAATATGATCTAATATCATTTCTATTTAATAGTTCATCTAAATTTATATTATTTTCTTAAATATCTATTTTATTAGAGGTATTTTTTTGATGTAAATCCTCTACCCTAAAGGTTATACTTTTTCTAGAATTAATATCACTTTTTTAAATCTAAATTACCTCTTCTTATTCAGCTGCATTTATATCAATTTTTGCATTTTCATTACTGAAACAAATTAAATTTGATCTTTGAGAAATTTAAATAAAAGGGGAATCATTACATTAATTTTATAAAAGGCCTTCTTATGATTTAATTTAATTATTATCTAGTTAATCATCATAATTTTCTTTAGAGCTTATTTTGAAATTAGTGAATTTGCTTACACCTTACTTATTCAAATTACCAGATTTATAACTAGTAATAACTATTTTCCATAATTTATGAATTCTTACCATACTTACTCTACTAAATTTTAGTGCTCCTTTTAAAGTAGGAAATATTGTAACGATGTAAAGTAATCTTTATTTTAATTTTATACTGAATTTAGAACCTTAGTCTAATTTAATAACGATGCTATTGAAAGCTAATTGAATTATAATTATAAGAGCATAGAAATTGATAAAAATCACCATAATATGGCCTAATATCTAAAATATATGATTATCAGTTGAATCACTAATTATAATAGACAGTAGTAAGAAAGTCAAAATTAAGATGATCATTATATTTCTTTC